>JAQIUQ010001609.1:0-335055 GCA_030378365.1 Hybognathus amarus | reverse complement strand
TTATGGTGTACTTGATTTAGGTACATATACTAAAATCTCAATATCTCAGCTCTGGAAGGGTCTAGAGCCTCCATTTTTGCACTCAGATCTAAGTCACATGGCCTTCTATCAGAATCCAGAGTTTCAAGAAAATCAAAATTTTGACCCGAAAAAAAAAACGACAGTGGTACCCCTTACGTTTTTTTTCGGGTCAAAATTTTGATTTTCTTGAAACTCTGGATTCTGATAGAGGGCCATGGGACTTAGATCTGAGTGCAAAAATGGAGGCTCTAGACCCTTCCAGAGCTGAGATATTTAGATATTTATAATGGCATACAGAGCTGAGATATTGAGATATTTACAATGGCATAAATGCTACGTGAAATCTCAATATCTCAGCTCTGAAGGTGTAGAGCCTCCATTTTTGCACTCAGATCTAAGTCACATGGCCCTCTATCAGAATCCAGAGTTTCAAGAAAATCAAAATTTTGACCCGAAAAAAAAACGTACAGGGGTACCACTTACGTTTTTTTTTCGGGTCAAAATTTTGATTTTCTTGAAACTCTGGATTCTGATAGAGGGCCATGTGACTTAGATCTGAGTGCAAAAATGGAGGCTCTAGACCCTTCCAGAGCTGAGATATTGAGATTTCACGTAGCATTTATGCCATTGTAAATATCTCAAATATCTCAGCTCTGTATGCATTATAAATATCTAAATATCTCAGCTCTGGAAGGGTCTAGAGCCTCCATTTTTGCACTCAGATCTAAGTCCCATGGCCCTCTATAGGAATCCAGAGTTTCAAGAAAATCAAAATTTTGACCCAAAAAAAAAACGTACAGGGGTACCACTTCGTTTTTTTTTCGGGTCAAAATTTTGATTTTCTTGAAACTCTGGATTCTGATAGAGGGCCATGGGACTTAGATCTGAGTGCAAAAATGGAGGCTCTAGACCCTTTCCAGAGCTGAGATATTTAGATATTTATAATGGCATACAGAGCTGAGAATATTGAGATATTTACAATGGCATAAATGCTACGTGAAATCTCAATATCTCAGCTCTGGAAGGTGTCTAGAGCCTCCATTTTTGCACTCAGATCTAAGTCACATGGCCCTCTATCAGAATCCAGAGTTTCAAGAAAATCAAAATTTTGACCCGAAAAAAAAACGTAAGGGGTACCACTGCGTTTTTTTTTCGGGTCAAAATTTTGATTTTCTTGAAACTCTGGATTCTGATAGAGGGCCATGTGACTTAGATCTGAGTGCAAAAATGGAGGCTCTAGACCCTTCCAGAGCTGAGATATTGAGATTTCACGTAGCATTTATGCCATTGTAAATATCTCAATATCTCAGCTCTGTATGCCATTATAAATATCTAAATATCTCAGCTCTGGAAGGGTCTAGAGCCTCCATTTTTGCACTCAGATCTAAGTCCCATGGCCCTCTATCAGAATCCAGAGTTTCAAGAAAATCAAAATTTTGACCCGAAAAAAAACGGACAGTGGTACCCCTTACGTTTTTTTTTCGGGTAGAAATTTTGATTTTCTTGAAACTCTGGATTCTGATAGAGGGCCATGGGACTTAGATCTGAGTGCAAAAATGGAGGCTCTAGACCCTTCCAGAGCTGAGATATTGAGATTTCACGTAGCATTTATGCCATTGTAAATATCTCAATATTCTCAGCTCTGTATGCCATTATAAATATCTAAATATCTCAGCTCTGGAAGGGTCTAGAGCCTCCATTTTTGCACTCAGATCTAAGTCCCATGGCCCTCTATCAGAATCCAGAGTTTCAAGAAAATCAAAATTTTGACCCGAAAAAAAAAACGACAGTGGTACCACTGTCATTTTTTTTTCGGATCAAAATTTGATTTTCTTGAAACTCTGGATTCTGATAGAGGGCCATGTGACTTAGATCTGAGTGCAAAAATGGAGGCTCTAGACCCTTCCAGAGCTGAGATATTGAGAATTTCACGTAGCATTTATGCCATTGTAAATATCTCAATATCTCAGCTCTGTATGCCATTATAAATATCTAAATATCTCAGCTCTGGAAGGGTCTAGAGCCTCCATTTTTGCACTCAGATCTAAGTCCCATGGCCCTCTATCAGAATCCAGAGTTTCAAGAAAATCAAAATTTTGACCCGAAAAAAAAAACGACAGTGGTACCCCTTACGTTTTTTTTCATGGGTCAAAATTTTGATTTTCTTGAAACTCTGGATTCTGATAGAGGGCCATGGGACTTAGATCTGAGTGCAAAAATGGAGGCTCTAGACCCTTCCAGAGCTGAGATATTGAGATTTCACGTAGCATTTATGCCATTGTAAATATCTCAATATCTCAGCTCTGTATGCCATTATAAATATCTAAATATCTCAGCTCTGGAAGGGTCTAGAGCCTCCATTTTTGCACTCAGATCTAAGTCCCATGGCCCTCTATCAGGAATCCAGAGTTTCAAGAAAATCAAAATTTTAACCCGAAAAAAAAACGTACAGTGGTACCACTGTCGTTTTTTTTTCAGGTCAAAATTTTGATTTTCTTGAAACTCTGGATTCTGATAGAGGGCCATGGGACTTAGATCTGAGTGCAAAAATGGAGGCTCTAGACCCTTCCAGAGCTGAGATATTTAGATATTTATAATGGCATACAGAGCTGAGATATTGAGATATTTACAATGGCATAAATGCTACGTGAAATCTCAATATCTCAGCTCTGGAAGGGTCTAGAGCCTCCATTTTTGCACTCAGATCTAAGTCCCATGGCCCTCTATCAGAATCCAGAGTTTCAAGAAAATCAAAATTTTGACCCGAAAAAAAAAAACGACAGTGGTACCCCTTACGTTTTTTTTCGGGTCAAAATTTTGATTTTCTTGAAACTCTGGATTCTGATAGAGGGCCATGGGACTTAGATCTGAGTGCAAAAATGGAGGCTCTAGACCCTTCCCAGAGCTGAGATATTTAGATATTTATAATGGCATACAGAGCTGAGATATTGAGATATTTACAATGGCATAAATGCTACGTGAAATCTCAATATCTCAGCTCTGGAAGGGTCTGAGCCTCCATTTTTGCACTCAGATCTAAGTCACATGGCCCTCTATCGGAATCCAGAGTTTCAAGAAAATCAAAATTTTGACCCAAAAAAAAAAACGTACAGTGGTACCCCTTCGTTTTTTTTTCGAGGTCAAAATTTTGATTTTCTTGAAACTCTGGATTCTGATAGAGGGCCATGTGACTTAGATCTGAGTGCAAAAATGGAGGCTCTAGACCCTTCCAGAGCTGAGATATTGAGATTTCACGTAGCATTTATGCCATTGTAAATATCTCAATATCTCAGCTCTGTATGCCATTATAAATATCTAAATATCTCAGCTCTGGAAGGGTCTAGAGCCTCCATTTTTGCACTCAGATCTAAGTCCCATGGCCCTCTATCAGAATCCAGAGTTTCAAGAAAATCAAAATTTTGACCCGAAAAAAAAACGACAGTGGTACCCCTTACGTTTTTTTTTCGGGTCAAAATTTTTGATTTTCTTGAAACTCTGGATTCTGATAGAGGGCCATGGGACTTAGATCTGAGTGCAAAAATGGAGGCTCTAGACCCTTCCAGAGCTGAGATATTGAGATTTCACGTAGCATTTATAGCCATTGTAGAATATCTCAATATCTCAGCTCTGTATGCCATTATAAATATCTAAATATCTCAGCTCTGGAAGGGTCTAGAGCCTCCATTTTTGCACTCAGATCTAAGTCCCATGGCCCTCTATCAGAATCCAGAGTTTCAAGAAAATCAAAATTTTGACCCGAAAAAAAACGACAGTGGTACCCCTTACGTTTTTTTTTCAGGGTCAAAATTTTGATTTTCTTGAAACTCTGGATTCTGATAGAGGGCCATGGGACTTAGATCTGAGTGCAAAAATGGAGGCTCTAGACCCTTCCAGAGCTGAGATATTTAGATATTTATAATGGCATACAGAGCTGAGATATTGAGATATTTACAATGGCATAAATGCTACGTGAAATCTCAATATCTCAGCTCTGGAAGGGTCTAGAGCCTCCATTTTTGCACTCAGATCTAAGTCCCATGGCCCTCTATCAGAATCCAGAGTTTCAAGAAAATCAAAATTTTGACCCGAAAAAAAAACGTACAGTGGTACCGCTGTCGTTTTTTTTTCGGGTAGAAATTTTGATTTTCTTGAAACTCTGGATTCTGATAGAGGGCCATGGGACTTAGATCTGAGTGCAAAAATGGAGGCTCTAGACCCTTCCAGAGCTGAGATATTGAGATTTCACGTAGCATTTATGCCATTGTAAATATCTCAATATCTCAGCTCTGTATGCCATTATAAATATCTACAATATCTCAGCTCTGGAAGGGTCTAGAGCCTCCATTTTTGCACTCAGATCTAAGTCCCATGGCCCTCTATCAGAATCCAGAGTTTCAAGAAAATCAAAATTTTGACCCGAAAAAAAAACGTACAGTGGTACCACTGTGTTTTTCGGGTCAAAATTTTTGATTTTCTTGAAACTCTGGATTCTGATAGAGGGCCATGGGACTTAGATCTCAGTGCAAAAATGGAGGCTCTAGACCCTTCCAGAGCTGAGATATTGAGATATTCACGTAGCATTTATGCCATTGTAAATATCTCAATATCTACAGCTCTGTATGCCATTATAAATATCTAAATATCTCAGCTCTGGAAGGGTCTAGAGCCTCCATTTTGCACTCAGATCTAAGTCCCATGGCCCTCTATCAGAATCCAGAGTTTCAAGAAAATCAAAATTTTGACCCGAAAAAAAAAACGACAGTGGTACCCCTTACGTTTTTTTTTTCGGGTCAAAATTTTGATTTTCTTGAAACTCTGGATTCTGATAGAGGGCCATGTGACTTAGATCTGAGTGCAAAATGGAGGCTCTAGACCCTTCCAGAGCTGAGATATTGAGATTTCACGTAGCATTTATGCCATTGTAAATATCTCAATATCTCAGCTCTGTATGCCATTATAAATATCTAAATATCTCAGCTCTGGAAGGGTCTAGAGCCTCCATTTTTGCACTCAGATCTAAGTCCCATGGCCCTCTATCAGAATCCAGAGTTTCAAGAAAATCAAAATTTTGACCCGAAAAAAAAACGTACAGTGGTACCACTGTACGTTTTTTTTTTCTGGGTCAGAATTTTGATTTTCTTGAAACTCTGGATTCTGATAGAGGCCATGTGACTTAGATCTGAGTGCAAAAATGGAGGCTCTAGACCCTTCAAGCTGAGATATTGAGATTTCACGTAGCATTTATGCCATTGTCAATATCTCAATATCTCAGCTCTGTATGCCATTATAAATATCTAAATATCTCAGCTCTGGAAGGGTCTAGAGCCTCATTTTGCACTCAGGTCTAAGTCCCATGGCCCTCTTCACGAATCCAGAGTTATTGGAGAAACTTTTTTTCTGCACAGAAAAAGCGACAGTGGTACCCCTTATGTTTTTTTTTTTGTGCAAAAAAAAAGTTTCTCCGATAACTCTAGATTATTGATAGAGGGCCATGAGCTCAGACCTGAGTGCAAAATGGAGGCTACCGCCAGAGCTGAGATGTGAGATATTTATGAGATATTTGTGACATACTGAGATATTGAGCCATTATAAATATCTCAATATCTCAGCTCTGGAAGGGTCTAGAGCCTCCATTTTTGCACTCAGGTCTAAGTCCCATGGCCCTCTATCAGAATCCAGAGTTTCAAGAAACTTTTTTTTTGCACAAAAAAAAAAAACAACAAGTGGTACCCCTATGTTTTTTTTTTGTGCGAAAAAAAAACGTTTCTCTGAAACTCTGGATTCTGAATAGAGGGCCATGGGACTTAGACCTGAGTGCAAAAATGGAGGCTCTAGACCCTTCCCAGAGCTGAGATATTGAGATGTTATGAGATATTTGTGACATACTGAGATATTGAGCCATTATAAATATCTCAATATCTCAGCTCTGGAAGGGTCTAGAGCCTCCATTTTTGCACTCAGGTCTAGTCCCATGGCCTGCTTTCAGAATCCAGAGTTTCAAGGAAACTTTTTTTTCGCACAAAGGACAGTCATCTCATTGTGTTTTTTTTGCGAAAAAAAAAAGTATTGCTGAATTCTCTGATAGAGAGGCCATGGGACTTAGAGCCTGAGTGCAAAAATGGAGGCTCTAGACCCTTCCAGAGCTGAGATATTGAGATATTTATGAGATATTTGTGACATCTGAGATATTGAGCCATTATAAATATCTTCAATATCTCAGCTCTGGAAGGGTCTAGAGCCTCCATTTCACTTAGCGGTCTAAGTCCCATGGTCCTCTATAGAATCCAGAGTTTCAAGAAAATTTTTTTGCAAAAAACAAACAAAAAAACATAAGGGGTACCACTGTAGTTTTTTTTTTGTTTGTTTTTTTGGTGAAAAAAAAGTTTCTTGAAACTCTGGATTCTGATAGAGGGCCATGGGACTCAGACCTGAGTGCAAAAATGGAGGCTCTAAGACCCTTCCAGAGCTGAGATATTGAGATATTTATGACATACTGAGATATTAGAGCCATTATAAATATCTTCAATATCTCAGCTCTGGAAGGGTCTAGAGCCTCATTTTGCACTCAGGTCTAAGTCCCATGGCCCTCTATCAGAATCCAGAGTTTCAAGAAACTTTTTTTTTTTGCACAAAAAAAAAAAACATAAGGGTACCGCTTGATTTTTTTTTTTTTGTGCAGAAAAAAAAAGTTTCTCAATCTTTTGTTTTTTTTTCTAAAGTTAAGTCTCCAATCTTCTTCAAAACTCTGGATTCTGATAGAGGGCCATGAGACTTAGACCTGAGTGCAAAGTGGAGTCTCTAGGCCCTTCCAGAGCTGAGATATTGAGATATTTGTAATGGCATAAAATGCTACGATAGAATCTCAATATCTCAGCTCTGGAAGGGTCTAGAGACTCCATTTTGGCACTCAGGTCTAAGTCTCATGGCCTTCTGTCAAAATCCAGAGTTTCAAGAAGATCAGAGAAACTCAAAATTTTCAAACTGTTTTAACTGTTTTTTCAAACTGGCAAACTGTTTTCTTTGTTCATCAATACAAACTTGTAAACAAAGGTGGCTTTTCTTTAAATGACTTGGTAGCAGAGGGCCCCATGATGAAGCTCCACCCCCACTGTACTTGAGAGTCTAGCTCCGCCCCTGGTTCTGGGTGGTTTCCAGGGTATTGCTATGCAGTTGCTAATGCGTTCTGGATGGTTTCCAGGGTGTTGCTATGCAGTCATGTGTTCTGGGTGGTTTCCAGGGTGTTGCTATGCAGTTGCTAATGTGTTCTGGATGGTTTCCAAGGTGTTACTATACTCATATTGTGCAGTTTGATTGTATTAATGCTGTGGAGTTGCTCTAGTGTGTTCTAGGTGGTTTCCAGGGTGTTGCTACGCAGTTGTGTTCAGAGTGGTAAAAATAATAGTACATCTCTTCACAACAAGCTGCACAATTTGAGGTGTCATTTATGTCCACTGCACAAAAAAATTCAGGATGAGATATACATTTTTTCTTGTGTATGTGTATTCATGTGTATGACCGCTATTGCATGTCCCTAATAAAGTAAATCCCTAATAAACATTTATACACAGAAGGTGGATGTGGGTTTGAAATCAACTTGTGAAGACAGGGGCAGTCCCTCACATTTGTTTTTGCATTTTCACACAGTGCTTTTTGTGTAAACACCTGTCAGCGTGTGACAATGACAAACGAGCGTGGGATTTCTAAAGAAGTTCAGATTTTGCAATGTTATTGCGGTTGGGTAAAACTGGAAATGTAATTTGTGAAAAGAGTGTGCTAAATTTTGTTGTCAAACGTCTAGTGGATCGAGGTCAAGGAACTGTACTTACTCAGCATGAACTGACTTCATACAGCCACTGAAATCATGAAGTTATTTGTGAGCAAAGTTCCAGCAACATCTGAGCGCAAACTTGGTTGGATATTTTTGAAACTAATGCAATGAAATCCAGGCATTTTCGGCATGCATTAAGTGTCCAAATAGTTTCTGGAGCCACTGTACATGCTTGTCTATGGCTTCAGCGTGTTTTGTTTCTGTGTGAGCAGGTGATGTGGCCCTGGCCGGAAGGTCACTGAAAGCCGTCAGTTCCTTTTTCCTCTCCGGATATTCCCAGCATTCTCACAGCAACATCACCAACCGTGAATTCTGAGAAACAGCGGGCAGGAAGCCTGGCAGGCCTTCTGGGGACTTTGCTCAGACTTACATTATAGTACCAAACTACCAAACTGCCTGTATGCAGGGTCAGCTTTATAAGCCTGAACGTGATGCTTCAGCATTGTTACAGAGAACCATTAAACTGATCACAGATCAGCAGTGAAATCAGATCAGCAGGTGGTTTCACACTACTCCAAAGCCTAGAGGTGTTCAAGGATGGCCTTCAGTAGACAACACTGTCCTCTCCTGGACACTGGCAGTTGGGGAATCCAGGGAAAATATATTTAGTAAGAGGGAAAATACAGCACATCCATAAAAAAAATTAAAAATAAAATATATTTTTTTAAATTCTAAATAAATTAAATAAATTAAAATTAAATAAGATACATTTGATTTAATTTGAATAAACAACAAAACAACAACAGAAGCACAGTATCTAAAAATGCATAAAAATAAAATGCACAACCAGACAATTTAACAGGTTTCTATTTATTGTGCCAATGTTGAAGTAAATGCCTTTTGGAAACAGATCCATGATGCACTTTTCTTGTTTTAAAACAAAGTAATGCTCCTTTCTTATTCACACCATTCTCAGTTCACCGTGAGAAACTTCGTCATCTCCTGCAAATCCCAAAAACTGTTTCAGTCAGTATCACAATATGAGCTTCTCTTTACAGTTTTGGTTCAGATCAATTATATTAATGAACAAAAATGTGGTGTTGTTTTCCCCAGTGTAATGGGCATGTCCTACCGTTTTCTCATCATGACTCCGCAGTACTCTCCTCACACTCCTTCTGGCTGTAGAACTTGTTCCATTGCCCTTACAGCCTCCATATTTTAAGGACACACACTTTCCCGCAGAAAATCGAAGGCCCACAGGTCTACAAATTTTCTACAGGGACCAACGTCCATAGGCAGTCTACAGGCAGCTAGATGGACAAAATACAGTGGATATATTAGGACCACACCAAGATGAAGTGTGTGCTGCTGAGTCACTATGGGCCTCTCAGCTGGGCCATAATACATTTTTGAATCACACACACAAAACAACAGTCTCATAAACACACACACGTTGGCACCTATTCTTATGAGGACTTTACACAGGCGTAATGGTTTTTATACTGTCCTGTCTTATCTCCTGTATATCTATATGTATATGAACTGTATATTATCTCACCCTACCCATCTCAGAAAAACTTTCTGCATTTTTACATTTTTGATAAAACATTGTTTAGTATGTTTTTTAAGCCATTTTAATTACAAATGTCCTCTTTAACCACGTTTTACGCTGTAATACCAGTGTAATACCCATGTCATTATGCATATTCTGTCCTCATCAATCATATAAGGCACAGACACACACACACACACACACATACCCTCCGTGCGACAGACTCTGCAGACACTCCTTTCTGTCACAAAGTTGTTCTGGTTCCCCATACAGCCTCCATAGGTGAACATCTGACAGGTCATGATGGACGAGTTGTAATGGAAGCGCTGCACCATCCTGAACACGGACCGGAATCTGGCTTGGACTTACATGCTTCTCACACACACACACAAAGCAATATCAAACTATTGTCTTTAATTAATAATGTAATTATACAAGAAACTATATTTTTCTATATCAAAAGTAGTGATCATAGACTTTTTTTCTCATCATTCATCACTCTGTGTTTTCTTTCCGCATAATAAAATAATGTAAATACAATGTAAGATACACTACTGTTCAAAAGTTTGGAGTCTTTGGAGATTTTTGGTTTGAAATTAATACTTTTATTCAGCAAGGAAGCATTAAATAGCTTAGAGATGACAGTAAAGACATTTTTTAGCAATGTATAAAAGTTAGTTCTCAAATATTCACATGTGAATCCTGATTGTTTCCTTCTAAATATGAAGGAAACGCATAAGTGGCAGTGTTACTCACCATGTCCTCTGAACATGGCCGTGTCATTGCCCAATCCTTCCCTCAGGGGGCGCCACAACAACATTCCTCCTCGCCCTCTGTTATGAGCATCACTGGTTATACTTTATTTTAGAGTACATGTACTTGCAGTGTAGTTACCCAGAGAAAGTACTGGTAATATAATGTAACTACATAGGTTGAGGTTAAATTTAGGGTTAGTGCCGGTGTGGTGACGAGATGAGTGCCCCCGACGAGATGAGTCCCCCCTTAGGACCCCATAGTATGCCTGATCTAAATATGTTCTCGCGATAACTTGTAATCAAGGCTACAAACAATTCATATTATCAACATATCGCGCTGATTATTAAGACAAAAACAGTGACAATTATAATTGCATTTTGAATACGGTAAGGCAAGTATAAGCTGCGGTAAACCTCAGCTAGCACGAATCATCGGATGAATGCTATGCTAAGCTAACTAAAAAACATTAAGAACGAGAAATGTTTAAATTTACAATCTACAGCTTCGGTTATATACTAGTATATGAAACATATAAGTTAGAATAAATTAATGACTCGTTATAACGTACTTCAAACGTCTCTTATAATAAAGTGATTTGTAACCAGGCACTAAAGCGATTACCCATAAAACTAGCTTTGAACCAATCGGATCGCTTGGGTCCTAAGGGGGACTCATTTCTTCTGGGCGGACCCATCTCGTCACCACACCGGGCCCAGATCCGGGCCACATCTGGTACATGTGGATTCCACGTGTCCCAAATGTGGGCCGATCTGGGCAAGCACTATGCTTCTGCCTGGGAAGTACATAGTATTTACATGCGGAACAGGACTGTAAAATAAAATACTACCGGATTATTTATGAAGCTTCTACGAGTTAAACGAATAATTCAATCAAAACTACATTTCTGTCATTATTTACGCACCCTCATGTTTTGCTTATTTGTTAGTTAATGAATGGCTACTAGAGGTCACAAGAACTTTATAGCGACCAGTAAATTGTTAAAATATCAGGATTTTTTTTTTCTGAATAAAGAGTAACTAAATACTCGAAAATGAAATAAACAATGATTGATTATGCAGTAAGTATTGTTTAGATGTCTTGTGATGATGGCGAGCTCTTCACCTGGATCTGTAGCTCTGGTGTGAGCCGGCTCACCTGGAACACACTCCCCTGATGACACGAGAAGGACAGAAAGGCAAACATAATGACATATGTTAGGAATAAAAGGAGTGTTTGGCACCAGTTCGTGTCATGAGGATACCTTTGTTCTTTTTGATAACTATAGTGTCGTCACTCATTCCCTGTTCAGCCACCAGAGTCTTGAAGTCCTCGATGAGAGTGGGCCGCAGTTGCATACTCCGCCCTTCAGGGGGAGTATAACAAGATCATTATAGTTCACAAGCAAAGGTTCACTGTCTATGTTCAGAACTGAACGCTAGCTTATTACTGACTGAATACTGTAATCTGCCTGAATATTATACATAATAATGAGCGGTAGTTCTCTGAATAATAATTACTTCATGACTATTAAAAATTTCTATATAGTGTGAATGTAATCCACAAGTATGACATCAGTCATTGTCATGTGACCTACCAGCGACAGTTGGTGTCACTTCACAGCCATTCATAAATCCTCTCTCGTGGCCTCATGATACACTGTGAATTCGGACACTACTCTTTTCTTATACTGCTTTTGCCCCCAGACAGCAACATAGTGTTGGCCCAGATTCGGGCCATATCTGGTGGGCTACATGTGGATCTGGACCAACACTATGTTGCTGTCTGGGGCCACTATATAGTTTGGAAGTATGCAATTTCAGGTGCAGCCCATTAAAACAACAGTATGCCACGTTGTAGTCAAAGCACGTGACGTGAAACAGTGAATGGCATTCATTTATTTAATATTACTAACGTTTTTTTTAATTAAACAGCATTTAGTTCTATGTGATGTAATTTAAACATAATGCATGCCTATATACGTTCTAAACATAGACTTCACACACACACACACACACACACACACACACACACACACACACACACACACACACACACACACACACACACACACACACACACACACACACACACACACACACACACACACACACACACACACACACACACACACACACACACACACACACACACACACACACACACACACACACACACACACACACACACACACACATATATATATATATATACACATATATATATATATATATATATATATATATATATATATATATATATATATATATGTATATGTATGTATATACATGTATGAAAAGTTCAGATGCAAAAGCCTCTAAATGCCATTTGAAATTTTCTTCTGAAAATGACCATTTTTTATCAAGCTTGTATATATAAGTTCAGTAATTTCACTTAAATGACAATTAACAGGTAATCTTCATTGCCATTTAAGTGAAATTACTGAACTTAAATATACAAGCTTGATAAAAATGATCATTTTAGAAGAAAATTTCAGAATGGCACTTAATTAGAGGCTTTTGCATCTGAACTCTTCATATATATATATAATGATGTAGTATGTTAGTATTCTTTTTTGAACATATATATTGAACTTAAGTCATTAAGAGAGACTTAGAATAATAGATAATGAAGGGTGTCTTACTACACACTTCTTTGTCTTATACTGTTTTTGTTTACATGTTAGCATTAGCATTTAGCTCAATAATTGCTTGTGTTAAACTTGTGGTGGCAACTTTGCCTCACATTCCTCGCTACATTCTTCAACTGAAAGGCAAGTCATCAAACCATCACAAACTCCTTATCATCCTGAGTGTGTAATATTTAGCACCAATTCGTTTGTTTGTTTTAAATCCCCAGAAATACTTTATAATGCATGCCCATATTTGGCATGCTATTTTTTTTATAAGTACTTGATTTGAGGTCAAAGCTCATCAAGAATTTATGTAAATCATGAAAAAAAGTTGAAATGTTTCCCAAAAAGAAAAGGTTTGTTTTACCGTAGAGTTTCACAGATGTAGATTTTTCCCGCCCGTTTTTTGTTTGTCACATCACCACCAGCGCATACTCATCGTAGTTCGTGTGAACCACATACGTGTCCCACATCGGCGTTCCACTCTACAGGCCGAAGGACACAGTCAGATACCAGACACATGAACTGAGAGATTGACAGCTGTGGTGTCTACTCACTGGCAGCGTGGTAGTGAAATCTTCCAGGTGTTTTGGTCAGCTGATATTCTCCACTGATGGACTTACAGGTGCCATGTCTGCAAAATAAATGAATAATACCATCATGCTGGGTCTCATGACACACAAACTGCTTTTGAGGGTATGAAATAAAAGAAAGAGTTTCACACTGGTTGCATTGATTCCTTGCTGTAATATTATTATTGTTTCCTGCATGTGGTACCTGAGGCCGATGCGGGTCATGCTGATGGTCTGAGTCGAGTCACTGGACCGCTGGGAGCTCATCGAGCCGATGGATGCCTCTCCCTTATGACGCTCTGAGCCAAGGACACGTGGACGCCGTATCCCCATACCATTTTCCCATGAACTTCCAGTGGAGGAGGTCAGATACGTAGAAATTTAGAGGTCAATTAGATCACTGGATCGCAAACCTTTTCCGACTTCAGGTTACATACTTTCTTGAGTAACTACACTGTAAGTACACATACCGGTAAAAAAGTGTAACCTTAACAATTTTCATGCTTGTTTTGTTATAAGGATTTTTGTTGAGCATATTCATAACAGGAATGAAAAGAAAAGTGTCAGCCAAATGTAATGGCAGCAAAACGTGGTGCAACAGGGCAATATATTGCATAATTATTTACATGTTGTGCAATAGCCAGAAAGTAATTTAATGCAGATTTCACCTAAACACCTTAACACTGGTGGTAGATCGTAAAAAAAGGTTATTGAAATGTGTATAAAGTAACCAAATTAAATAATATATATAAAGTAATATTACAATAAAAAAATATATATTTTTTGTTTTGTTTGGTTAGCAATAGATTTCCAAATGAACACTTGGCATGTTAGGTTGGGCGGCAGCACAAATGTTTCTACTTGTAAACAATTATTATTATATTAATAAAAGTGATTATTTTAGCTATTTTAGGATTTGCTTAAGCTTCTATGTTATAACACTATTCTGTATGTCATTTTTCTGTTTTATATATTTTTTCTTAAAATATTGTATTACAAAATGAAAGATAGCTAAAATGCAAATGACAAGCCTAATTTTATATTAGTACAATATAAAATATTAATAAATTGCAATGAAAGATTTAAAATACACACACACACACACATATATATATATATATAGAATTTCAAAGTATTGTTCCTAAAAATCACAGGCTACAATCAACAATAAGTTCCCATTGTGACATACAAGTGTGGCCATTGAGACATGTTGTCACAAAAGGTCAAAAGTTATTTTCCCCAACCAATAATGGTTCAAGTGTTTAATACATAATATACATGTAATCAATGCATTTGAGTTTTTGTGTGTCTATGTAGAAATCAACTCTCGAAAACTAAAAAAAAAAAAAAATTCTTAAAAACTTCTCCTGGTCTCCTATGCATAAACAGTCTCATAAACTTCCAAAGAGGAACACTTACCCGTTTTATATCAAAGGCCTCCCTGGGTCTGGAGGACGGGTTCATCGGGCAAAGGTCCAGCATGCAACAGTCCCAGGAGGGACAGAAGGAACACCAGAACAGGACACATCATTCTGTCTGTAATCCGAATGAAGTTCTGATCCCAAAGCCTAATGAGAACCACTACCACTCCATCCACAGGACATCGACCTGCAGGCCATGTGTGCACCACCACCCAAAACCAGGCCAACAAAGCAAATAGAACAAAGTTCTTCTTATCGGTCTATATCACTCTCAACCTGTGCCTTGTTGAGTTCCCACTGAAACTCTGACAAATCCTATGGACAAATCACATGAAACAAGATGCTCAAAATAATCGAAAAAAAAAAGAGTCTATTTCCACAATTCAGTAGCCTGTGTAAGAATCAAAAGTCTTCAGGCTTTTTTTTTTTTTTTAGTGACTTTGTAGAATTAAAAATATATTGTCTGCTCTGCAACAAATAAAATACCCTCAGATAATTAGATTTTAATTTACTAGTATTACCAAACATCTGCCAAAAACTGGCATGTTTAACAGCATGAGGCCGTCTAAACACCACATATAAATTATATATAAAATCCAAATTCCAGATGGATGGCTCCAGGACGACGGCCGCCATCTTTGAAAGTCTGTCTAACGTCACTCACAGTGAGATGATGCCACAACATCACAGCTCCTGATTGGAAAACCGCGTAGATTTAAATTCCCAAAAGCACAACCTTTCACAGGTGAGAATGTGTTGCTCTGTGTTTTTGTATACTCAAAATTACTGTTCCCCTTCGTAGTCATCTTTAGCTGGCTCCGGTCGGAATGACGGAGAATGAGGTTTCGACCCATCGCACGTTCATTCCGACGTACGTCTCAGTCCCTGCTCAGGAACCGGGGGTTGCAATGACGAACTCTTGAAGACGTTTTCCAAGACCATGGTAACGTTTTAATGTTTTTACTCCTATATAGGGTTGCAAAATTCTGGGAATTTTCAAAGATGGAAACTTTCCATGGGAATTCATGGGAATTATGGGAATTAAGGGAATTAACAGGAATTGTTATGGGAATAAAGTGGGAATTTTCAAAGTTGAGGCTTGGCTCTTCATTAGGGAACTTAAATATAGTTGAGGAAAGTATTCAGCATAATCTTGACTAAAACAAACAGATGTCATTCAAATACACTTGAATATCCATGCCATTCCTCAATTACAATGCGATGAGTAGAGTAGGATGACGACGAGTGACTCTCTGCTTCAAACTGTTCCTCTCTCCCTCCCTGCGGCTCGCATATCAATGATATTGAGTTGACTGAATATCTTTGATAATCACATGACGGATAAAGGTCGGTAGACCAAAGTTTTTTCTTTGCTCTGAACTACCACTGGTTGTGAAGTGTGCTAAAATAATGTTGCCTTTATATCGCAATATATATCGTGGAAAAATTAAATATCGCAATGCCATTTTTTTACCAATATCGTACAGCCCCAAATTCATCTACTTTAGTAGCAATGCTGATAAGTTAGATGCTAAATAAGCTCAGCTGGTAACTTTATTTACCACATAAGGCAGATGCTAGCTACATCATGTGTCTGTTTTCCTCCTGCAATTTGTTTTCAAGATCATTCCAGTTGTTTAGCTAGTCTTATGTGTCTGTTCATGCCATTGCATTAGTATTCTTATTTCTTACAAGCTCTTGCATTGCATTAGTATTCTTTAATAAGCTTATTTTACAGAAAAATGCTACGTGCACCATACGATGTTCTAATATGGAATATTTCCAAAATTCCCCAGCTTAACTTCACATGGAAATTTACCAGAAACTTTCCGGAAATTTACCGGAAATTTTCCACCCCTTTGCAACCCTACTCCTATATAGTAACTTTTTTAAGTCAGCTGACGCCTTCGACTTGCTGTAGTTTAACAAAATCCTTTGCTTAAAGGGATACTCCACTTTTTTTGGAAATAGGCTCATATAGGATCAAAATTACCAAAATTCAACAGTTTAACCCTGGGGGGGGGGGGTTGTTGTAAAATGAGCCTATTTCCAAAAAAAGTGGAGTATCCCTTTAAGTCTGTTATAGATATTCATACATGCATTAACGACAGACACACACAGTCCACTTGCTCTCGAGCCAGGGTGACGCGACAGAAGCGAAGAAGCGCGAGCGTATGTACATCAGAATAACGGCGTCACTAATGGGTTGTTTGCTTTTTTCGTGGTCTCGCTGCTTAAGTTAACATTTCCACATATTTCCACAATAACTTTCATTTCTTATTTTAAACAGCTGTAATGGCACATGGCAGTGAAATGGGAATAACACAACATGGACAAAAACAAGTGTTTTATTTTTTTTTGCCAGCCAAGATTATCAGAGAAGTGACATATTTCTGTATTTTCACTCTTCTGTCCAGGTGGAATGTTTTGTCTGCTTTAAAGCACAGCAAACGAATGACTTCTGTCACAGTTTTACAAACTGTCACAAACGGACATTATTTTGGCACATTAAGGTAAGGATGTGTCGTGTGGCCTCCAGTCCAGCTCTAAATGATATTAAGAACTGAAAGAGAGACGCATCAAGCGTGATGAGAAACACAGTGAAACATTTCCAAAACTGAATGAATAGTCAGATTGTTACTGATAAACTAGATTCCAAAGCTCTCGCTTACCTAATTTCCTCAAGAACAGTCTTCTAAAAAAATGAAACAAACATGAGAAATTCTGTGAGAATTTTGCTGAAAATACAATTATTTTAGACAATAAATGAACATTTAAATGCTTTGTGAAGAAAAGTTCAGCCATCAATGATCGCTTATATCGTAAATATTTGTGTGTCACTGTCATGTATAGTCTTGAAAGAAAAAGTATCTGGACACTGTCATGGATTGGGAAAAGAGGCCAACTTGGTATGCCAATCTTGCAAACAGACCTTGAGTAGTTTGATGTGTCATGCTGTGTTGATCAATACACCATTTGTACCAGGCAGACAGATATCAAATCTAATATCAAACTATGTCAAACCAAGTGTCCTATTAAGTGAACATGAGCCACAATTTGACTACTACAAATTTCCAAATACTTTTTGTCGTCAATTTGAACAGTATTATTTTATCATTTAACCTCTTAACTGTCACCCCCCCCCTTTTTTGAATAGACATGAAAATGCACATTTCAAACTTAAATGGTTGTAATTCAAGAATGCTTTGGAATATAGACATATGATTGGTCTTGTTTTAAAGAAGACATTTGGCAGATTTTTGTAGAAGTGAAATAAATTAAGAAAGTTAAACAGAAAAAAAGTTATAGAAGTTTGAGTTTATGGAAATGTACAATGTAAAAATATTAATTATTTATATTTTACATAAAATATATATTTTCAAAACCTAGGCTACTCTAAAACTTCAGTAAAATCAAAGCCAAAAATCTGAACAAGTTGTGTTTCAAATTTTAGGTTCATATCTCAAAAAATTAGCTTTCAGTAAGATTTTGTTTGAGTGCAGTACCAAACTTTTTTACTAGGGCACAATCAGACTCCATTACTGCCCATATAAGGGCGCCTCCATTATTTTTTCTTGATATTTCAAACTTTTCAGTCCTTTTTTTCCAAAATAATTGTATGGATGCTATCTTTAGAACTTATGAGGTATCTACCATTTTTTCATGATTTTTCATGTTCTCTGCTATTTTAAAATAAAGGTCTGAACTCGCTTTATGAGTATGAAAATATTCTTGTTGCATATTGATAAATTATGGTTCCTCTGTAATATATTTTGAAAATCAGTCACCAAATATGGAAACTAGAGATTGTAAGCTTTCAAATGATATATAGTTTGTCAATATTACTAAAGGTATTTACTAAGATATAATTGATTTAAAAATATAGTGGCAAACGTCGCACCTGTGGGACGGTGACAGTTAAGTGGATAACCCTAAAGAACCTCTTTGTGAAATGTTTTGTTAGAAAAGTGTTCTTGTGCTTTCTGTCTTTAAAATAAATGGTTTGATATCATGTTGTTTGATGCATTTAGACTGTTTTAAGCATGACTCAAGTGTCCAGATACAGTAAAGTGTGTAGGTGTGAGTGATTTACCTGTTTTGCCGGCGGCTGGTGGAGTCACGATGGACTCTTTGGAGAATCCTCGAAGCTGTGGCATACGCTCTGAACTTCTCCATCACATCCGCCCTTAACCTCTTGGTACGACCTACAGCCGAATCACAGGCCGTGAGCACAAACCAGAAGAACAAAAACACCCTTCCAAGATGCTTTATTTGAGAAGTTCATGCTGTTGTAAATTTCCGGCTCACCGTAAAGAGACACTTGTGTGAACTCCTTGTTCATCTTCTTGTGTTTGAGGACCAGAGCATATTCAGTATAGTCTCGTCTCCACCACAGTCACGTCCTTCACCCTTCTATGACCTTAAGGTGACAGTACAAATCTGAACTGGAGTATTGTTTTCTCTGTCTAAATCTGATCAGACAAACATTCAGCTGTGATGTCTCATATCTACTGTTGACTCACGAGTGCTGTAGTAGTTGAACACGCCGGGCACAGAGCGTCTTCTCATAAATGTAGACCTTACGCTGACAACCAGAAGACCTGCATATAATCACATGCAATCATCACACAATGTCCGAGAATAATGTAATGTAATTTAATATAATATAATTTTAGAAACTATTATTAACAACTTTGGAATATGAGACAAGAATCATCAAACAGTGTGTGAATAAAGAAATAAAAATAAAATAAATATTAGTAACTATTCTAACTATGAGATATGAGACAAGAATAATCAAACTGTGTGAATAAAATATAAAAAAATATTAAGACCTATTCTAACTATGAGATATGAGACACAAATTATGACAGTGTGTGAAATAAAAAAAGATATTTGAAACTATTCTAATTATGAGATATGAGACAAGAATTATCAAAGTGTCAGAATAATAAAATATTATAATAAATAAAATATTACAAAATATTCTAGCTATGAGACACAAATGATCAGTGTGTGAATAAAATAAAATAAATAAAAATATTTGGAACTAACTATGAGATATGAGACTAGGATTATTACACAGTGTGTGAATAATAAAATAAAAAAATACAGTAAATAAAAAAAATTATTAGGAACTCCTATAACTATGGAATGTGTGTGTCACAATGCGATCCCTGACGCCCTACTCCTGGCCTCACAAGACCTCTCTCTCCGGAGTTCTAGGACTTCACTTCCCATCTCTCCCAGCATTATCATCTTCCAGCCCTGTCTCATCACCATCATCACCACCTGTTTCCACTCAGCTCCCCTTTATCTGGTTCACTCTCCCTGCTGTTCCCTGCGAGGTCTTGTTACTGCCACGGCGAGCAATTCTGAGCATCCTTCCTAACTCTGTGTATTCCTGGTTCCTCGAGTCCCGTGCCTGTCCCCCTGATCACTCCACGAACGTCTGCTGCCTGCCTACGATCCCTGCCTGGTATTACTCTACGAACGTTTGCTGCCTGCCACCCCTGTCTGGTAACCACTTCGAGTTTGGACTCCCCTTAGACTTAATTCTCAAGCTCTTGTGCCTTTTCTGTTTCCTTGTTTGATTATTCATTAAAATTATTGCACATGGATCCGAACGATTCTGACTCTTCATCACAGAAGACCTCGCCACCACAGGATCCAGCAATCTTACAGCGTTTAACCACTGAGGTCAATAACCAAGCTTCCGTACTGACCGTTCATCAACAGCAGCTGGAGAAATTAACTTCACTTACCGAGGAGTTGGTGAAATCAATGCGGTCCCTCACGACGCAAACCGGTGATCTCGCCGCCTTCACACTGGCAGTTGAAATCAGCTCCGTAATACGCAATACGTTCCCTACGGACGTCGTACTACACAGTGAAAAGCGTCGGACGCGGGTAGAACAAAAGAAAGGTTGCTTCTGTCAGTTCTTTATGATCTCTCTGATGAGGGTTATATTAGACATATATTAATAGGAAGGCTGCTGACATGTCAGGTCGACTAAAAACTGTGATATGGTGAATTGGTGATCAATAGTTTAATGTCTGCCTACAATTTAATTGTATTAACTTGCCCCTAATAACGTTAGAAAGTCATGAAAATAAAAAATGACATGACAACTTCTCGATTATAAAATCATTATTTATTTTATTAAACGTTAATAATTCAGGTTTGTTTATCAGTACCATAGCAACGCTCAACTTCCGCTGGAATTTTCGCATAGGAACCGTCCGTAGCTTTCCGCAAGAGTTAAAATTTTTGACGCATCCGGATGACCAGCAGACACGATTTTCTTCGCACCGCACTGCGGTCGGACCCGCTTCGGAACCCATTCGCATGCGGTCTGCGAATCTCCATAGGAAATGAATGACTTCCGGTTGTTTCAGTAGCCACATCAGAGCTGATTTCAACTGCCAGTGTGAAGGCGGCGTAACCGCTGCACCTCTCGCTCGATCACAAGCCGGTGTGAGTAATGCCTGGTTCAGATTACACGTTTTTAGCCCGATTTTGGCATGATCCGTTTGACGTAGGGTGTCGTGAGGATTCGTAAACGACAGACGGGCGTCGGGACGCAAGATTCGAATCGTATCATCTCGTATAGTGTGTCATAGTGGGAGACAACCTACGTCACGTCTGCGATGCTTCACGACACAAAGACTAGCATGTTTAATTCTTTTAATGGTCGTTCACGACGGTTCCGTCACATCTATGAGGTTGACCAATAGGAGCGCATCTTTTCTGTACATAACTTTCAAAAATGGCAAAACGAAAGAGACTATGGTGCTAACGTTAAAACTAAAAGTAAAAATATATAAGAAAACAATAGTTTACCTCAAGTTCTCTTTGGAGGATTGACAGCCCATACTATCCTCTTCGAGCAGGGTTCTCAAGTCTCACGCAATGGCCGTGAGACATACACAATTCAACCAGTCCACACGCTCACACGCCACACCATGTATTTCTCACGCTCAAAAGGGAATGACGAGCAATCCAGGAACGTGTCCATTGTCGGGTTTTCTTTCTTTATTTTACTTTTTTCTGACCACAGGACAGCCAATACAACACTCACCGCTTCATCCATTGTTTAAGTTCGTTTAGTTTCGCCTTCTCGATGACATCACGCGCCGTTAAAGACAGCATGCGGTGACTTGTTGGGAAGCAACGTGTAGTCTGACATTGTGTCTTGTCCACGACAAGATTTTAGTATTCAAAAATCGCGTAATCGGAGCTGAGCCGCCTCGTGGGAGAGTGTTGTCCCCGTTGTCCCAGTCCGAGACCGATGCAATGAAGTCTTACATTGAGGAACAACTCGCTAAGGGCTTTATCACTCCCTCAACTTCTCCTGCCTCAGCTGGGTTTTTCTTTGTCAAGAAGAAGGATGGAGGAGTGGAAAACCGCTTTCTCAACCACCACAGGGCACTATGAGTACCTCGTTATGCCCTTCGGGCTTTCTAACAGTCCTTCTGTCTTTCAGGCCTTCGTAAATGAGATCTTCCGTGACGTGCTGAACCAGAGAGTCATCGTCTACATTGACGATATCCTTATTTACTCCGATTACCTTGAGGCACATGTCCAGGATGTGCGTGCCGTACTCCAGCGCCTCATTGACAATCAGCTATATGCCAAGGTCCAGAAGTGTGAGTTCCACCAAACCCGTATTGCATTACTAGGATATATCATCAGTGCGGAGGGAGTCACCATGGATGACAACAAGGTCAGAGCAGTTGTCAATTGGCCTCGACCCACCACCGTGAAGGAATTGCAGCGTTTTCTGGGCTTTGCCAATTTTTACCGTAGGTTTATTCGAAACTTCAGTATTACTGCGTCTCCTCTCACATCTCTTTTACAGGGGAGGGGGCAATATCTGAAGTGGTCTCCAGAGTGCTCTTCTGCGTTTGAACAACTTCAGGAGAAGTTCACTACGGCTCCCATCCTGCATCATCCGGATCCAGAGCGTGAGTTCATTGTGGAGGTGGATGCTTCGAATTCTGGAATCGGTGCCATTCTATCTCAGCGACAGGGTAGTCCCGCCAAGATGTTTCCATGCGCCTTTTATTCTCGTAAGCTCACTCCGGCAGAACGCAACTATGATGTGGGTGACCGGGAGCTTCTGGCCATGAAGGCAGCCTTTGAGGAGTGGAGACATTGGCTGGAGGGAGCTCGATGGCCTTTCACAGTTCTCACCGACCATCGCGATCTTGAGTACCTCAGGTCAGCCAAGCGTCTGAATGCCCGACAGGCCAGGTGGTCACTCTTCTTCTCGAGGTTCAGCTTTAAGATCATGTTTCATCCTGGGTCCAAGAATGGCAAAGCTGACGCCCTGTCCCGCCAGTTCGACGGTAAAATCGAACATACCGAAGCCCGAGTTCATTCTGCCGTCTACCCTCATCATAGCCCCAGTCCAATGGGATATCATAACGGAGATCTCTGCAGCACAAGCGACGTGTCCCTCTCCTCCAGAATGCCTTCCTGATCGAGCATTCGTGCCCAGGATCTCCGCACCAGAGTTCTTCAATGGGTACATTGCACACCCAGCGCAGGTCATCCCGGGGTTGCAGCCACATTACGGTTGGTCACAAATCGCTTCTGGTGGTCTACCCTTCAAGCTGATGTCATTAAATTTATTCGTCAGTGTCCGACATGCAACATCACAAAGGCTTCCCACCTAAAGCCTGCCGGACTTCTTCAGCCACTTCCTGTTCCCCGACGGCCGTGGTCTCATATTGCCGTGGATTTAGTCACCGACCTGCCATCCTCCCAGGGATTTACTACCATCCCATCAGTGGTAGATCGTTTTTCCAAGGCGTGCAGGTTTGTCCCTCTGGCCGGTCTTCCCACAGCATTCCAGACTGCAGAGGTCCTCCTTCACCAAGTCTTCTGTCTGTATGGATTACCGGAGGATATTGTCTCTGACAGAGGACCTCAGTTCACTTCACGGGTATGGAGAGCTCTCTGTAATCAGTTGAACATTAACGTCAGTGTCACTTCTGGTTACCACCCACAGGCCAACGGACAGGTGGGAGAGGCTTAACCAGGACCTCATTCGGTTTCTCTGAACTTACTGCCACCATAACAAGCAGGACTGGAGCTCGCTTCCTTGTTTGGGCGGAGTATGCCCAGAATTCCCTCCGTAAGCCGTCGACTGGTCTCACTCCCTTCCAGTGTGTGCATGGGTTCCAACCTCCATTGTTTCCCTGGTCTGGTGAGCCCACAGAACTTCCTGCAGTGGACGCATGGTTGCAGAGAAGTGAGGAGACTTGGAACACCGCCCATGTCCATCTTCAGCGCGCCGTATGACAGTTCAAGCAGCAAGCTGACCCGACATAGGAGAGGCGGCCCTTCCTTCAGACCGGGTCAATGGGCATGGCTGTCCACTCGTGATCTACGTCTCCGACTCCCTTGCAAAAAGTTGTCCCCACGTTTCATTGGTCCCTTTCGTATCCTGAGACAGATCACCCCAGTCTCCTACAGGTTAGCCCTTCCTTCCTCATACCGCATCTCACCCACTTTTCATGTTTCTCTTCTCAGACCTGCTACTGCCCCCAGGAGAGAGGAGGACCAGGAGGGGGTCGGAGGCAAGGAGCGCGCTCCCCCATTAACATCGGAGATGAGGAGACTTACCGTGTGCGAGAGATCTTGGACTCCAGGCGCTGTAGAGGGGTTCTCCAGTATCTAGTTGACTGGGAGGGGTGCAGTCCAGAGGAGCGCTCCTGGGAAAGATCGCAAAACATCCTTGACCCATCTCTCCTCACCACCTTCCACCAGAATCACCCTGATCGCCCTGCTCCCATACCCCGTGGAAGACCCCGTCGCCGTCCAGGTTCTTGCTTCGGGAGCCGCTCGCAGGGAGGGGGGCTCTGTCACAATGCGATCCCTGACGCCCCTCTCCTGGCCTCACAAGACCTCTCTCTCCGGAGTTCTAGGACTTCACTTCCCATCTCTCCCAGCATTATCATCTTCCAGCCCTGTCTCATCACCATCATCACCACCTGTTTCCACTCAGCTCCCCTTTATCTGGTTCACTCTCCCTGCTGTTCCCTGCGAGGTCTTGTTACTGCCAAGGTGAGCAATTCTGAGCATCCTTCCTAACTCTGTGTATTCCTGGTTCCTCTGATCCTTGCCTGTCCCCCTGATCACTCCACGAACGTCTGCTGCCTGCCTACGATCCCTGCCTGGTAATACTCTACGAACGTTTGCTGCCTGCCTACGACCCCTGCCTGGTATTACTCTACGAACGTTTGCTGCCTGCCACGACCCCTGCCTGGTAACCACTTCGAGTTTGGTCTCCCCTAGACTTTATTCTCAAGTCTTGTGCCTTTTCTGTTTCCTTGTTTGATTATTCATTAAAATTATTGCACATGGATCTGAACGATTCTGACTCTTCATCAAAGTGTGACCAGAATAATCAAACTGTGTAAATAAATTAAAATAAAGATAAAATAAATATTAGTAACTATTCTAACTATGAGATATGAGACAAGAATAATCAAATGTGTGAGTGAAATAAAATATAAATAAAATATTAGGACCTATTCTAACTATGAGATATAAGACGAGAATTCCTACTGTGTGTGAATAAAAAAATAAAAAAAGATATTTGAAACTATTCTAATTATGAGATGTATGAGACAAGAATGATCACAGTGTAATAATAAAATAGTATAATAAATAAATTATTACAAAATATTCCAGCTATGAGACACAAATGATCAATGTGTGAATAAAATAAAAAATAAAAAAAAAATATTTGGAACTAACTATAAGATATGAGACTAAGATTATTACACTGTGTTTGAATTATTAAATAAAATTATATATATAAACAAATTATAGGAACTCCTCTAACTACGAAATGTGAGACAAGAATCATCACAGTGTGTGAATAAAATATTAAGAACTATTATAACTTCATTGTGAATAAAAACTAAAACAAAATAAATGGCCACGTTGTGTCTGAAATGTCAGTTTCTCAATAATAACTTGTATGTATAAACACAATATCACAGTCTAACAGTGCAGTTCTGAATATATTGGGTGAATGTAAAATACATATTATGTGTAATTATAATTATTCGTTTAACCTGATAAAATAAAGAATGAATGAGTTATATTATAGTATTGTCTGAACACGAGTGTTCCTCACGTCACACTCCACATGGTCATGTTCACGTCCCCATTCTCCTTCGGCTCCACTACGCCCATAGAGATAGTGAGTCTGTTTCTGTACGGCACGAAGCCTGGAGAATCATAGGCCAGACCCACCCGATACCACTTCCCTGCAAACTGACCAAACACAAGAGACATGCATCATTTCACAAGGATCTGCTGGGAAAAGAGCAGAAATATTACTAATCGCTGAACAGTGTGGAGTCCGTCTGTTCTTTAACTGACAAAATATTTATCTCCATGTCTCAAGAACCAACACTCTTCTTCATAAATGAATG
The DNA here is from genome assembly GCA_030378365.1 of Hybognathus amarus. NCBI lineage: Eukaryota > Metazoa > Chordata > Actinopteri > Cypriniformes > Leuciscidae > Hybognathus > Hybognathus amarus. The sequence continues at coordinate 308,879 of JAQIUQ010001609.1, read as the reverse complement.
ATGCCTGAAGAACTTGGCAGAAGTCAGATGTTTCTGGTTGCAACACTGAGCGAGTGACCTTTGCCCTGAGGTCTGTTTGTCTGCACTGTCGCTGCTGTTAATGCAATCGCTGGCTCTGAAGAGCATTACCCTCCTCAACACATCCACAGCTTGGCCATGTCAGTGTTTCAGCCTCTAAAACAACAACTCACACAAGCCTCATATATCCAGCTGTTTAGAACACCAGCCTGCTCTCACTTTTCAAGTGTTGATACTAGTCCAGGAACTGCAGCATCAGTACTACTGTCCTACAGATAAAGGCACGTCTACAAAAACGTAAGGTTTAAAGTTCTCACCCTCTGAAGGTCAAAGTTTTTCTGCGGCTGGACTCTGGCGTTGATGCCTGTCAGAAGCATCAGCAAAAAAATGGTCACCAAGGAGATCTTCATGTTGTAGAGAGGAACACAGCCAGGGATTGTGGACTATTCAGTGTGCCATCCACATTAGCTCCACCCCTCAACAATCCAGCCAATCGCATGCAAGAACACACACCTAACAGAAGGACCATTCATTGAAGGTCATGCTTGAAACTTAAAAATATTACGATTTCCAGCCCACAAAGTCATATAAATGTCCCTTCATGAACATTACTTAAAATGACTAAAACTTCTAATTATACAAAACAAAATCCCAACAAACTCAAAATAACACAAATTTGTATACAAAGTAAATAAACAGGAACACATGCAGAGAATTAATATATTTTTTATTAATATGGATTCTTGGATGCCATTGTTTTGAAAGAGCATGATTTACAGCTAGTCTTTAAGACAAGAGGACTTCAGTGTGACGCGGCACACCTCACACACCTCCTCTACATAAACACACACACCAGCTCACTCATAGTTCCCACCTCTGCATGTTGTTCCTGAGTACTGAACAGAAATAGACAAAACAAAAGTGCATTTATGATCAGTCTTTTTGAGAAGGGTGACAAATCTGTACAGTTTATAAAAAAAAAACTGTGGGGTGGGGATCCCTAACTAACAGAATGCAAAAACTTCATAAGCTTTGGTGCTCAATAAAACATAACTTATGATGCTTAATGGTCCAATGGTAGCTTTAAAGCCAATGACAGAACAAATAAGAACAAAATCCACAGTAAATAATTTGGTTAAACATTAAACATGAGATATCCCTCATTATCAATGAAAACATACTGGTGCATTAACAAGATTTTGGATTGGGAATGTGAACAAGCACCACAACCTAGTGGACAGACATGAGAACAACATCGCATTTCATGCACAACATCAGCTCGAAAATAAACCGACACAAACAGATCCTGTAAAACTTGTTCGGAGTGAAAAACAGACTGGCTGTTTATATGGTGCCTTGGGGAAAAAACATGTATTAAAAAAAAATAAATAAATACAAAATTATTCACAGCACTGGCTTTTGCATTTCACATTGCTAATGCCTTTACGATATATGAAAAAAGTCATTAGAACATAAATAAAATGCAGAAATCTTTCTCAAAACAGACCTCATTTATGTGGAAATGGCTAATATTGAAGGTTGTTTGTGTGTGTCTGCAAATGTGTGTCTTTGTATGAAACTTTAAAGGGACGGTACCATCGAAAAATGAAATTTCCGTCATCATTCACTCCCTTTTATGTTGTTCCAAACATGTATGAGTTTATTTCTTTTCTGGAACATAAAATAATCTTCATTCATATTCTAATAAAGACAAAGCACGATAGAAATAGTCTTCTGTTGAAACTCAAAAAATGGCTTGTTAATGCACGAGGATGATCTGCATTTCTAATATGCAAAATGGAAAGGCTTCAGAAGTCATTTGGATTTTTTTTTGTCCCTTTTGGAGGTTTGGAACGACACGAGAGAGTGAGTAAATGCTCACAGAATTTCCATTTTGGGGTGAACGGTTCCTTTAACTAGAAATAATAAAGAGGCCTCAGCAAAAGCTTCCTGGTGAGGATTCTTGCGGTCATAGGACACAAACACTAACACACAGTATATCGTGAGAGAATGAAATGTTTGTTGATAAGATGTGACATCATATTGTGTCTAAAATCAGTAAATTGTGTAAAAAAAACTCAGTGCATAAGATTCATTTTCCTTCTTTCTCTCTCACCCACACACACAGAGCAAAAGAAAAAAAACAAGCTTAACGGAAAAATAAAGCTCAAACCATAATAAATCATAACACCATTCTTTTACAAAATTATTTAAAAAAAAAATCCAAGTAAAAGGAAAGGACAAACAACAGACTAAAATCAGGAAAAGAATATTGATGGAGACAACTGCATCTGATTGGCTGACTAACCATCATCACTGCTGCACCCTTGGCTAGAAGTATCAGTTGAAGAAGAAATGTTATGTACAGCTGTGTGACAGACACTTCCTTCCAAAAGAAAAATATATTTTGAATCAATAAAAAAAATGAAGTCCTATTTACATTGTTGTACTGAATTTCATTTATGCTAATTCTAATGAAAAAATGTCTTGACAAGAATACTATTTCTTGTCATTTACATACACAAGAATATTTTTGTCATTACGTTAATTAGAATGAGATCCTACTCGCATTCCGATCCTGAAATGTTTTTTTTTTTTTTTTTTGGTCATTAATTCACAGTAACGTGAATTATTATTTTTAATCAATAATAGTAATAAGAATGAGACTTTGTCATTACGATAATAAGAATTAGATTATGCTCATGATTACTGAGATGATATTGTCACTATGGTAATGTGCATTCATTTGTTTGTTATGGTAATGAGAATTCTTTTTGTTAAGGTAATGTAGAATGTTACGGTAATGACAATGATTTATTATTGTCATTATGGTAATGTTAATTCAATTATTTGTTATGTAATGAAAATGTAATTTTTAATGTCAATAATTTATGTTACGGTAATGAAAAATGAGCATTTTTTTGCATTACAGTAATGACAAATCCTTTTTTTAATGAAAACACATTGCAAAATAGGCTTCATTATTTTTATGCAAAGTATATCTTTTTTTTTTTGGTTAAATATGTTCCTCTTGATACTCGCCCATATGTCAACACAGTTCTATGTTTTCCCACATCTGTGCCATACGTTTAATTTATAGTGGCCAAAAAAGTGACTTGAAAATCAATTGCTGTCACATAAAATCATCTCTTCACACGTGCACACACACTTAAATACTTGCTACGATATAAATAAATAGTCCGCTGTCAGTGGGCGAAGGAGATCAGGAAAGTTTGCAAGAGAAGATGGTGTAAAATACACGTGGAAGGGAAAGCATGCCCATAGATGTAGTGTCGGACACTTTGCATGATGGGAAATTTTAATGGGAGGGGAGTACAAGCTAGGTTTAGAAAATAAACTAGCTGTTTAAGTGACGTCCAGGGTCAGTTAGTGTGATGATACAGGGCAAGAGCAATAACACTACGTACGTGGTGACCTGACAGTAAGGCACAGTGCTCTGTTTGCATCAATCATTCATGCTGCTGAAAGAAAAACTAAAACCCAGATGACAGATAGCCTACATAACTTTCCCTTCATTCTACTCTGCTTCCGTTCTCTTCGTGTCAAGAGGCAAGGATGTTTTTTTAGGTCTGGCGCCACTTTGCAGATGGGGAGGATGTTCACTCTTTAGCACCAGAGTAGTTTATTACTTTCATTCACCTCTATGCAAAGTCCGCTATAGTGTCCAGGAGGTCCTCGCCCGAATCTGAACGGACGTCAGCGTCTAGCAAATCAGAAGTGAACCCATGAAGCCCACTCTGCACAATGTCGCACCGGGCTGCTCGGTCTCTAGACGTTCAGCGAGATATCAGCTTTCATGATTGACTCTGCACATTAACGTCTGGAGAGGTAAAATAGACACAGTAGCAGTGTGATCATGGATGTCTTCAATGCAGCATATAGATTCAGAACTTGAAAATAGATGATGAGCTATTCTACAACTTAAATATATTTGGTGCACATTTAAATAAACAGCATTGATCAAGTCATGGCAGCTGAGAAGTGCACAGCCATTGCTGGGTTCGTATTGCACGTCGATTCCGTATGGTTTGGTGTCGCATTTACGATGGTAGTCGCTAGTCAAAATGAATGCGTGTCAGTCCCGAATCCTGTAGCCAGGCGAGCATTGTGCAGCTGAGGCAAAGGGAAAGCTTTACCATTTGACAGACAGACGTGTAGTTGGTCCTTTCCTTGCTGTTCGTTTTTTGAATTCTTGTTTTCTAAATTGCTTAATTATTTGTTTTGTTTAAGATGGCTGAACACCTCCTCAGTCCCATCTCAGTTGTAAGAGGTGGGCAATGAGAATGAATATGAGACTTGAATAAGTGTCCAGAATGCATTCCTGCTGCCCCTCACTGTGTTTGTTGAGGTAACGAGGGCGGGGTGATGAGGAGGGTGGGGTTTGAGGGCTGTTGAAGGCGGGGTGGTGAGGGAATGCGTGGAGGTTGGCAGTAGTCTCATAATTTTTGCTTTCCTGAGACGATGTTGCGATGGAGCTCTACGTCCAGCTCCACATATTGTCCCTTAGTGCAGTCCAGGAAGTAGAGTTTGTCAGAGACGACACTGGGGTCGAATCCCTCCCGTCGCATGTCTGTCTTCTGGAATTTGAAAGTCCCTGAAAGAAAACCACATGCTTAGCATTTTATACTATGCATTGGCACACCGCACTCTTTTGGCTCAATTATCTGTATTGCCCCATATATCAAGTTCAAGGGTCCAGAAGTCATTGTTGGTACAGTAAAAAAAGTTCAAACTTTAGATTTTGTTAGAACATTAGACTGTATATTTCCTCCAATTGTCATATTTGATGCAACCCTGAACATGTCAGAGTAAGGCTGCACCGAAATGGAAAGGTGGTGTAATATAACTGGGCTCAGTCATCTGCACTGTCAAACATGTCAAGTTAAAGGGTCTATAATTAAAAAAAAATACAGTACAGTACAAAATGTTCAACCTTTGGATTTTGATAGAAGATTAGACGGTATGAAGGCCAAGTGTTTTAAAGAGTATCTGCAGAGTTTTTTTAAATGAAACTTTAAAACCTGCAAAAATAAAATGAATACTGTATGTCCAGGCAACAAACCAATACAAATACAAATCACAAAATAATGCATCTCAGATTCTTTTAATTAATTAACAGGATGTATATGATATATAAACAGAATATATCAATCACTATGGCTGCGTCCAAAATTCGCGTACTATGTGAGTAGGTACTACATTTAAAAAAGAACGTACTTTCTCGACCGTTAAAAAGTACGTTCTATATAGTATGAATACGTGTAGTATGAATGAGTTCGGACGTACTACATGCGCCATGTTGTTATTGTCACGTGACATACCCTGTCATAACAGCGCAAGCCATCTCATTCAACTGCGAAACAACAAACGTCTTTGTTCAAAGAAACATGAGTTATCTAACGTTAGCTGACAGGCATTAGCTCATTCAGTTCGGTAATAATGATTTAAGTGTCATTTTGCAGCCAAATCAGAAAATTGTACCCGCGATTTATATTATTTAAACGTTTAACAAGTCATTCGTTTACTTATATGATGTTAAACAAACACAATTTAACCACAAATAAATAAAAAGTGTTAAAACTCCCGCGTCTCCGCCTTCCGCCATTTTCAAATATAACGACAACTCCTCTCCCGTGGCATCATGGGATAGTAAAGTGTCCATCGTATGCGCACTTCAGAATCTCGCCGGAAGTAGTAGGCCATCCGGGTACTTCTCGCCTACTGTTTTTCGAATTCTATGATTTCGGACATACTATATAGTCTTTCGCATACTATATAGTATGGAAGTATGCGGTTTCGGACGCAGCCTATATCAATATATACAAATTAGATGTTCAGTGTTGGGGAAGCTACTCTGAAACTGTAGTTTGACAAGCTACAAGCTACTCGTAAGTTAAAGTAGTTTAACTACAGTCAAGCTACCCGTTTATAAAAGTAGTTAGCTACACTACAAGTTACAATCAAAAAGTAGCTAGCTACATTGAAACTACTTTTGCTTTTTGAACAATGTATATTATAAATAACTGAATAAGTGTCTGAGGAATGTTTTAAGTAAAATATTTTAGTGTTTAAAACAAGGCAATGCAATTACGATTTCAAAGAGTATTGTTTTATTACACACAACACTAAAATATCTCTGACTGTTTGTCAAAAGTGCAACAAATAGCCTACAACATTGCAAGAACGAAATATACATCCAACGTAAAACGCACGTAGAACATTTTCTCAAAAATACTGATTGAAATTGGACAAATAAGGCCATGGGTAATTAACGTTAGTTGTTTGTCCATCCTCCAAATCTGCCGTCACGTCTTGCTATATAATCATAATATGGGTGTGTCAACCCACTTCTGTACGTCAGTGAACCGTTAGCCGCAAGATGCGTGATTAAACAACAGGTGGTGGTAATGGCAAAAAATTAGTTTGTAATATAACAAGAAGAATATCCTTGCATCGCGCTGATTCGCGCAGGCTCGACAATGTAGCAATGTAGCTTTTGCTTGCGCTACACCGCTACTTGCCGCAAAAAATAGTTAGCTACTGGAAAAGCTACACTGTTTAAAAAGCAACTGAGCTACTGCTAAGCTACTGAAAAATTTAGTTAAGTTAGTAGCTAAGCTACTTGTAGTTAACTACTCCACAACACTGTTGATAGATGATGGATTTTACTGATATAATAATAAATTTAACGTCAGGCAAAAAAAAATGCTAATACTAGAAAAAGTAGCAATGCACCAATGTGAAAATTGTGGCCAAAACCAACAACAAAAATACGCCACCAGAAAACAGCGCGCATGTTCCAGTCTTCTTGCGCTTGATGTTTAAACTGATTTGTGCTTGCTTGTGCAAAAACAAACATCCCCGCCCCCGGACTCATATTTACACACACGTCAAATACACAGGAATGATTATCGGCCTGATCACATCGCCTCTATTTTGACATCGATACCGATGTGTACAAAATTGACCAAATTGGCCGATATATCATGCACCACTAAGTAAAAGCAATTGCTTAACATAAACGTGCAGTATTCATTGATGGTGAACTGACCTGAAACCGTGAGCCTGTAGAACATGCAACACAGCGGTGATTTTACTTTGATTGTGCAGCGCTCATATTCATTTAATTTAAGTCCCACTGTAGTCAATTTTATTCTTTAAAACTCACGTTTGATCACCAAAACTACACATTAAAATGTTTTTTTGTTTTTTTTTTAAATGGCACCTCTACACCTCTAATCCTTCATTTGGTATACGTGGCTCCATGAATTCGCAAATTAGCCACGCCTCCACTCACTCACGCCAGCTTAAATCCACTTACAACTTACAAGGTAGTTTGTGATCAGAAACACCAGCGATTTCAAACCGCATTTTTGATTATTTCAAAGTCTTATATCGAGTCTTTGGTTCACTGCAGTTTTGAGGAGAAAATACTCAGCACTTATGAATTTGCAATGTGGTCTGTCTTAAAGCATATTAAAAACACCACATAGACATAATAACAACATAAACAATGTGATTTCACCACAGGAGGACTTTAAATCACACCCTTTTGAAGTTATAAGTTATACTTGTTTTTTTTTTTAAAGAAATTCTAAAATAATATTTTAAGACTTATGCTATACTATTTAAGATATTTAAGACTTTATATGACCTTCAATTTGATTAGATTGAATTTGAGACATTAAGGACCCATAGGAATCCTAAATATATTTACAAACAAATCAGCACTTTAAATCCATTTATGGGAAACAATGCTTTAGATATGGACACAATGCATCATTGCATAATTTAAGGTTAATTTGAAAGCACCAATATTTACATTTTAGGATTGTTTCTGCGATATGCAACCTTACCACTTTTAGTCAACAATATTCATCAGACAGGAGTCAGCTGTCTGAGGCTGAGATTAGATGTGCCATATCTCACCTGTCTTGTTCACTTCTGGCAGGAAGCGCAGAAACACGGGCCGGGCATAGGGCGGCAGGGCTTTCTCCAGGTCCCTGCTAAACTTCGCCAGGTCTGAGCTGTGGTCCGGGTCTGCTATGGCCGCCATCCCTGCCTTGCCTTCAGCTCCTGAGAAAAAAAACATCCATATGAATCACACAAAGGCAACCTCAAATTATGAGACACAAAGATGCAATGCATTCTCAGCACTGCCACAGAGGCACAATACATCCATTTTTAAAAACTGCTCTTTTTCTCTTCTGCAGTTAGTTTTCTCTTTGAGGTCAATTACAGTAGTTTAGCAAGTTGGTAAAAGTTAAATTGCCAACATTTAAACTATCTGAATAATAACATCAGGCTTAATGGAAGCATAGATGTTTGAAAACAAAGGTGAGATCACATTAGCCAAATTCTTAAAACGACCTTTCCCTGATAAAAAACACAGTTTAAGTAAAACCTGAATAAAACAACAAATTTTCCCATTTTCCTGATTTCCTGAACACTTTAATTGTTGTTCTGACTGTTGCAACTATTGCAGTCTTGTGTGTGTCTGTTCAGTGCTAAAGAAAACCCTTATGATTTCAAAATCTCACTAAAAGTTTTGGTTTATTGATTTGCATTTAGACTCTTGAAACATTTTGATGGTTCTCACGTATGATGTACATGTACACCTACATGTTGTAGACACCACAATTCCAGATCTGCTGATGACTTTGTTTTGAAGGTGAGTGTATTTTTCAGCTGGCAGTCTCAAATGTTGTGAGCTATATTCAGCACTCTGCCGCCATTTCTTTATAGATCTAGTGTAAGCAAAACCAGAGCCAGGCCAACAGAAGAATTTGTTTAGCTGTGCATTCCCAGGATCCTTAAGGAGCTGCTGCAGTCAGCTTTGTTCAAAATTAATTATTCTCCTCTACACAGACTGGCTGGGCACTGGTGATTCATGTTACTGAATCAAAACACTTGGAAGGAACAGTTCACCGCAAATCACTGTCTTTACAGATGCTCTCTTTATTGTCACAAGATCATTTTAACTTAAATCTTAAAGGGATACTCCACTTTTCTTGGAAATGGGCTCATTTTACCACTCCCAAACAGTTGAGTTTTACCGTTTTCAAATCCATTAAGACGATTTTCTGATATTTAGAAGAATATCAGTAACCAGACAGTTTCTGGTCTCATTAACTTAGTAGGCAAAAAATATACTATGGAAGTCAATGAGACCAGAAACTGTCTGATTTACTGATATTCTTCAGCATATAAAAAAAAATCGGCTGAATTTATTAGAAAATAGGGCTGCAACAAACGATTATTCTGATAATCGATTAATATAACGATTATTAGAACGATTAATCGACTAATCATCGATTATTTTGCCAGCTAATCATTAAGTTTGGAATGATTATTCAGCTTTTTCAATTAGTTAAAACATTGAGTTATACATATTCTTACTATAATATAAAAAAGAAAATCAGTTCAGCTTTTGAAATAGTGGTTTTAATGAACTTAGAGCCAACTAAACAGGTCATTCTCTTTAAGTTTAACTCAAATCACACACAAATGCTCTCTAAGCATTGTTTAATAAGCCCACTGCTTTTCATAGAACTGAAACAGAAAAAGGGTCATTACTTCAGGACACAAAAAGGGTAAAATATTAATCTGCAAACCATTATTAAAGATATAAAATTACAATAGATTTTTTTACATTAGAATTGAGCTGACAGAGATGTTCTCATTCACCTTTTAATTTACAGAATGAAAAGAAAAAGTAACTGCCATAATATTATTCCTAACATCTCCTTTTGTAAGTTTTCATGACTATGGAACAAAATACAGGCAAGTAATAAGACTAATACCAAATAGTGTTACAAAAATAAAAACAGCACTGACTCCTGCTCAATCAAGCTTTATTCTATGCAAAATAAATCATCACATTACTGTAATTATATTATTATTGATGATATTATTACTATTAGTAGTATTGCATGATCTAATACAGATATTTACCACTAGTTTAGTTAGCTCCAGCTGGAGAACACTCGATTCTCACCGGCTCCTCGAGTTGGGATATTTCCTAAAAGTTTAAGTGCTCCAACATGCATGTGGTGCTCCCGTGAAAAGTAAGTTTTTCCTTGCATGTATTGCACATGACAGCATTGTTGGTTTTAAGTTTTGTAAAACTTTGCCAAACCTTGCTAGTTTGGATTCGTTTGCACTCGTCATAATTCGCACTGTTTTTTCTTTTACCGCACTTGCATTTATAAAGGGCTGCATTTACATTCTAGCGCCAAAGCGCCGTAGCGGTCAAATCGCGATATTGCACGCCCTAACATTAGGTCACGTGAGATCAAACGACTACTCGACAACAAAGATATTTGTCGACAATTTTTTTACTGTCGACGTTTAATGTCGACTAATCGTTGCAGCCCTATTCGAAAACAGTAAAACCTAACTGTTTAACTCTGGGGGAGTGGTAAAATGAGCCTATTTCCAAAAAAAGTGGAGTATCCCTTTAAATTGTCTCATGTGTATTTATTTATTTTTCAATTAGTCATGTAATCAGTGTATCTGCAGGGTTTTTAAAACTAATAACAATATATAAACTAATAATGATAATAATAATAAAAAAATTAAACCCATAAACCACCCTACCCCACTCATATGGTTAATAACCAAAACTGGAAAATGACCACGATTGAAACTTTACGTTATGATTGCAAATTGATAAACCTCATATTTCATATTTAAACCATTTTTTAAAGGAAAATGAGATCAAACCTAACAATAACATTGTAATTTTAAAGATTTAAAAATAATTTAAGACTTTTAAAATCCCATGTGGATTCTGTGTAATTATTAAGATTGTCGCAAAATAAACCTATTCAGGACGAAACTCCAGCCGATTTTCTTTTCCTTCCACTTGAAGATATCGTCCTGATGAGTAAACTATGGGTGCTGCAGATTGTTTTGCCCATTTTAATCCCGGCGTAATCTCTTACATCATTGGTATTGAGAGCGCATGCGCGTGCGATCTGTATTCGTGTTTGTAGCTCCGGAGGATTTCTTCATTAATCTTCAATTTTCTTCTTTACCACTCATTTATAAACTAGCACTTTCTATTTTTCTATCATGTGAACTTATCCTCGATACTATTCCTTATAAAAAACAATTGGATTGCTTTGATATCACTACTTAGATCCAATTTTTCGAATCTAGGCTACTAGCCTTTAGCCCGCTAGCATTCCACGCGTGGTCTTCGCCTATCGAGACGCTGACTCAAGGCTTCTCACTTGCTTGCTTAGAGCCTGCATCAACGGGGCATAGGCATTGCTGTGAGAACCTGCCTTTACGGCGCATACCGCGTGCGATCTGTATTTGTGTTTGTAGCTCCGAAGAGTTTCTTCATTAATCCTTGATTTTCGTCTTTGCCACTCATTTATAAACTAGCACTTTCTATCGGCCGTCTCATTTTACACCCGTTTCACTGAAAAGATACGGGTTGTATCCGGCATTTCAGTCCTAAATTAGTCGGGATATTGATTTACTGTTCATCTTTTATAATGGCGAACACATCGGATGAGAGTCTAACGTTACCTCTGTGTGCAGGTGAGGACACATTCGAGCTCTTCACGGTGAAGCAGGAGCTGGAACGCATCGAGAAGCAGATCCGCAGTCTCCTGATGAAGCAAGCCGAGCTGTTGGACCGGCGTTCAACGCTTGAAGCTTCACGCGCCGACCCTCACAACTCAGTGGTTCGTAACGTTAACTCTGTTAGTACTTCCTCATCCACTCCGTATGCTCCTCTGCCCAGGACGACGCGATCAGCCCGGCCTTCTTTCACTCCGACTCCGGCCCGTGGAGCATGGATCACGCAGCGGAGGACACGAGCCAGGACCAGAGCTGCCTCTCCGCCCCTCCCGGTCTTCGAGATCTCCACACGGAACCGCTTCTCCCCTCTTCGCGAGCCGGAACGCGATGACGCCGTGATCATCGGGACATCCATGGTCCGTCATGTCCGTGCTACTTCGGGGAAAGGTGATGTACGCACACACTGTTTCCCTGGTGCCCGTGTTCTTGATATCGCCGCTCAGGTTCCCGAGATCGTGGGCGGTGACACGCGCATCGGAGCTGTTGTGCTGGAAGCGGGAGCGAACGACATCAGGCTGCGGCAGACCGAGGTTCTGAAGAAGGACTACATGAGCCTGATCGAGACGGTACGCAGCACAGCGCCTAAAGCAACGATCATCGTGTCCGGACCGCTTCCCACGTACAGACAAGGACAGGAAAGGTTCAGTAGACTTTTTGCATTTAATGAATGGCTAATGTTAATGTGTAATGAACAGAAACTGCTCTTTGTAAATAATTGGCATCTGTTTTGGGAGCGACCCAGACTGTATCGGGCAGACGGACTCCACCCAGCAGAATCGGAGCGGGTGTTCTGTCGGACAACATCTCCGAGACGTTACGCACCAGATGACTGGTAAGTCAAAGTCCAAATTGCAGCCTCTGTTGTCCAAACTTAACTAATATGCATAGTGTGGAGCGTTACATAGAAACTGTGTCCATTCCTCGTTTAGTGAAGCCAAACAATAAATCTAGTGCAGGATTTAGCAAAAATCTTATTGTAATTAAACCAGAAAATCTAAATATCAGTGAACAAAAACAATTTTTAAAGCTAGGTCTTCTAAACATTAGATCGCTCACACCTAAAGCAGTCATTGTAAATGAATTGGTCACAGATAATAATTTTGATGTTCTATGCCTTACTGAAACCTGGCTTAAACCAAATGAGTATTTTGGTCTAAATGAGTCTAGTCCACCAGGATACTGTTATAAGCATGAGCCTCGTCTGATCGGTCAGGGCGGCGGTGTTGCGACAATCTATAAAGATATTTTTAATGTTACCCAGAAAACAGGTCACAAGTTTAATTCTTTTGAAGTACTTGTGCTTAATGTTACGCTGTTAGATGTAAGAAAGAAATCCATATTATCTCTAGCCTTGGCTACTGTATATAGACCTCCAGGGCCATATGCTGAATTCCTAAAGGAGTTTGCAGACTTTCTCTCGGATCTATTGGTGAATGTCGATAAAGCAATAATTGTTGGAGATTTTAACATACACGTAGATAATACAAATGATGCTTTAGGGGCTGCGTTTACAGACTTATTAAACTCCTTTGGGGTCAAACAAAACGTCAGTGGTCCCACTCATCGTCTAAATCATACACTAGACTTAATTATATCATATGGAACCAGTCCAACTGATATAAATATTATACCACAAAACGATGATGTCACTGATCATTACATGGTGACTTGCATAATACGTACTGCTGAAATATGTCATATTGCGCCGCGTTATAGAAAAGGCAGAACAATCCTTCCAAACACTATAGATAGATTCTCAAATAGCTTACCTGATCTATCTAAGCTGCTAAGTGAACCCAAACAAACTGATCAATTAGATGAAATGACTAGCAGTTTGAGCACCATTTTCACTAGTACATTAGATATTGTTGCACCAATTAGATTAAAAAAGGTTAGAGAGAAAACTAAAGCACCCTGGTACAACAGTGATACACATGCTATCAAGAGAGAAACTCGTATCTTAGAGCGTAAATGGAAACAAACTAATTTAGAGGTCTTTAGAATCGCGTGGAAAGACAGTATGTCACGTTATAAAAAGGCTCTAAAAACTGCTAGGGCTGAGCATCTTCGCAAACTAATAGAAAATAACCAAAATAATCCGAGGTTTTTATTTAACACCGTGGCTAGACTAACAAATAAACAGACATCGCCAGAGCAAAATATACCGTTACAGTTTAGTAGTAATGATTTTATGAATTACTTCAATGAGAAAATAGAAAGCATCCAAAACACAATTATAAATGTACAATCCTCTATGGTGTTTGATGATTCAGAATCAATTATGGCCCCTCTAGAACAACTACACCGCTTTACAACGATAGGACAGGAAGAGCTAAATAAACTTATCATTGCATCTAAACCAACAACATGTTTATTAGATCCAATACCCACTAAACTACTAAAAGAAGTGTTACCTGTAGTGGAAGAGTCTCTCCTCAATATTATTAACTCGTCTTTATCTTTAGGTCATGTTCCAAAAATATTCAAGCTGGCAGTAATAAAACCTCTCATTAAGAAACCGCAATTAGATCCAAATAACTTAGCAAATTACAGACCTATTTCAAATCTTCCATTTATGTCAAAAATACTAGAAAAAGTTGTGTCCGCTCAATTGTGCTCTTTTTTGCAAGAAAATGATATCTATGAAAAATTCCAGTCAGGATTCAGACCGCATCATAGTACAGAAACTGCGCTAGTTAAAATTACAAATGATTTACTTTTAGCTTCTGACCAAGGCTGTATCTCAATACTAGTCCTACTTGATCTTAGCGCTGCGTTCGACACTATAGATCATAAAATACTCTTGGATCGACTACAAAACTACACTGGTGTTCAGGGACAGGCATTAAGCTGGTTTAGATCGTACTTATCGGACCGTTCTCATTTTGTTTGTTTAAATGGGGAAAAATCAAAGATAACGCCAGTAGACTATGGAGTACCGCAAGGATCTGTTTTAGGCCCTCTGCTATTCTCAATATATATGCTGCCACTTGGTAACATTATAAGAAAACATGGAATTAACTTCCACTGTTATGCTGATGATACTCAATTATATATTTCATCACGACCAGACGAAAACACTAACTCATCTAAATTGACAGAGTGTCTCAAAGATATAAATTGCTGGATGACGCGTAATTTCCTGCTATTAAATTCAGATAAAACGGAGGTTTTACTTATTGGTCCAAAAAACTACTCACAAAACCTCTTACAATACAACTTTAATATAGATGGATGTCCTGTTACTTTATCCTCTACAGTAAAAGACCTGGGTGTTATACTAGACCGCAACTTGTCTTTTGAAAATCATATTTCATATGTTACAAGAAACAGCCTTTTTCCACCTTAGAAACATTGCTAAGCTACGTAACATGCTATCTGTTTCTGATGCAGAAAAGTTAGTTCATGCATTTATGACCTCGAGACTAGATTACTGTAATGCTTTATTAGCTGGTTGTCCTGCATCCTCAATAAACAAGCTACAGTTAGTCCAAAATGCAGCCGCTAGAGTTCTTACTAGGTCAAGAAAATACGATCATATAACACCGATTTTATCATCTCTACACTGGTTGCCTATTAAGTTCCGCATCAACTACAAAATACTACTACTAACCTATAAAGCCCTAAACGGTTTAGCTCCAATGTACTTAACGGACCTTCTTTCACCCTACAATCCACCGCGTTCTTTAAGATCACTAAATTCAAGGCTTCTGGTCATTCCTAGGATATCTAAGTCCACTAAAGGAGGGAGGGCGTTCTCACACTTAGCTCCAAAACTCTGGAATAGCCTTCCCGATACGGTTCAGAGGCTCTGACTCGCTGACACAGTTTAAAACTAGACTAAAAACGCATCTCTTCAGTCAAGCATTTACATAATGCTTACCTTTTAGTCCTCTGTTATGCCATACAGAACCGTTTGCCGCTGAAACTGCTTAACGCACCAGTGGGGCTCGACAGCCTTTTAGACAAACGGTTCGAACACGTTCGGCGCGTATGGTTGGGTTGCGGAGAGTTTGTGAGATAGTGATTTTCTAACACTGACTCCTGTATAATGGAAATCATTCTGAACATCAGCTATGCTAATTATCTCCCATCTGCCTTTCTGCTGTTATCTCGGGACGGTTGTCCCGAGAAAAATGGCGTTTGTCAGGTCCAGTTTGTATCCAGCCTCTCACGGGGATCTCAGATGCCCCAACGCCTGTGAAGAGACGACTCAACGCTGGCGATATGTTATGGCTCCATATTATATATGAACAATATTTATATTTAATATTTATATATAAACAATATGAATGTGAGCCAGAGGGGAACTGGCCCCGACTGAGCCTGGGTTCTCCCAAGGTTTTTTCTCCATCCAATCTGATGGAGTTTTGGTTCCTTGCCACTGTCGCCTTGCTTTGCCTTGCTTTTGGCTTGCTTAGTCGGGTTTTTACCATTTAACAATATTACTTATTTGTGTTGTACTTCTGTCATGTTATCACTGTGAAGCTGCTTTGATACAATCTGTATTGTGAAAAGCGCTATATAAATAAATGTGACTTGACTTGACTTGACTTGACTTTTAGCCCAGATTTTCTTAATGAGGATACAATGTCATTGGTAGAAAGACTATAAGACTAGAGAATAAAAACAAACAGAAAAGCTGGAGAAATGTGCCGTTACCTGGCACCTCCACTCCATACACCACCACATCTTTCATGTCCAGCAGACGGCTCAGAGTTCCCTCCACCTCGGTGGTGGACACGTTCTCTCCTTTCCAGCGGAACGTGTCTCCTGTGCGGTCTTTGAAATACATGTAGCCGTAGTCGTCCATCTCCAGCACGTCCCCTGCGAGAGGAGACACAAACGACTTCTATTATCTAGCTGAGTGTATGCAAGGAAGAGTAAAGCTTTTAAAATACAATACCTGACAGATAAGCACTGTCTCCCTTTTTGAAGACATCATGGGCAACCTTCTTATTAGTGGCTGACTGATTGACGTAGCCATTCGAATCGTCTGAGGGGTCGTTCTGAATGATTTGGCCAACCAACTGACCAGGTTCTCCTGAGAAACACAGTATAGAAATGGATGTTACATTATATTTTTGCATTTTCTGTAGTGGTCAACTGATATAGATAGATAGATGGTTTTATTTAATGCCATGTCAGCATCTAAGGCTATTTTCATGGAAAAAATGATATTACAAAAATACAAATATCAATGCAAAACCAAGCAAACCTACACAAGAAGTCATATTATATATATATATATATATATATATATATATATATATATATATATATATATATATATAAATAATCGAGACTATATTCTAAGATGGCTCCTGTCTATAAACACGAAGTGAACTGTCTTTGTAACGTATCTTCTTATTAAACGGTCTGTACACTTACAAAGTTCTCAATGCTTCGTTTTGCATGTATAGACCCTCAGTATGTTACAGTTAGTCTGGGGCTATTTTGAGCCTTGTTAGTGGTATAAACTAGCGATTTCTTTTTACTTAGTCAATGCCCCCAGTACTAGCATTATACGCTAAACAGTTTTTAGAGATAAAACTCTTTACATTCGATTATCATGAAAACAAATCACAGGGAACGATTGACTAGGTACCAATGTTTTATTAGACCAAATGTTCTTCAGCTGTGTGTCTGCTATATGTACTGACTGCATATGTGCATCATAGTTATTTATTTATATTAACATAAAATGTGGATAGTCTGATTCAGCCATGGCAAACTAAGTATTGTGGTCACTACCAAAACATCATGTCACTACCAAAAATGGCAAACTAAGTTTTGTGGTCACTACCAAAACATCATGTCACTACCAAAAATGGCAAACTAAGTATTGTGGTCACTACCAAAACATCATGTCACTACCAAAAATGTGCAGTCACTACCGTAACATGGGATGTTTTGTCAAAAATAAAGTATATTGAATTATCATCTAAGATGTTATGATAGTGTTTGGTTCAATGCATATTTAAACTAATGAATCCTTAACTTTGAAATCAGTACGATAAACTTTATGCCTTCTAAAAAGAAAGATTGGGTTCAAAATACAACAAATCTCATAAATTACACTTAAAAAAATATTAAAATTATAATCTTTATTGATTTAACCTGTGAAAATATTTTTGAAAAATAAAAAATATATATATTTATAAGGTAGATGTAAACAAAATCTTAATAGGTCATTATAAGCCTTCTTAATAAATTATTTAATATTGTGTTTCGGTAGTGACATGATAAAAAAATCCAAAACCTTTTCAGGCATAATATCTGGACTAAAATATTTGAGGAATGTTTCCAGCACCAAGTTAAATCTTATCCATGAAGAATTAAGGCAGTTCTGAAGGCAAAAGGGATCGAACCCCGGCACTAGCAAGTTGTAAATATCAGAATTGGCCTTCAAAAAAATCCTTATCATCAACCGCTAACTGTCTGTCTGCTCCCCTGTGCATGAAGCATGAATGTGAGTGAGTACTGTACCTGGACCACATGGGATACAGACTCCATCGAGGTCCTCTGATAAGCTCCATGGTCTCCTCATCCACTTTGACTAAGCGGATGGGGTAGACGTAGGAAGGATCCGGCTATTGAATCCACAGGCCCCCGTCTAAACAGGCAGTCAAAACATCATACGTTTGTTACAATCACCTCACACTCTTCAAAATTAAATACGGTGTCGAAGCAAAATAAAAAGCTAGGTGCATTTTCTATTAGCACCATAAATGGCCCATAACCACTTGTGCTTGATTACTAAACATATTGTAGATGGCCTTGTAAAATATATGGTAATACACAATGCTAACTGCTGCACCCCTTAAAACCCTATATATCCTTTTCCACATGCATTATCCACTATTGTGTAGGTTTGCAAGTGTGTGCAACTCATAAAGGCTGTTTACAGACACTTAGTCTAAGGTCAGGCTGGGCGATATGACGATATATGTCGTTACCGCGGTAGAAGACGTCAGCCGTAACAGATTTTTTTATTCTGTGTATACCGCGAAATGTAAATAAGTGGGCGTGGTTAACTTCCGTGCAGCGCGCGTGAGACTGATGCTGAGATTTGTCAAAGAAACATGGAGAAAGCAGATCAAGAGGATCCACAAAGAAATTCCGTTTTCTAAAGGTTTGTTGTTATTCGTGATATGTTCGGGGGAAAGGCAGCCATCAACTAGAGCAGAGCAGCACCCAGGCAGGCAGTACAGAGATGCACGTTCGCAACGGGGAAAGCATGAATACTTGATAACAACATTTCATAGTCTATATCAATATCATTACGAATAGAAATAACCTTAAATAATGTATAATTATCCGCATCTTTCCTTCTCTTATGTATAGTTACTTTTTAAACATGAAAATCATATTCTGCATGAATGATCATCCTGCTTGTTAAAACGAATCCTGTTTCTGAGGCAAAATGACTAAATATGCAGCAGCGAAGTTATACAGTATATTTCACTCCAAACAATTGCCTACCGAACCAGTTGATAAAATCTTCCTTTGATTCGATCCGTGATTACAACTTGACTCTCAAATTAATCGATCGCATTTTGTTGATGCAAAAGACGCGCGTGCACATGCACTGAGAGGAAGCGCGGTGTTTACCGGGCTATGGTCTAATGATAACGACGCACTGTTATAAGGTGTGTATAATTTAAACTACTTAGTCAACACTGTAGCTGCGGTTTGGTTTTCATATTGCTGCTCTCCTTCTAGTCACTTCCAAACTTGATGAACTTGACACTTCTGAACTCCTCTTGATTAAAGCTCAGGTAACGGGTTGCCAGATATAACACAAAGAGCAAAACAAGCCCCTTAAAACGCAGTATAATAAGCACATGTGGTAAAAATATATCATAATTATATTATATATATTATAAATATAAACTGATTGTTGAAGTGAAGCTATGCATGAGATTGAAAAATAATTTTTGAATTGCATAGAAGATTGAAAAATTAGTTGAAAAGCACCTATGAGTTGTATTTAATATCAATCTTGTGGGAAGTTCATCTAAAAGTTGATGAGTCTTTTTTGTTCACTATATTTTGCTATAAAAATAGTTTTACCAAATAAATAATTTACCAAATAAAATAAAAATAAAACAAGGTGACATACTTTTCATTTCTAAAGTATTTGGGTTTATTTATTTATAAAAAAAGCCCTTTTTGTCGATTTTTTTTTTTTTTGAGGATAACTACATAAATAACTATATTGTGAAATATATCGTTACCAGTGAAATAAAATTAGTCAGTATCGCTAAAACACAATTTTGGTCATATCGCCACCCCTATTCTAAGGTGTGCTTTTGTTAGGACAGACCTTGTTGTCGAAGTTGCCCAGGCTACAGTTGCACTCGGTGGCACCGTAGAACTCTGCGATCTGTGGTATGTTGAAGCGGTTGGTGAACTCCTCCCAGATGGACTGGCAAAGGCCGTTTTCGAGGGCCATGCGGACCATGTGTTGGCGCTCCAAGTCCTTCTTTGGCTGGTTCAGCAAATAGCGGCAGATTTCGCCAATGTACTGCACGATCTGAGACCAAAAATTATATTTTCTAAACTACATTTCCATGCAACACAACAACAATTTGCAATCCCACAGCTATAACATAAAGCTGAGGTCTGGAAGGCCGAACTTTACTTTACTGAATATAAAATATATTGAATATGATTTTGTTTGACTTTGTCTATTAAACCTTTGACAAGTAGCAAAGTGATGTCTACACCCAAAATAGGGCAAATCATCTTTGAAAGTAACTTCGAAATTTCAAATAAAGGTGGTATCAATTACACCAGTAGGTGGCGAACAAGTGACCGTTAAATATTTATCATTTAATCATTCAGAGTTTCAAAAACTCTGATTCATAGCTCTTTTAAACAGTCTGATTCAAATGTATGTATTTGCATATTGGACTCAAAAGGAAGACATGCACATTTACATATAGTAGTCAGCATGGGAACAATAGCCGTTCATGTCTTAGGACAACTTTGATTAACTTTTATGATCGACTTCAAATGTTGACTACTGTACATTAATAGAATACTGCTGTTTATTATTACATATTGCTATATAATCAACATGTAAATGGATATAAATAAAAATATATATATTTTTATAAAATATTCTTAGTATTCGACCTAAACTAAGTCTATTTATAAAAAAATAAATTAATTAATAAATAAAATCGAAAAATTCAAAGAAATCAGATTTTTCATAATTTGAGGTCAATATGATTTTTTAAGTTTTCTATTGTAATATGTTCAAATGTAATTTATTCCTGTGATCAATGCTGAATTTGTCACATGATCCTTCAAAAATCATTCTAACATGTATGACTAAAATGCTCAAGTAACAATTCTGATTATTATTAGGGCCGAGAAAAGGTTAATCGCGATTAATCGCATCCAAAATAAAAGTTTGTGTTTACATAATATATGTGTGTAATGTGTATAATTGTGTATATATATATATATATATATATATATATATATATAACACACACATGCATGTAAACATTTAAGAAATATTTGCATGTATATACTTGATATATATTTATACAAAATTAATATTATACATAAATATAAATATTTGATATATTAATAACAATTTTTTTCTTAAATATATACATGCATATGTGTGTATTTATATATACAAAATAATTATACACACTACACACACACATATTATGTAAACACAAACTTTTATTTTGGATGCGAATTAATCGCGATTAATCTTTTCCCAGCCCTAATTATTATCAATGTTGAAAACTGGTTTGGTCCTTCATATTTTTGTGGAATTGTGATACATTGATTCATCTCAGGATTCTTTGATAAATATAATATTCATGAACAGCATTTATTAGAAATCTAAATCAATTGTAGCATAAATATATTTACGGTCACTTTTAATCAATGTAATACATCGTTGCTGTAAAAACTATAGGCAAATTAATTTTCTTGAATATTCCATAATAATCCATTTATTCCATTACTCACCGTACAGTTGTATTTGATACAGTCATCCCAGAACTTTGATGCACTGAACTTCTTCCTGATCACTACAGTCATTCCATGGATCAGGCACTGGCCAACTCCCACTATGTTTCCTGCCACAGAGAACAACTCTGACCTCAGAACAAACCTAATGATTACTTCCAGATTAAATACTCACAAATAAGTCGGTTAAACCAATAAAATATAAACTAAGTTATTTTTTCTCAATACAGCATTGGACTCAAGGATCTTATTTAGACATCCATCAAAGCAAGCCTCAAAACTCGCACAAGAAGTAGCCAGAACCAGACTGTGACAGGAAGTGTCAGTAATGTACCTGCTGAGTGGTAAAGTGGTAAGCAGTCATAAAGCACATCCTCAGACTTCATTCTGAAACCATAGTACACCAAGGCAGCCATGCGGTAATACCTGAGGAAAGAACGCAGGAAAAACAGGGAGATTGATTCATTGAGAGAGAAAAAAAAGGAACGAGAGACTGAGAAATTGAGAAAATGGACACTGTTATACACTTACCGGCTATGTACAACGATAGCAGCTTTTGGCATCCCAGTGGTTCCCGACGTGTAAATGTAAAAAAGGCGATCTAGTAGCAAAGAAGAAGAAAAAACTATTAAACATCTAGTAGTTGTTGGTAATGTGATTTATGGGCCATATTTATTAAGAGCTTGTGCCAGTCACTAGTCAATGACTATGAAATAGTATTCAAATTGACTAATGCACAAGTCAATTTACTGGTATTTGCACTATTTTTTATCACCCAAGAAAACCATGCCTTAACCTATTTTGCACTTGACATGATGGCATCGGAGTTCTTTCATTTGTGAGCTATCAGTTGATCAGATCAGAACTTTCCACTTCCACCGGGAATTTATGGGAATGCGGTAATTTGCCCTGTTTATTCTGTAAATCTGGCCCCTGGTTGGTAATGTGTCTTTTAACATCCTAAAAGGCCTGTTTAAGTCAAATGCAAAACAAAAAGAATGGAAATATTCAGACTGAGTTCAATGTCAAATTTTCATAATTGTATGATAAATAAATCAAGTTGATATTTCACTGGTCTCACAAATGAATTAGGTTGAATAGCTGTTAGCTGTTAAATTTAACTACACAATTAGATAATACAAATTTAGCTCAACCAATTACCAAGTAATGCTTCATTTTGTTCAGTCTGTGGTGTAAAAAAGGTCGCATTAGCAACTAAAGAAAAAACACTTCAGCAAAACATGGTCAGGTCAAGGTGTCCGAATAATATTTGGTCCCAAATTTTAATACGTTTTAGTGGTAGTCCATTTTTTTGGGGTATAATATGTCACAGTTTACTTTATTTTGCTATCCTTACATAAATTAACTATAGTGTTCTGCACCCACTAGTGAAAAAATGGTAACACTTTACAATAAGGTTTATTTATTAAACATTAGTTCCAGAGATGTATAGTAACGAAGTAGAACTACTTAAGTACTGTACTTAAGTACTAAAATGCTGTATCTGTACTCTATTAGAGTATTGTTTTTTTCTCATACTTCTACTTCAGTAGATATTTTCGATGAATTTAATACTTTTACTTCGATATTTTTTTAATGTTCTGCTAGTTACTCGTTACAATTATAGAAATTTAACGAATCATTCGTGGCAATCACATGCCAGTTTTATAGGGTAATGGTATTGATTGACACACACATTGACAACTAATGCAGGGGTTGTCCTGCAATGACATTTTTTTGGCGCCCGCCAAAGCAAATTTGTATCCCGCCAAAGCGCCTTATTTGATTGCTACACTGTAAAAATAAATAGTAAAAAATAAATTAAAAAAGTAAATTCTAGTGAAAAAAAACAATGTAATTTACTTGAAAAAGTTAGTTCAGGCAAGAATTTAAAAAACTAAGTAAATTCGGTTAACACTTTACAATAAGGTTCATTTATTAAACATTAGTTCATGCATTAACTAACATGAACTAACCATTTGTTACTGTATTTGTTATTCTTTGTTAACGCTAATTAATACAAATCTAGCTGTTCATTGTTGTTCATGTTAGTTCACAGTGCATTAACTAATGTTAACAAGATTTTAATAAAGTATTAGTAAATGTTAAAATTAACATTACCAAAGATTAACAAATGCTGAAGAAGTATTGTTCATTCTTTGTTAATGTTAACTAATGTAGTAACTAATGAACCTTATTGTAAAGTGTTACCGTAAATTCCATATCAGTACTTAATTCAAGCGAGTAGAAATGAAAGTGTAAATATCAACTCAATAAAATTAAGTAAAAATTACTCATCTTTTCTGATACTGGAGTTCCCATCATGCACTGGACCTTGAATAATTAATGAGGCTCATTTTTCACTGGTTTCCAGCTGTATTTACACTTATTTATTATTGATTTTTGTTGTCAGTATTAGTAACTTGCCATTTTGTGACATTTCGAGTACATTTTTTGCTCAAAATGACACATTCAAACACAAAACGACCCATCAAATGTTACCGCCATTGTGTATTGTCTGCCAAGTATTGAGGTGTTTGCATTCACATGATGTTTAACATCTGACATGATTACTTAGATGATCTAAGTAAAGCACATACTCTAAAAGACTAATAAAATTTAAGATTATTGTTTTTGTGAAATGTAATACAAAGGCAAAGGAAATCGATATTAATCAACCTTTTACTAGCCGAGTTTACTTACTTACTTATTTTTTGTAAAGTTTACTTAATTCCATATTCCAAGTAATTTTACCTTAAAGATTTCTAATTAAAGCTACTGATGAATATGTTTAGGTTTTTACTTGGCAAATCTTTGTAAATTTACCAGCATTTTCTGAGTGAGATAGTTTAGCAAGCATTTTTCAAGTAAATCCTACTCCAATTTTTTTACAGTGTAGTTCAAACTTTTGACTGCTTTCTTTAATAATTACATGACACAATACTTGTACTTTTACTTTTAGTACTTAAGTAGTGAATTTTTAAATAAACTACTTGCAATACTTAAGTAGAAAAAATGTTGAATACTTTAGTACTTCTACTTAAGTGTGGTGCTTAAAGAGCACTTCAACTTCTACTCAAGTCACTTTT
Source organism: Hybognathus amarus (assembly GCA_030378365.1). Taxonomy (NCBI): domain Eukaryota; kingdom Metazoa; phylum Chordata; class Actinopteri; order Cypriniformes; family Leuciscidae; genus Hybognathus; species Hybognathus amarus. The sequence continues at coordinate 284,154 of JAQIUQ010001609.1, read as the reverse complement.
TTGATAGAGCACTTGTACTTTTACTCAAGTCCGGGTTTCTAGTACTTTATACATCTCTGATTAGTTCATGCATTAACTAACATTAACTAACCATTTGTTACTGTATTTGTTCTTCTTTGTTAATGTTAGTTAATACAAATCTAGCTGTTCATTGTTTGTTCATGTTAGTTCACAGTGCATTAACTAATGTTAACAAGATTTTAATAAAGTATTAGTAAATGTTGAAATTAACATTACCAAAGATTAACAAATGCTGAAGAAGTATTGTTCATTCTTTGTTAATGTTAACTAGTGTAACTAATGAACCTCATTGTAAAGTGTTACCGAAAAAATATAAAAAATTATATCTGGTGTCTGAAATGCATGCAGGCACACACACACGTCAGGTGTGGGGATCATTCAGCATACGGTGTCATCAAAAATCTTTGAACTAAAAAACAGGGTGGCTCTGTTCCAATGGACAGAAGCTCGCAGGCCTTAAATGGTGGCAGGTCTGTGTTCGATTATCTTGCCTGTGAAGCTGCGATCTGGTTGTCTGGGCTGGTTTGTAGGTGTCGCCTCCAGCAGCGGCTCTAGATGCTCCGTCCCTTCAGGAACGCTCTTAGGGTCCCATTCTCCAGAGCAGAACAGCTTAACAGTCTTTCCCATGGAGCTGTGCACCTCACACAGCGCTGAGAACATTTAAAGAGCGAGAGAAATACGTGAATACATCACAGACATAAATAATGCAACAAAACAAGCCTAGAAAGTTCTTCAGAGAAAGCACAGGACAAGCAAACGCCCAGACAATGTGAAATCGATAAGTAACGAAGCTGACTCAACATGGCATGCTTTATGAGTCAGTATCCAATTACTTAAGAGACAACTAGGAAACTGGATGTAACCTCAGGTACAAATACTCTTTGGTGCAATGACATTCTTTCACAATGAGTTACACGCAGTGACCTCTGCCCAAGATAAATCTTTACTCTTTGCTACAGTACTTATTCATTCTCTAGAGTTCAAACACTAATCTTTGTCCAAGTGCCACTTCCTTATTTGCTTCTTGTGGTGTGTCACTTCCACTTGCAACACTTCTGAACCGCTGCCTCAACCGATACTATATTTATTGAGGCAAATCATATTCATAAATGCAAGCCTCGTGCTTAAAGTCAATATGAAATCAGCTGACGCTATTGACGTTCAACTACACATTCTTGGTATGTAATTGTGCAAGATGCACCAGTGCACCTCATAAAAGAAATTAAAAAAAAATACATAGAATTTTTTTATTTAGACAAAATGTATTAATTATTTGTCCACCTCCAAAATGTCGGTTGATGTCACCAACCCATTTTTTTCTAAAGTACCCGACTCCAATGAACTAATGAACCCAATTCAATTAATTCCAGTTGGATAAAAGGAATATCCTCACGATGACCGAGAGAGAGCTTAACACCCTACAACTGAAGGAAAAAAAACACCAGCAAATTAAGAAAACATTTAATCAGTTTGACAGCACATGTGCTGCAAATGCTTACAACGCAACCACCAAATACAGAAACATACGGTGGCGTATTGCATTCACTTGAAGAAAAAAATCTACTCTGTTTTTCTGAATTAACGAGTTAATTTTTCAGTGAGAAAAATTTTTTTGCTCTGTTTTTCTGAATTAACGAGTTAATTTTTCATGAGAAATTTTTTTTTGCTCTGTTTTTCTGAATTAACGAGTTAATTTTTCATGAGAATTTTTTTTTGCTCTGTTTTTCTGAATTAACGATTTAATTTTTCATGAGAAATTTTTTTTGCTCTGTTTTTCTGAATTAACGAGTTAATTTTTCATGAGAATTTTTTTTTTTGCTCTGTTTTTCTGAATTAAGAGTTAATTTTCATGAGAATTTTTTTGCTCTGTTTTTCTGAATTAATGAGTTATTTTTTCATGAGAAAAAAAGTTTTTGCTCTGTTTTTCTGAATTAACGAGTTCATTTTTCATGAGAATTTTTTTTGCTCTGTTTTTCTGACTTAATGAGTTAATTTTTCATGGAAATTTTTTTTGCTCTGTTTTTCTGAATGAAACATTTTTCTTATGAAAAATGAAGTCGTTAATTCAGAAAAACAGAGGCAAAAACTTGTTTTCTCATGAAAAATTAACTCATTAATTCATAAAAACAGAGCAAAAAAAATTCTCATGAAAAATTAAGTCGTTAATTCATAAAAACAGAGCAGAAAAAATTTCTCATGAAAAATTAAGTCGTTAATTCAGAAAAAAAGAGCAAAAAAAATTTTCTCATGAAAAATTAACTCATTAATTCAGAAAAACAGAGCAAAAAAAAATTTTTTCTCATGAAAAATGAATTCGTTAATTCAGAAAAACAGAGTAGATTTTTTTTCTTCAAGTGAATGCAATACACCACCGTAGAAACGCACTGCAAATTCTCAACACACATACGATCAAGCTTCTATTTGACTGAGTTGTGAGTATTTGCAGTGTGTTTCTGTATTTGGTTGCATTGTGAGTATTTGTATGTTGAATTTGTGGTTATTTCGAAGCGCTCTAAACTGCACACGCTGGTGGTCTTCGGGAGTTTAATACGTGTTCCGAATCACTGGTTTTTGCTGAGGTTTTACCGCTTCACGAAGTAAATTCGGTATCACTTTACAATAAGGTTCATTAGTTACTACATTAGTTAACATTAACAAAGAATGAACAATACTTCTTTAGCATTTGTAAATCTTTGGTAATGTTAATTTCAACATTTACTAATACTAAAATCTTGTTAACATTAGTTAATGCACTGTGAACTAACATGAACAGACAATGAACAGCTAGATTTGTATTAACTAACGTTAACAAAGAATAACAAAAACAGTAACAAATGGTTAGTTCATGTTAGTTAATGCATGAATTAATGTTTAATAAATGAACCTTATTGTAAAGTGTTACCATAAATTCATTTTCAAATTTTAAAATAAACTTCATCCGTAACAGCCAAATGCAGTTAGCTACATTTTGTTAGCAGCTGAATGGGTATGTAACTACTTTATCAAAAGCATAGCTTGAGTGTGGTTTAACTTAGGAGTAGTTTCCTCATCTCTAATAACGATCAAACCACTTCTCACCATCTGTTAGCTCGCTGCCGAACACCACGGCTTTGGCGCTGGAGATGTTGACGCAGTGAACCAGGGCCTCCAGTCTCAGGTTGAAGTTGATGAGCGCCGCCTCCACTCCGATCTTCGCCATGCCCAGCCAGAGCCCCACGTACTGAGAGCGGTTCTCCATGAACAGAGCCACAACATCGCCTTCCTTGAAGCCCCTCTGGAGAAGAAAGTTAGCCACGCGGTTGGAGTAATCGTCAAGCTCCTTGAAGCTCCATTTCTCGCCCGTTCCTTCGAAAATCAGAGCCGTCTTGTCACCGTATTTCTTGAGGGACTTGGCAAAAAGTTTGGGAATGGTGTTGCGCTCACGTAGGTGCTTTTTGACATTCAGCTTTACCCTCAGCAACACACTGGCTGCACTGTAAAAGAACACAAAAGAATTGATGGTATTATTCTGGACATTTTGTAAAACATCTACTTTGGGTTTTGGGTGAACTCTTACTTTAAAATAGATACACTAGATTAAAAGTTTGAAATGATTAGGATTTGTTTATGTTTTTGAAAGCCGGCTCTTCTACTCACCAAGGCTGCATTTATTTTAATAATAAAAATAAAAACAGTAAAATAGTAATATTGGGAAATAATATTAACCGTTTTCTATGTGAAACTATAATTTATTCCTGCGACCAAAGCTGAATTTTCAGCATCATTACTTTACTCCAGTCTTCAGTGTCACATGATCCTTTAAACAATCCTACCAAACAAATTTCGTTGTATAACTACAATGACAAATAAAGTTTCTAATTCAGAAATCATTCTTATATGATGATTTGATGGTCAAGAAACATTTCTGATTATTATCAATGTTAAGATCAGTTGTGCTGCTTCATACTTGCTTCATACGTGATACATATTTTGATGTCGAAAGAACTGCATTTATCTGAAAATCATATCTTTATATATATATGTACACATATATATATTTATATACATATATATACACATACTTTTTTTTACTTTTGAATGGTTTGAAACATTTAGTGAGCAGAAGAGACTTCTTACAAAAACATGAAAAAAATTATTATAATTATTTCAAACTTTTGACCAGTACTTTACACCATTTTGTACTTAGTGTGTAGGTTTAATGACTATTATCATCTGTTTAATTACAATCAAAGGGATACTCCATCGTTTTTTCATTTTAAACTATGTTATTCCCTTAACTAGAGACGAGTTGATGCATATCTCTCTCGTTCTCGATGCATGCCGTGCACTCAATCGCTCTGGCGCGCGAGACACTTTGATAGCACTTAACTTAGCCCAGTACATTCATTGGGTCTCATTCATGAAACACGAGCAGAACAATTTTTTGTGTAAATCGTATGTAAAGTGGTTCTGGCGTAAATTTTCGGATTCATTAAAATGTTCGTATTTTCCAAATGTTAGTTGGTACGCAAGAAATCTACACCTGCTCCCAGCCACGCGTAAATGGTGCACTTAACATCCGAACGTTTTACTCATTAATAAGGCTGCATTTAATTCACCTTAGAATCGGGTAGGCTACATATTTAAACAGCATTTTGAAAAAAATATTTGATATAGTAGCCTATATTATATAGTAGGCCTATAGTATTTTATATATTTTATATATAAAAACGTTTTTTTTTAACTTCTATTATGAGAGCCAGTAGGCTAATTTATGGAAGCTTGTTTCCGCCACTGAAAAAAATAAAAGAATAAATGCGACTTTTTATCACACAATTGCGTGTTATAATTGCGAGATATAAAGTCAGAATTGCGAGTTATCAGGCTAATTCTAAGAGGGGAAAAATCCTAACTTTCCCCTAACCCCTCAGAACAGTTTAAATCTCACAATTCTTAGGCTACTTTATAGCCTATCATGCATTTCTGACTTTATATCACGCAATTGCGACTATGTCACGCAATTCTGAATTTATATCTCGCAATTCTGACTTTACATCTCGCAATTCTGAGAAATAAAGTCAGAATTGTGAGATGTAAACTCGCAATTGTGAGAAAAAAAGTCAAAATTGTGAGATAAAAAGTCGCAATTACCTTTTTTATTTTTCATTCTATGGCGGAAACAAGCTTTCATAAGTAATAGCAGATCTGGTGATCGATGGTGGTCCTTCTCCAGTTTGAATACGATTTTTTAACTCATTTGTTTTTTGCTGTCAAGCTTAATGTCGAACCATTTTCTTCTCACTTCTGGGACTGTTCGATTAACAGATGAAACTCCATTAACTGCATCTGTAATATGCTGCCAAGCTTTCTTTTTTTAGGACCTGATAGGCCACTATATACGCTTGAAAATAAAAGTGGCGTTTTGAATGAACTTCTGATAATAAAACTTCAATTTCTGCATCCGAGAAATCCTTCTTTTTCATTCGCATTCATGTTATTATATGCCTATATATAGTTGTCAGTCGAATATAATGGGCGGGATTTATGGTAATTGAGAATGAACGTGCACGCGCATCCCATTTACGACTGGTTGGAATTCACTAACACACACACATTTCACTATCACATCTGACGTTTACGAAGTATTTGTGAATCAGGAGAAGAGTTTTCGGGAAGATCTCTTTACGCGCAAATAACTCTCATATTTACTCGTATATTACGAATGTTCATGAATGAGACCCATTGAGTGCACGCACTAAGATGAGAGATGTATGTATCAACTCGTCTAAGTTAAGGGAATAACATGAGGTGGGGTCCGGATAACAGGAAAGTACCCATAGTTTAATATGAAAAAAACGATGGAGTATCCCTTTAAGTGACAAATAACAAATATGTAAGTGGCAGGAAGTAGTTTGTGTGCTCACACAAAGTCACATTGCTAAAAGCAGTGATCCCTGTCCCATAAGAGTTCTTACATCCATTAACAGCTATCCTAAAAGCCTCCATCCTTCAATCCAGGCACTTAAAAAAATAATCGGTGCTGTATGAAAAGATAAACCCACACCTCCAGGACCTGAAGTGGAACTGAACGCCATAAGCCCCAGCACTTGATACAACCAGAGGCAAAACTGTGATTGTTAGCAGAGGTTTTGCTTTATTTGCCATTCAATCACACTTCAGATTACTCAATTCACATTTCCAAATCTTGAAAAGCAAAATCAGGAAAAACAGGGTGAACCAGCCAGGTAACACAGAAACCCACTTCAACTACTTGTTCCTCTTAAGAAACCCATAGCTTCGTAATACAGGAATGTGCGATTGTATTTAATGAGGAACTTCTTTAAGGGTGGATTCACACTTCTAGTTCGGTTTGCTTGGTTCGTTTTGATGACTTTGAAAAAGTACATACAAATTATATTCATATTATAAAAAGTATTAAAAAAGCAAGCTACACTGGATATTATAACATATAAACTTACTGCAAATCGCGATATATGGTCTTTGAAAACACATGAATGGACTTCCATCCTCCAGAACCAAGATAGAAAATGAGAATGGATGGTAGGACCTGGAACCAGGACAGGCCGGCAAACACCCGGAGAAGGAAGAGAAGAGCCGTGGAGACACGCCAACCGCAACATCCTGACACACACAACAACACCACAGTCATTCACACATTTCAACATCATTTATCAACAACTCATTATTGCATTAACATTTTATTGTGCCTTTTAAAAAAAGACCTTGATAAAAAGTTATAACAATCTGATAATTACAATGGTTGATATGCAAAACTCTTGCCTTTAATCGACAGATTCTGAGATCAACACGATAAGTTGTCTATATCAAGAAAATATAGAAAACAGATCTTTGACCTTATAACTGTACAGTGTGTTAAAGGTATACCAGTCCAGAGTACTCGTATTATCTCCCTTAAGAAAAGTCAGTAACTTAAGATTTCCAGATGTGTTCGTTTGGACAGTAAATCAAACATTTGTATTCAAATATTTATTTAAAAGCTGCTGTTCATCACACATTTGATATATTATATGTGTAATGAAGGATATTATTACATATAATGATGGAGGATAACTGGACTGTTTTTATGTTTCCATATTTCTGATGTGTAACGAAGATGGACACAAATAAATGTGACAAAAAAAAGGTAATTCATTACAATGCTCCTTAACATTAAGTGTATTGACGTGTTCCAAGGCCTTCTTGTCCACTAAAACAACTGTAAAGTAACTAGGGTGGATTGAATGTCAGGCAACAGAGCTATTTGATCTGTACGATCCTTTCCTAGAGCTCATCTGAATGCAGCAGAAGCTTGACCTGCTGAATGACTAGTCACATCACATGTCCTCTAAGGCCTGCTATAAAGGGGACACACCGGGGCTAGTTGTCACATGGTAAAGCTGCCCAAAGGTTTTGAGTCCAAAGAACAATCACACAAATGTATGTGTAGTGGTATTTTTTTAGCAGTGGTTTTGTTTCTTGCTTTCAAACATTTACTTCAAAACAGGAAATAAATTTTAGTTGTTTTTATCTACTATTTTAATCTACTGACAGCCTAAATCATGTAATTTTTAACTTAAAAACTAAGATAGACAAAATGACCATATCATTTTGGTAATGCACAATACAACCACTCTCAGGTGGGAATGTAAACTATATAATGAATTTTGAGTTTATTATTTATGAATTATTTATTTATAAGTATGCAGGTAGCTTAATAATTATACAATTTATTAATTTATCAATTTCTGTTGACCATAAGTTAGTAATCCTGCCCATTTTTCAGCTTCACAAATTGTTTTTGTTTCATAGGTTTCCATTGTGACAACGAACTTACCCTAGTGTAACTTAACAACAAGCCACGTTGTAGGTTAACACGTGTTAAAGAACTGTGTAACAGTGGAAATAAATAAAAAGTAAAATACTTTGCATTCTATACAGAATAAAATGTGACAACTAGCCCCGGTGTGGTTCACCTATAGATAATACGCCATTTCATTCACACATTCTCATTCTAATGACGGACAGAAATGATGTTTACACATCGTCATATCACCACCTCCATCAAAATACGTTTTCGATACAGCAGGGGAATCCAACAAAACGCGTTGTCTATCGTAAAGGAGGGACTGGAGGATGCTGGGGAGAACCCAGCCGCCCCGCATGGTAACGGCTGCTCGGTCCTGTGACCTCGTGTTGTTGTAGCAAAACAACACGATAGATGAGCTATTTAAGTAATGCAGAAGAGTCATCATCATAATCATTACCGCAGAGCCCTAATTCGATGCTCCACCCGGAAACCTGAGCGAGCACATTGGATTGTACAGCACTATACCGAGTCATTTCCACGATTCGGCTCTTTCGAACAGTTCATTTCAAAGATTCACCGGTTCTCTTACGCCATGGTCACAAGTTCGCGGTATTACATCCTTTAGCTGTTTAGAACGCAATTATAACTTACATTTACGATAAACAATACTAAAATTGGCCTCTCCCAGTAATGTTTAGCGTGTACATTCAATTTATTATAAACAACTTTCAAATGTGTGTTGATAAAACTGTCATTCAATCAAATAGCAAACGATTCAAATAAGTTTCTGTGGTATTTCTGGTATTTTGGGCTCATTCAGAATCGGACAAAAGAGTCTGTGAGTTGTTGATTCCAGAACCGCGAACGAACAACTCAGTCCGTTTTAGTGATTCGGTTGAAAAGAACGAGTCGTTGGAGAATCGAACATCACTACAGCACTGCAGCACACGGAGCTTCACTCTACTGATACTGTAACAATCACAAGATACATTATAAGGATTTCACACAGTCAGGCTAGACATTATAGCATGTTTCTATACATCCAGTGTTTACCGTAGTAGGCGTAACGTTATACCAGAAACGGTTACACTGCGTTATTTGATGTGCGTGTTTTATATATTTTTAAAGCCCAGTGCGGATGGCATCCTATATCCCTTTATCTGGATCATCAGCAATACACTACTACATAAGACACCGCATCCATTAGCAAACATGAACAGCACACAATGTACGTTGTTGTTATTGTAAAACTAGGAAAATGCATCTTTAACTGGCAGTTGACATCTGCGATCATGACGATTAATATACAGGAGATGCCGGAAATGGACAATGGTTAAAATATTTGGCATGTAGGTGTCTGTAGTCCAGGAAATACCTTAATATTGGTCTCCGTGGTCACAATAACGTGTGTATAATGGCAGAATGGGAAACTGTTCCGTACGATCCCACCTTGATCGGCTTAAGCGAAACCTCCACCTCGTTTACCTGAGCTGAGACGCACGCGCCGGTGTGTAACGGCCGCACGCCTGCCTTTTATCTACCGCGGCTTCTTTGGTAGACTTTGCCCCCGTTTATTTTATTTTTCATTATTATCTGTTATCGCTTCATTGTAACGATGGCTCGTCGCGCTGATAATTCCAATGACCTTATAATTTTCTTACTTGAGCCCGCCTTCTCTCTATTCGCCGGTGCAGTTGCGTATACATTAATTGACAGCTCTTTGAACCAATGGCGTTCTCGGAGCGCTGCCGTTTCGCTCAGTAAAGGCGGGACTTAAAGTCCTGTCAAGGAAATGTGTTGCTCAGCCAGCGAATCATCACGACAGTTTCCGCCCGGTAGTTGCTGCGAAGCAGCTCTGCAGGTCCATGAGCTATGTCCATGAGGCATGATGGAGGAGGAGAAGGACGGTTTTTGTTAGATATCTGTCTGTCTGCTGGTCATTGTGATGGGAGAAATTAAAATGATGTTATGTGGTATTTCGAATGTGTTAAGAGACATGATTTTTACGTGTGCATTGGAAATTACTACAATGGAGACGAGGATGTTGTTTTGAATAAAAATACACGAAACACAGCTAATTTAACGAATGTACTCTTTCTTAATGTGTGTTTCTGGTTGTATCGTGCACAACTAGTGCATATTGCTTTACAGAAAAACTCAATCTTTCAAATAAATGTAAATACCAGCCCTGCGACTAAACAATTCATCTTTTTGACTGACGTCACAAATCCCTATTATTTTCCAATTCTCCTTAAATGGTTGTGGATACCATTTAATGTTGACATGCTTTGCCTAAACAAATACATTTTCAACTCAATGTATGCTTTATTTAAACTGATCACACTATTATGTTCTACCATGTCCAAGAATGGTCAGTGGAAATCACAAGTGGTAATAGAAGCCAACAGACATTTCTTGATTCAATTTCATTTGGTATATCTAATTCACTGTGGATAGGATATCATGTTGGATAGCAAAAAGCATTTTGCAACTGTCAGCAAAGGGAGGCAATCTGCTATCAGTGTAGCAGATGGCTTTATCTATTGTTATCCAAAATATTGACAGTCCATAAACTTCTATCATAACTTCCATAAAGTGTACTTTCACACAGTTGGATTAGTTCTTGTAAGATAAAACCTTTTGAGCAACCACAAAAATGTGGCATTCACTTGGAAAAACACACATTTGCTTGTTTTACAGTTAAACAATGCATAATTGGACCCAACAGCAATAGCACTTGTTTAAAGGAATCGTTAACCCGAAACATTTACTCGCCGCACGTTGTTCCAAACCTTTATGACTGACTTTCTTCTGTGGAACACAAAAAGAGATGTTTTGAAAAATGTTCATGCTCCTGTTTTTCATACAATGAAAGCTTATTGTGAAAAGTGCAAATATGAGTTGTGTGAACACTGAACATTCACAAAAATCTCATTTTTTAGTTGCACTGAGAAAGAAAGTCCTACATGTTTGAAACCGTAAATGATGACAAATGTAATTTTTTGGTGAACTAGTGCTTTAATTCACCAGATTTAGATGACAATCTCTCTCATGCACAATAACACCTCCCATTTGGTGCAAACACAATGTGAGGAAAACCGTGTGCAGAGATAAACATTGAGGCAATTCTTCTCACAATATTGACAGAAGCATTTCCATTTCTTTGAAGCTTAATATCTATCATGGAATTAGTTTGCCAGAGTTAAGCACGTTCATTTCACTTCTTAATTTACTCATTCAGCACAAGAGCATGAAGAAAACAATACTAACGGGTGTATTTGCAATAAATAAAAAGATAAAACACAAACAGTATTATGAAGCCTTCCAGTTATTCCATCTCCTCTCATGAAGCTCAGTCAGTCTTCCAACTCAAGGCCAAAGTGACTGTACAAGTCTCGTGTGGTCACTCCACGCAGGCCAGCTGAGAGACACAGAGAGACGGTTGTCTTTGTCAGTGGTCACATGGGGGAGAATGATGTGGCACAGACCCCCTCGGGCCCTCAGACCATCTGAAGTCACCGAGAGGCCAGAGCAGGCAAGAAACTCATCTTGCTGCGAGTCTAAAAGGGTCCATTATATCACAGAATACAGTGGTAATACTGGAGGACGCCATTATCATAATCTTGACACTAGAGAGAAATGCCAAGCGTATGGAGGCCGTAACCCACTTAAATGAGTGGGATGGAAGAAGTGTGTAGGCCACAAGTGTTTATGAACAGTAGATGAATGATTATCACAGTATGAAATGTTTTTATGTTGATATCGGACACCATTGCATACTATTAAACAGATGATTGATCCGACAATTCTTACCTAATGTGCCCAGTAAAGTTTGTCCGAATGTCTTTGATGTCATTGTATTCGTGCAGCAGGTCTATGTGCTGATCCAGCTCTTGTACTACAAATCCTCTGTAAATACAAGAACAGAGTAACACAAGCTCAATTTAATCTGACAATAAATAACAATGATGAAAAAACACTTTAATGAACAATAGTTATCAGGAAACAATCCAAACGGACCATATTATGCATTTTAGATTTAAAAGAAATTTTTATTTAAAAGAATTAGTTTTTGTTGAGCCAAAAGAAATTGTTACACCGATACTGTATTACTTAAAGGATTAGTTCACTTTTGAAAAAACTTTTGCTGATAATTTACTCACCCCCATGTCATCCAAGATGTCCATGTCTGTCTTTCTTCAGTCGAAAAGAAATTAAGGTTTTTGATGAAAACATTCCAGGATTTTTCTCCATATAATGGACTTCCATGGGAACCAGATGGTCCAAGCTCCAAAACATCGTTAATAACAGTTTCAGATCCAGCTTCAAATGTCTTTAAACGACACCAGACGATGAATAAGGGTCTTATCATGCGAAACGATGGGTTATTTCAAAACTTATTCCAAAAATGTAACTTTTCTAAGGACAAATGGTAGCCTAGCTCTATTCTGGAGGCGTGTTTGTAACGTCACGTGATACGTAATTACGTTCAAAAGGTCACAGGCGACGTAGCTGGAAGTACAGAGTCAGTAAGTTGAACACATAGGTTGAACGTGCAAACTAACTCAAACGCCGTTTACAAAAAAAAAAAAAAAAGGAATTAAAAGGTAAAATAACGATGTCGGACGACTTTGATTCTGTACTTCCGGCTACGTCGCGTAATTACGTATTACGTGACGTTACAAGTGACGCCTCCAGAATAGAGCTAGGCTACCATTTGTCCTTAGAAAAGTTACATTTTTGGAATAAGTTTTGAAATAACCCATCGTTTCGCATGATAAGACGCTTATTCGTCGTCTGGTGTCGTTTTAAAGACATTTGAAGCTGGATCTGAAACTGTTATTAACGATCTTTTGGAGCTTGGAACCGTCTGGTTCCCATGGAAGTCCATTATATGGAGAAAAATCCTGGAATGTTTTCATCAAAAACCTTAATTTCTTTTCGACTGAGGAAAGAAAGACATGGACATCTTGGATGACATGGGGGTGAGTAAATTATCAGCAAAAGTTTTTTCAAAAGTGAACTAATCCTTTAAGAACGCTCAAAATAAAATACACAAATACTCCAAATAAAGCACACAAGTCACATTAAAAGAGTTAGTTTACTTGTCATAATATCTGCCATGAGTACTTTCAAAGAATTTGGCATGGTAACGGAAATGACAATGTTGATATGTTTGGTCTTGGCTGAATAGGGGCCTATTTCAGAAAGTAGGTTAAGTGAAAACTCTGAGTATGTTAACTCTGAAATGAGGGAAACTCTGGGTTTTCCGTTTCAGAAAGGGGGGTATATCAAACCCGAGAAAGCAGAGTAAGTCAAGCCCGTTTCTGAAAGACAGGTAACTTATACTCAGAGTCAGTTACCATGGTAACTTACTCTGTGAACCTAACCTGGTCAGGAGCAGGTTTTCTTCAGTAAACCCAGAATTTCTTCCGAGTCTCCTCCCTTTTCTTAAAGAGGAAGTGCTGTTTAAACACCAACAATAATTCTAAAATGTATTTACACATTCTTTAAGGAATATATATATTGTTTGTCCATGGTTTAATTGACTAAATATGTTTTGCAGCACTTTGCCAAAAAATAAAAGGATTAAAACTTTGCTAAACTTTTATTTGATTACCACCGTTTTTGATAATATATTTCTATTAAATCATTAAAAAAATTGGAATAAAAAACATTTAATAGAACTCAATTATTTTTCAAACATAATTTAATAAGTTATTAATGATAAAAAATAAAATGTTAATCTTATTCATAATCAATTTTCGAAGTTAGTTGATTACATGTTTTATTGAACAAATGTTTAAATTATTTTAACTGATGATAATAATAACCGTAATTTAATAATGCAGTTTATATATTTAATAATTGTTTAATAACAAACCGTGATATTTTCTGAGACGGTTCTCATACTGTGAAACTCTCTCCACATGGGGGAGTCCCCCACCCCACCCCCGCTGTTACACAAGTTACTCAACAACTTTTACTCATGTTTTAAATTAACTACTTTTTACTCGAGTAGATTTTTAGACTGGTATTTTTACTTTTACTTAAGTAAAAATTGATCAAAGTAATAGTAGCCTACTTTAGGTTGAATAACATTCTTCCAGTCTGATATTATAACAGTAAGTTACTCTAAAATAGTTGTGAATTATTAACAACAAATGACATCTTCAACGGTGTAGTTAGATTAATGTAGTAATTACTATTTCTAGAAAAGTATTGGTCTACATATTACTAATCACTAAATCCTATATCAACCTCAACCACTTGAACAATACAAGGAGGAGAGACAAGAAACTGCACTTTTATTTTTTTTTTTTTTTTTTCAAATTAACAATATACAATTGCATGAATTATTCTTGAATTGATCAAAGTGTGTAGAGGGAGAAGGTTACATAAAAATATACCTTTTAAAAATGTATGTTAAATCCACTATTGTTTTATACTTAATTGGTCTATAGTTTATGCAGTAGCCTACTTAATGTAATTGCATCATATTTTATTTTGAATTACAGAAGAATTAAGAGTAATCCCTTTAATTAAACTACAATCTTTAGATTACTTGGTAATTAATTACACCAGACACCTCTTTTTGTCTGGCGCTGTTGCCATGGTGACTCATAATATCTGCGCTCCATTGATATTGGCTTTTTATAGTTGTGGTGTAAGACTTTGTTCATCTTTAAAACACAATTGAAGACATTGAAAAAGACATTGATAGTCCATGCAACTACTGCTTTGATACTTCAAAAAGTTCATAAAGAAAATCTATATGAATTAAACGGTTTATATGATGAACAGACTGAGTTTAGGCTTACATAAACAGAAGCTCAAACGCACTGCGTAACACGAAGAGCGAACCTTATTGGTTCTCACTCTCGTCCGTTTAACATTACTGATGCGTTGATCAACGTTTATTTGTGAATAAAAGCCTAAATTCAATCTGTTACTCATTTAAAGCGATCGTGTCTCTTCAGAAAATTGACTAAACCTCTCAATTCTGATTTTATGATCTCTTCATTAACTTTTCAAAGTGGTAGTGTAGACTGTCAATGGAGGGACAGAAAATATCTTAGTTTGTGTTAACAAAGATAAACAAAAGTCTTACAGGTTTGGAACAAATTTTTTACTAAACTTTCCTTGAGTTATTTTAATCCTGTAAAGTGTAACGCCTAGGTTTTTCATAAATGTAAAACCTATGAAATAAAAGTCAGAAAAATCTACATTTTTAAAAATGGAACAGTTCTGATCATGTTGATAGATTAAAGGCCTTATACATTTGTGTATAAAATATGATGCCGTAGACATTATACTGTTAATGATGCTGCTTTCATTATTTTATTTTGGAGCTTTCTTTAGGAATTCAATTTCATTATATGGAAACGAGTCACCAGGATATTCTTCAAAACATATTTTATGTTCCACAGAAAAACAAACAAACATTAGGATGAATACATAATGGGACATTTTTATGGGTGAATTATTATTAAAGCATTTTTAAAAATATGCATTTGATTTTTAAAACATCTTTAATGGAAGCCAATTAATATGTCTCACGTTGTGTTTTTGTGACCTCCGACAACCTTAAAATGAAAAACGTAACGCTTTAGATTACAGCCCGGAAAGTACTGCGTAATTAAAGCAATTTTACAGCATAATCTGCTGTAATTATAGTGAACCTACAACATACTTACAATATAAGTATAAGAGAACAACATTTTAAGTTTGGGTAATAAAGAGGTAACAACCAGGAGAATTAAAAAAAAAACATTTATACTGTAAGTATCATAGAACTAAGGGGTACTTATTCTACTATTTATGATAAAACATTAATATAATATATGTAATTAATACACCATGATCTTACATTTGGGAGCAATTTAGCAAGAACATAGCTTTTTGAAATAATGGTGAACCAGTACATACTGTAGTATTGGCTTTCTAAAAATTACAGGGTACATATCTATACATTTATAATCTTTTTAACAAAAGTGCACTGAAAACAAAAACTACAACTTTTGCTTAAATATTGTGGAATGATGATTTATGTAGTGGTGCTTGTTACCATGCAGTTCATGTAGTTACAGGGTAAGTGTGACATTGCGGGCTGTACATTAAAGTGGTGTTTGTTACCCTCTTATTCCATGTAGTTACTGGGTAAGTACAATAAAAATGCATAAACAATCTTATATCACTGACTCAGGAACCTTTCTTCATTATACAAGTACCACTTACCCTGTAACCACATGAAACTAGATATATTTCCCAGTATATTTTAAAAAACTGCAATAGTCTCAGCTTTTCTTGCCTTGAAACATGTTAGTCCAAACATAAACATCTGCACTTTTGCTATCAAATTATTAATATTTTTTTATAAATGCATAGATGTACCCTGTCATTTTTAAAAAGCCAATACAGTATTGATACACAATTGCAACAAAAAGGTACACGGTAAATGTTCTCGCTAAATTTCTCCCAAGTGTAAGAGATCGTTGTATCTTAATAGTAGAATAAGTACCACTTAGTCCTTAGTAATACTTAGAGTATAATTTTTTTTTAATTATCCTGGTTGTTACCCCTTTATTCCTCAAACTTTACATATTGTACCCTTATACTTACATGTAAGTACTTTATAGGTACACTATAATTACAAAAAGTTACACGGTAAATTCCTCTTAATTACGTAGTACTTTCCGGGCTGTAATCTAAAGCTTTACCAAAAATAATTCTAAACCTAATATTCTATACAGTATCTTCAGTATGAACAAACAGCATCTCTTGTATCTCTATTTCCCACATTCACTACCTACTCTTTTTCCAACAAGGCGATCTCTGAATCCAGCCGATCAAGTGTTTTCTTGAGCTCTTTGACTTCTTCCTCAGGGCACAAGGGAGATTTCACCATACAAGACTTCTGGACCTATGACAGACCAAAGACAACTCACCACATATCCAAAAAAACGTAATTCATCTGTTATCAAACTCCCATTAATATTGCTTTCTACCTCTAGGCATCATATCACAGACTACTAGTCCTCTTAATATTAAAATTGATTCAATAATAGACTTTACGTACAGGAGATTTAAAGCCTGAATTGACGCCCCTAACGTTACATCCGGGATCTGCATGTCTGCATGGAATAAACAAACGTTGCTAATCATGATAAAACAGACTTTCTTAAGATTTTAATTCTTAAATCTTTGCAGAGTGGATATACTATTTGTTTACCTTCTTCTTACAGACACGCCCCCTTTTCTAGGCGTGACTTTGTCGTGCGCATCATCTACAATGGATTTGCTTTTCATTTGTAGTTCCGCGGTCGCGTTCATTTCTTCGAAATCCACGTTAAGTGTTCTAGCGGGTGGATTATAATATTTTAATATGCGAACAGCTGATTTACGCGAGATTTGAGCATTTAATAACGAGACGCTCTTTAGCAGTAAACAGTCGTGTGCTTTTTCTATTGAATAAATTCGCGCCTTGGAAGCGTAACCATACACAATCGCTCTGATTGGTCCGCTCTGGTATGAGCGTTTGGATTGTTCCATTGATGCACTTCCGGTGCACAACTTGCTAACAGTGTAAACAGATGTCGAAAACGTTGTACAATTGTTTTAAGTTGTATTTATGCTAAATAATTTTAGCCTTCATTTTTTCATGAATTGCTTATAAAGGGTTTTCACAAAATTATTCAAAACTAGGATACAATACATAAAGTAAACTATGTCAGTTGTACTATTGTTTTCCACTGACTTATATAAAGATATAAATGTATTTATATAAAGATCAACAGCATTATTTTTATTGCGAAATGACGGGATTTTCTGTAAGATGTAAAAGAGATATTTATTAGATTGTTATGTTATGTAACTGTATATTAATTTTGAATGTATGAATTGTATATATAATTACACTGGGAATGTTAGAAGTTTGTAAAATAACTATGGGTTTTGTTACTTTGCAAATCATAAACATTACACAGTCAGGATAAACCAGTTCCATATTTTGTCGGTAGATGCCGGCATTTCACAATTTAAGCAAACAATCGACGATGGAACATTAGGTCATGATTAGTATTTAAAATATCTAATTTGGAAAGAAATTATTAGTTTATCAACGTTTTAGAAATTAAAGCACAAAACAGTGTTTAAAAAATCTAGGTCTAGGAAAACACTGTATAAAAGAGACAAAATGTGTTGTATTGTTGTCTAGTCTCACTAGTGAGTAAAGTAATGGTGATATAAAGTGAGTTGGTCACCTTAAATTATTGAAAATTTTCTCATTGTGCACCAAATATTTATTTAAAAATGCTTCACTTACATTTACACCCATTATTTAATCCAAAGACAATTGATAATGAAATGTGTACTAGTAATATAAGTAATTTATAGAATAGCTAAACCATGTATGTTACAGAATGAAAACCCAAACTGAAGAAATATTTCAGTATGCAGAAGTAAAAGTGGGCTCAATTGAACAGTGTCTAGATACTGATGATGACACGACCTCCACGACACCACTGACACCAATGCCTCTTTCCAAATCACTGCACACAATTAAAGAGTCAAGAACAAACTGTATAATGAGGAAGGATGGTATCTTATACAACTGCAGAGAATACAGGAGCTAAACTTTACACAAAGAACTGTAATGGATAAAATCACATAGACACTAGGTGTTGCTATGTGGTTGCTAAGGTCTTCTGAGTGTTTTCAGTTTTACCCGAGTGACTTCTTCAATGCACAAGAGATATGAGTTATTACATGGTTCTTCGAGAAGACTTCAGTTTCAGAGGAAAGAACCAGGAGCAGGGAATTGACTTTTCCAGATTTACTGCTCCAGATTTCCCCTGACATTTAGATGTAGTTATTGGGGAAGCTGTTAAACTTGATCACCTGTGCTGGTGTTTCAGAGTCTCTGCACAGGGACAAACAGCAGAAAAGAAATGTGTGAAAGACAGAATTACGTCAATCACTTGATCTGTCGCTTGTGCTTGTCTGAAGGGATGCGTTATGACATCCACAAGGCCCTGTAAGATTTACAATTATCATTCACGACATACTTGGAGAAGATATTATATAAGTCTTTGTTCAACAGGATGATATGGATACCCATCTGACAGTATGGATAATTATATATATATATATATATATATATATATATATATATATATATATATATATATATATATATATATATATATATATATATATATATATACACTACCGGTCAAAAGTTTAAAGTTTTTAAAAGAAGTCTCTTCTGCTCACCAAGGCTGCAATTTTTTGATAAAAAATACACAAAAAACACAGTAATATTGTGAAATATTATGACAATTTAAAATGACTTTTTTATGTTAATATATATTAAAATGCAATTCATTCCTCTGAAAAAAGCTGAATTTTCAGCATCATTACTCCAGTCTTCAGTGTCACATGATCCTTCACAAATCACTCTAATATGATGATTTTATGCTCCAAAAACATGTAAGATTATTATCCATGTTGAAAACAGTTTTTTACATTTTTATTTCCGGATTCTTTGATGAATAGAAAGTTCAAAGAACAGTTTTTATTTAATTAGAATCTTTTCTAACATTATAAATGTCTTTACTGTAACTTTTGATCAATGTAACTCATCCTTGATGAATAGAAGTATTGATTTCTTATTTATTTCCCCCAAAAATAAAATACAAATTCTTACAGACCCCAAACTTTTTCAAGGGTAGTGTTTAATGTAACAAAAGCTTTCCATTTCAGATAAAAGCTGTTCTTTTGAACTTTCTATTCATCAAAGAATCCTGAAATAAAAATGTAAAAAACTGTTTTCAACATGGATAATAATCATACATGTTTTTGGAGCATAAAATCATCATATTAGAGTGATTTGTGAAGGATCATGTGACACTGAAGACTGGAGTAATGATGCTGAAAATTCAGCTTTTTTTAGAGGATTAAATTACATTTTAATATATATTAACATAAAAAAATCATTTTAAATTGTCATAATATTTCACAATATTTTTTGTGTATTTTTATCAAACAATTGCAGCCTTGGTGAGCAGAAGAGACTTCTTTTAAAAACATAAAAAATCTTACCAATCTTAAACTTTTGACTGTGTGTGTGTGTGTGTATATATATATATATATATATATATATATAATATGTCAAACACATACATGTGGACTTGTTTTTGAAAGATTATGCTCATTGACCTGCAATAGTGAAGTGTTTTTAACAATTCATTAAACAACTGAAACAACTACAAAATATGGAGTGTTTTAAAAATAAATTCCCAACTCTGCACTAGGTTATGATGTAACATGTGTGATGTATGGTTTCTGATGTAATCATATGCAACTAAGCAAAGCGCTTACCTTTCCTTTGTGCTGGAGATTTATCTTGCTCAGGGCTGTTTGAGACCAACTGAGTCAGCGTTCACTGGACACATAATATCTGCTCAAAATCCGCTATCTGACGCTGAATATCTTGTGATCTTGTGGCCATTTCAGAAACCTTCTGCCTATATGGTTGAATGGGCAGTGTCAAAGGAAGAAGGGTTTAAATAAATGAATGAAAGGAAAATGACAAATGAATCCATTTGGACAGCACTTGTCTTGAGCCATGTTTGTTTATTCTCAGTGTCTCTATACAAAGAGCTGGAGGATGTGAGTGGATAGAAGGAAAAATCTCCTCAATTCCTCCAGATTTAAACTAACAAGCCTGCGGTGGGCTCTCTAGATCTCACACCAAACAAACTGTTTTTGCATGATTGTGTCTGTTTATGTCTGCAGAATTGTAAAAATCTGCTGATAAAACCAGCTTAGACCAGCAGGAAAGGCGGTTTTATGCTGGTTGCTGTTGGTTTGGTGCTTGTCTAAAGGCCTGTACACAACATACCCAGCCTTTAACAACGTTTTAACAACCTGGCCATAAGGTTATAACTACTTGTGTGGTGGAGGTTGTTACAGCATTGTGGGGAGCACTGCAACCACAGAAGCAGCATGTATCCAAATTTCAATCTTAACAGTTCTATTTCATCAGAAACAATCTTAAAACAGGGCAATCCATGTTCTACAGTATGTAAAATACCAGAAGTTGTCACAGGGTTGCCAACTCTCATGCATCTGGCGTGAAACTCTCGCTTTCAGCATCAATCTCTGAATTCAATCTCTCAACTCTCAATTTTGACTTGCTTTCAAAAACTTTATGTTAAAAATTTGGGAGTTCGATTTGATGGCTCCCTCAAATTTGATAAGCAGGTAAACTCGGATGTAAAATCTAGATGTGGACTTGTTTTTGAAAGATTATGCTCATTGACCTGCAATAGTGAAGTGTTTTTAACAATTCATTAAACAACTGAAACAACTACAAAATATGGAGTGTTTTAAAAATAAATTCCCAACTCTGCACTAGGTTATGATGTAACATGTGTGATGTATGGTTTCTGATGTAATCATATGCAACTAAGCAAAGCGCTTACCTTTCCTTTGTGCTGGAGATTTATCTTGCTCAGGGCTGTTTGAGACCAACTGAGTCAGCGTTCACTGGACACATAATATCTGCTCAAAATCCGCTATCTGACGCTGAATATCTTGTGATCTTGTGGCCATTTCAGAAACCTTCTGCCTATATGGTTGAATGGGCAGTGTCAAAGGAAGAAGGGTTTAAATAAATGAATGAAAGGAAAATGACAAATGAATCCATTTGGACAGCACTTGTCTTGAGCCATGTTTGTTTATTCTCAGTGTCTCTATACAAAGAGCTGGAGGATGTGAGTGGATAGAAGGAAAAATCTCCTCAATTCCTCCAGATTTAAACTAACAAGCCTGCGGTGGGCTCTCTAGATCTCACACCAAACAAACTGTTTTTGCATGATTGTGTCTGTTTATGTCTGCAGAATTGTAAAAATCTGCTGATAAAACCAGCTTAGACCAGCAGGAAAGGCGGTTTTATGCTGGTTGCTGTTGGTTTGGTGCTTGTCTAAAGGCCTGTACACAACATACCCAGCCTTTAACAACGTTTCAACAACCTGGCCATAAGGTTATAACTACTTGTGTGGTGGAGGTTGTTACAGCATTGTGGGGAGCACTGCAACCACAGAAGCAGCATGTATCCAAATTTCAATCTTAACAGTTCTATTTCATCAGAAACAATCTTAAAACAGGGCAATCCATGTTCTACAGTATGTAAAATACCAAAGTTGTCACAGGGTTGCCAGACTCTCATGCATCTGGCGTGAAACTCTCGCTTTCAGCATCAATCTCTGAATTCAATCTCTCAACTCTCAATTTTGACTTGCTTTCAAAAACTTTATGTTAAAAATTTGGGAGTTCGATTTGATGGCTCCCTCAAATTTGATAAGCAGGTAAACTCGGATGTAAAATCTAGCTTCTACCATCAAAAGTAAAACCCTGGCTCTCCCGCAAAGATTTGCGAAAGGTGATCCATGCATTCGTTTCTACCCGACTTGATTATCTGTAATCGCCTCTGCCATAACGACCTATTGGTTTTCATTAAACCAAGAAAAATGGAAGTTTGTTTTATTTACGATCACTGAGAAATGGTCTATTATTTAAAATGCAAAAAACATTTATCATTTACAAGGTGAAAAGGATTCATTTGCCTCGATCCACGCCAAAGAAAACGTCTAATATGTCTAAATGTCTTTAATGAAGCAGCCTAATGAATAAAATTAATGTCTATTTTTCCAGGTGTCCCCAGCTCCTCGTTTAAGCAAAAGGTATGCTAAAACAACGTATTACATCGACGTTAAACCACGTTAACTGTGTTAACCATAACTTTTTTAATACTCAACCTAGTTCCGTTGCTTAGCAACGGGAAGAAACTCCTGTAACTTCAGTGCCCAACAAGGTATCACGACAAGACGTGTAATAATCACGTTGGTCCACTTTGGAAAACGTGTAGATGTCATGGTTTAACTGATAGTGATAGTTTAAACTCAAAACCATAAATAGGGCTATACTGCCCTCTTGTGTCAAATTATATTTCCATATTTATTTTTCCAACAAATAAAACCAAACCCATAAAAACTCATCCAATACACCCTTGAACTCAACAGACTCAGTGGCTCAGTTGATAAAGCGTTGGGCTTTAATCAAGGAGACCTGAGTTCAAATCCCATTCTTGCTTACGTTAAATTGTTGTGATAATATCAAACAAAAGTGGCCAAAACAACATTTCTCCAACCTGTTATCACGATAAGACGTGAAATAATCACGTTGGTCCACTTTGGAAAACGTGTGGATGTCACGGTTTAACCCCTCAAACGTGAAAATTACACTTAAACTGAAACTTAAACTTACCATAACGACCTATTGGTTTTTTTATTAAAGCGAGAAAATGGGATTTTGTTTTATTGACAATCACCGAGAAATGGTCTATTATTTAAAATGCAAAAAAACATTTATTATTTTCAAGGTGAAAAGGGTTAATTTGCCTCGATACGACGAATGAAAAAAGTCTAAATGTCACGTTTTGAATAAAGCAGCCTAAATGGTCCACTTTGGAAAACGCGTAGATGTCACGGTTTAACCCCTTCAAACGTGAAACTTACACGTTTGCGTTAACACGCTCCAGTGGAGAAATACCCGGATGTTGATCTATTCTACATCGCCTCTGCCATGACGACCTTTTGGTTTTCATTAAACCAAGAAAAATGGAAGTTTGTTTTATTTACGATCACTGAGAAATGGTCTATTATTTAAAATGCAAAAAACATTTATCATTTTCAAGGTGAAAAGGATTCATTTGCCTCGATCCATGCCAAAGAAAACGTCTAAATGTCACGTTTTAATAAAGCAGCCTAATGAATAAAAATTAATGTCTATTTTTCCGGTGTCCCCAGCTCTTCGTTTAAGCAAAAGGTACGCTAAAACAACGTATTACATCGACGTTAAACCACGTTAACCGTGTTAACCATAACTTTTTAAATACTCGACCTAGTTCCGTTGCTTAGCAACGGGAAGAAAC
This sequence comes from Hybognathus amarus, assembly GCA_030378365.1. Taxonomy (NCBI): domain Eukaryota; kingdom Metazoa; phylum Chordata; class Actinopteri; order Cypriniformes; family Leuciscidae; genus Hybognathus; species Hybognathus amarus. The sequence goes on along the minus strand of JAQIUQ010001609.1, from coordinate 260,329 downwards.
TCCTGTAACTTCAATGCCCAACAAGGTATCACGACAAGACGTGTAATAATCACGTTGGTCCACTTTGGAAAACGTGTAGATGTCACGAACTCAAAACCATAAATAGGGCTATACTGCCCTCTTGTGTCAAATTATATTTCCATATTTATTTTTCCAACAAATAAAACCAAAAACCCAATGCTCCACACGGAAGTCGGATCTCACCATCATCGAGTGCATCTGAAATTATATGAAGAAACAGAAAAAAACAGAGACAGAAGAAGTTTCCTACGCCCCATGAGGCAAGCTTTACTTCCTTACTTCCGGTTCGAAGTAAATAAATAAAGCGCGACTTGACATGCTTGACACTCATTCAGTCAACACTTGTAGAATACTTACCAAAAGTTCCTCCAGGTCGCGCTTCGCCGTCTCTGTGAACGATTAAAATTTCTCTTGGCACAGCTATTATAAGTCAGTCAGTTTGCTCACGTGACATCTACGTCGTCAAGCTCAGTTTGAGCCTGCGCAGAACGCTTGGCTATCAGGAAGTGAGTCAGTGCCCATGCTGAGCTTCAACTCTCTCCGTTGAAATCAACGGGGTCGCTGTGTCGATTTTTTTACGCTATTTTAACGTTAGCTTTTAGTATTTAATCTTTCCGTTAGGAAAGGAACATCTTCTTCTCATATATCACAAATATTTTAACTTTATGCTAAAAGTTATAAGCCATAATGAAGCCAAAATGACTTTATTTATCATGATTCATTGTGAAACGGGCCAGTCACCATAACAAAGCAAGACTGGCTGGTTAAAATTCTGTCATTATTTATCATACTTTTGTTTTTAAGTAAAGTAAATGATGACAGAATTTTCAGTTTCAGTTTCAATTTTCAGAGAATCGAAGTCTTTAAAATTAATCGAAAGTCCATCTGTCAGCATCAGAGTCACTGGATATCTTTAATGATGTCTTACCTTTTGGGATTGAAAGGGGTAAATGTCAATGGAGAGACAGAAATCTCTCCGATTTCATTAAAGATCTTCATTTGTGTTTCCAAGAAGAATGAATGTCTTACAGGTTTGGAACGGCATGAGGGTGAGTAGCCTAAATTATGAAATAATTAATTTTTTTGGTGACCTTAACTCTTCAGCTGCATTATGAAGAACAAATAATTTTCATTTATGCATAAATTAAGTATACAATAATACACGTCTGCTTGCTTAAAATAAATACATTTAAATGAAAATAAATCACCACACGTACATTTTTAAGTGATGACACAAAGAATACCCTTATGAAAATGAACCATGGTTTTACTATAGTAAAAGTGTAGTAACCCTGCATGTTTTTTTTTTATTTGTGTAACCAGTTTTACCACAAATACTATTCAACTAGTGAAGCAAAACCATGGTTATTTTCATAAGGGAAGTTGAATCACAGAATTGAAATGTACCGATTAAATTTAACACACTGACATGATATAGATGTGAACACATGCTCCAAAGACTGCAGCTTATTTGCATTTCATCGTGTTTGTAATGCATATAGCCTCCCACCTCAGAGAAGCATCTACAGCTTTTCCCTGTGTCACTGTTAAGCACCCGACACACACTCATACGGAGTCAGAGGGAATGGAGAGAGGCCAAGAGATCATTGGCAGAGAGAATGAGGTTCATCCCAGTGAGGGATAATTCAAGGCATGTCATAAAACATCAATACTGCTCCAGAGGTCTGGCCAGCACAGCTGCATGCTGGGAAACATTGATTACAGCCTTAAATAATTCAGCATAGGAAGAAAATCCTTAATTTTTCTAAAACTTTCCCATCTGACTACACACATACATACTGTCATAATATAAGTCACCTATATGTTTTTAATTATAACACAGTGTCTTTATGAAGCATAAATTTCCCCAAAATGTTGTGCTTATTAATATATCATTTGATATATTATTCGTTTTAGTGTTAGCATTCAAACTCTTCACTGTGACACAGCAAAGTTCGTATCCTCCATACCTCTCCATTATCATTGAATTGTAAACGTGATTGGAGTGCCAGATTTACTTGATTAGTCATGATTTATAAATGCTCACATCTGTCTGTACTCTGTCCTACAAGACGGATAATGCTGCAGTGACTTTGGCACTGAAAAGTCTTTGCTCCAGCCAACTCTGAAGCACAGTGAACCCGGAAGACGGTGGATTGATGTTATCAGATTCCCCCAATTCAATCTGACAGAAAGCACATCCAAAACAAAGCTTTCACAACGACTGGACTGCTGTGCAACAAAATGAAAGCAAACATACATCATCGAAATAATTGTTGCATAGATATTATGTAATAAAATAAAGATAAGTTAAAATCGATAAGAAATTTGTTTATATAGTTTGTTTTGTCCATATGATATGCTAACAAACAAGTTTCTGAAACAGGCAGTTGACTGTTTTTAATTGTAAACTAGTTAATTTATTTATTTATTATCAATTTTTAGATTCAGTGCAGCATGCCGAGTTGAACGATACCCAATTTTCCCATTTCAGCCATTTTTGGCGTCTGCCTTTTTTAATTTTGGGGATTAGCGCTTTGGGGGTCTCGTTGCGAAACTTGGCAGGTATTATCGAGGCCATGCCTTGAAAGCATTTAAAAAGTGTCAGGGCAGTGCCACTTTGCGGTCAAAAGTGAAACAATGAAATTTCCAAAAATTCACTTTTGATTAAATTAGCCTTTTGTAATGAATCTGGTCTTTGTATTTGGGTCATGCCAATATTTGGGTCATGCCGAGAAGATACCAATTTTGTCATAGTCGACTGAACTTCCTGTCCCCCATCTTCCTGTCCAAACCTACTTTTTCAAACTTCTGTTAGACCATTTGTCTGATTTTTACCAAATCGAATCATATCATATACCATGCCGGATTTTTTATTTTTTTTTGGATTTCATGTCGATAGACAAAACCATTTCGTATACCGCTTGAACAAAGTTGAGAGTATTACAGGTTGCAGACTGATCTCATGAAATGGCGTGTGTACGACACGCCAATTCGTATTTCCATTTTTGGCATGCTATCAACACGCATAATCGCTTTTCAGCGTGTTTATCAACGCCGTTGACTTAACGTTACATTATTGTATAAATAAATATATGACCTACCCCAACCCTGTCCATAAACCTACCCGTCACTGGGGTTAATAGCGTTTAGAGTCTTCCCCTTAGCCTCGTGAGACCATCCTGATCTCGCGAGCTTTCAAGGTTTCACTCGCAGATCAGTCTGGATACTTTCCATTAAAGAAAATTTGGGAGCAGTTCACCAACGACGTCCAATCAGCGTTGGCTTTGAGGCGGGTTGAGGTGCGACGCAACGAGAAGCGCGACAGTTCAGTCTAGAGTCACATGGCGGCTTCAGCGGATGAAACTAGCATCAGCGTGGCTCTCGAGCAAGTTTTATCGGAATTACAGAGTATTTCCTCACTGAAAGAAGAGCAAAACACTGCTCTGGAGGCTTTTCTCAAAGGAAAAGATGTTTTTGCTCTTCTCCCGACTGGTTTCGGCAAGAGTTGCTCTGTTTGGCTGATTTGGCCCGTCTATCACCAACATAGGCCAATCAGCTAACCAGTATTTTCGCCCCTTTCCAAAACTACTTCAACGGAAGGTTTCCAGATGGATATGCGGAGCAAATCCATCTGGCGGAGTCAGGTTATCTTCCCCTACCATCCTAGGAAAAAATGTCGCTCCCCAGAAGTAGAAATACATTTTGCTTCGTTTCGCTCTGACATTTAATAGCGTGTACATGCACGCGGATTCAGTCGGACATTTAACGGCGTAGACATACACGCATACACGCGGATAGTTGGAAAGTGGCGTGTATGTTTACGCAAAAGTCATGATGTCATGTTGCAGGTAGAGACATATTCCAACTGGAATCACAAAATGATCCAGCAGGTTGTCTAGGAAATATCCTATAATGTAGGTTATAAATTAACTATGAATTTTACTTTAGAATTCAACTTTAAAACATGCCAAAAAGATTTCAACCAATTTATTGTCCACAGTATTCTTAATTGTATTATCAATTACAGGAACATTTCAGCATCACTTTAGAACAAGAAACAATATTATTGACCTATTTCTGAAACAAAAATACTGTGATAAAGTAGTGATGCAAAAACAATTCAGAAATAATAATAATACAGTTGGTATTAACAGGCACTGAAACGTGTATATGTGCGCGTATGAGAGAGAGACTGTGAGATTGAAAAGGGACCCAATGAGTGAAAGAAGAGCTAGGAGAGAGAACGGAAATCACAACACAAGCACTTGGTGATCATCACAAAAGCCAATGTCACCTGCAGGGCTGTAGTGTGCGGCTACACACCCGAGAGAGAAGAATATCACTTTTAAAACTAGAAACAGAACAAATATTCTTGATAATCACCGTCATAATTAAAAGAAGGAAGTCGGTGCAACGCCCCACTTGTTTTCACATCAACTATGCAGGAAATAGGCTAATTGACGCCTCTGTAAGCATGAACTGTAGAGAGAGAGAGAGAAAGAGGGAGGGAAAACCCTTCTGGCTGAAGATGTTCTCTTCATAGTCCAACAAGCAGCGTTTAGAAAGAGCAATTGTAGCCCATGAAATCAAATCAGCCTTTGTATCCGTCCCACATCCAGATTTGTAAAAAATAAAATATATGTCAGTGGAAATCATAACATGTCAATGCAAATAAAACAAAAATATGAACCTTTTTAGATAGGAGAAATGTGAATAAAGAAGAACAAATAATTTAAACATCCAAAACAGAAGAAAGTTTGTAATCGTGAAAACATCTATAAATACCTAGAATCACGCACGGTAACTCGATAAATTTTGTCAGTAAAAAAGAATGCCTCTCATCCCATACGTTACCTCAAAATCAAACGCCTACATCATGTTGTTTGTTGACGTCACATTTTGATCTAGCAGTGTTATTGCAGCCGCTTTGGGCTTTTTGTAAGTTGTCCTGTGTCGGTTTGTTAAAACAAAGTCCGCGGCTATATCAGTTAGTATCCAGCTAAAACATCTCGAGCTACGTGAATGAACAATACAAAAGTTTCAATTCAAACTGTATATTGAAAAATTCAAGATTTTCGAAGCGTTTCTGTGTATTGTTACGGTTTTTTTTCTCCCAGACAAATGTAAGGAAAACATAAAAACAGGTGTCCCATTGTGTCTTTTTCTGAATCTTCTTTTCAGTTACTGAAAACAAAAAAAGGGATTCAGGAGTGAAGCAGAGGGGGAGAGGGAGGGATAGGGGCTTCGGGTCTCTGCTCTCACCCCATTTCTGGATTTATAGTTCCCAGTTACGCACAAACACACTGGGCTGTCTTCCTGAAAGCTCTGCACTCTGGGAGTTTTCCAGAGGACATTGTTTTTATGCAGGCAAGTGCTAGAGCTTAAATGCGTAATTATGTTTTTCAATGAGAATTGTGTTGATGCAGTTAGCCGTTAGCATCTAGCATAAACCGTTCGGATGCCTGGCTACACGTCGGTACTAATGCTGCAGCTTCGCGTGAACATCTCCCTCATGGTGACCGAGCGGCTGAGGTTTAGTTTGTGGTAATTGGGTAGCGGCATCGGCAGCTGGGTGGGCAGCGGGGCGGGCAGAGGAGTGGGCAGCGCTGCGGGCATCCCCAAATCCTGCTGATGCACGCTGCGGTAGCTAATGCGTTCGCCACCATTTCGCAGGCTGTCTGGCTGCTGTAAGTAAAATGGCAGGTCGTAATGCGTACAGGATGGACAGTACGTCTGCGAGCGTGTCAGTTTTCGTGCCGGCGGGGGCGTGAAGAGGGCAGGTCCATTGGGGGTGGTTGCCGTGGGGACAGTGGCCGCCAGGATGTTGTGATTTGAATGCACCGGCGGCAGACGAGACGTGACGGCGAAGTCAGGCTCCTCCTCCTCTGACTCCGACTCCTCCTTCTTACAGCAATAGTACTAAAGGGGTGCAAGGAGAGAGAGTCAGCATCGCATTTTGACAAACCGGATCTATATCTAACACGGATGGATCTCTAACTGCCACAATTAAAAAACAATGACAAAAGAATAAAATAAAGTATAATTCGTTACCTTTTCGTTAAATTGGAGCAGATGTTTTATACCATCATCGCTGTAATTGCCAGAGCTTATTTCCCAGTACATTCAGCATCTGACTCATATTCATGATCTCAAACATATTCTCAAAACTATCATTTTCAACATTTTCAAAATCAATATCAATAAAACTGACAGCTTCTTCACTGGATCCACCATCAAATGACACTAGTTGACATCCTAGGTCGATAATGACCCAAGGTATGCGTTTAAGGGTTAATTCTACAAAATAACTTTGTATATATGTAAAATTGAAAAGAATTAAAGGCAAAGTTCACCCAAAAATCCAATCAAAAATGTTTAGGATCCAGTTGACTTTCATTTTATGGGAAAGAGTCAAAAATATATTTTAGTTTATCATATATGCTTTTCATTCAGCTGTAGACTTTAACCAAAAACAACAGAATTATAAAATTACTTTAATTAGTTTAAGTCCTATTTAAGTGGGTCAAAAATGCAATTGTTGTCTGCCCTTTTGGGAATTTAGTACTTCTCAAGTTTTGGAAAGTTACTCCAGTCTTCAGTCACATGATCCTTCAGAAATCATTCCAATTGATTCTTATGATTTTCTGCTCAACAAACATTTATTATTATTATAAATGTTTAAAAAGGTTGTGCTGCTCAACATTTTTGTGGAAACTGTACACCATTCAAAATAACAACATTTTTTAAAAATACAGAAATCATTAGTAACAATAGAAATATATCTACTGTCACTTTTGATTAACTTAATGTGTCCTTTCTGAATAAAAGGTTAGGTTTATTTAAAAAAAAAAGTTTTGAATGGTATAGATACTTCTTGCAACTGTATTACAAAGAGTGAAAAAAAATCTTAATTTATTTATACATAAATTGGTCATTGTTTCCCACCACAAAATTATTACTGAACATATAACTTGGTCAGTTTTGCTGCAAACTGTTTCAGTGTCAATTCAAATGCCAAAAACAATAACATCTGAAAAATATAATGCTCCCTGACTTTTCAATTCTGATGTGACGTTAGTGTTTGTGACAAGAAGACACATTCTTTACAGAAAACAGGATGAGATCTAACAACAACTACAGAACAAGAAGACCATGTCAATACTTCCTAAAGGAAGTTAAGGTACCAAAACACAGCATTCGAACTACAAGACAAAATATGAGAAAAACAGACACAGAAGCAAAATGACAGCCAGAGAGAGTCTCACCTGCAGCCTACAGTAACACAGTACAGCGATAATGCACAGTAAGATTACTGTAGCTAGAATTCCACCTGTGATTACCACTGTCCCGGCTGTCATTCGAAACGCTCTCCATCAACACCCTAAAAACAAAGAGAGAAAGGTAATCAGATTAGGTTAACGACAAATGCCTGTACAAAACTTGCCCTCGATCAAAAGTAACCATCCATACGGCCACTGTGTGTGTGACCATCAAATTTGTCAGAAGAATTTTATGGACATTTCATCATGAGAAATGTTTCCCTGCACCTATGTTTTGAATGCCAAAAATCATCACCGCACAGGGATAAATGTGAATAGGCAGAGTGAATAGGCAGAACAAATGGGAGGAAAAGAGAGACCAGTGTCACCCTAGGAGCGATAATGAAGGTCAAAAGAACAGGAAATGATGGAGAGATACCCTTGGATCAAGAAGACTGATAAAAAGGTCAACAGTCAATATAGAATGTCAATAAACAAAGATAAAGTGATGGTATTTTAAAGTGATCTTAAAGGGACACTCACCCATTTGCATTAAGATTTCCATTGTTAGAAATGCAGTCATACTATTGAATGGTCGCGCAACACTCTCTCATTTTCCCCTGAGACGAGAGAAATCCGCTATTTACCTTTTTCCCTTCCTCCTAAAATGACGCAAAAATCGTAATTTTACGTCATTGTAGGAGGAAGTGTAAGAGGGGGGGTTCTGTAAAGACTACAAACACTAGTTCCCACCCTTTCAAACCCGCCCATAGGGGGTTGGACCTAATGCGCTAACAGACCAATCACAGATCAGTGCCAGTGCGTTTGACCGTCAGAAACTTTTTAAAAATATGGACGAAGGTACTTATTACGCAGATGGATGCATTATGGATAGGGTTGGGTACCGAAACGTGGTGCCAATAGGGAACCGGTTCCGACGTAAACGGTAATATCCAGACCGAATAAGAACGAAAATTTTGGTGCCTGAGTCTCTGTCATGAGGCGCACACACACAAAGTCTCTCTTCCTCTCCCTCGTGCCGCGCACGAAATACAGTTTGGAGCACAGTCTCGATCTGTCATCGCATGTGTGCTCTTGCTCACTCGCTCTAAAATTCGGCAGATTTTGAATTTGTGGGTATTAGTGTTGTCACGATACCAAAATTATTGTTTCAAATACCGAATACCGATACCAGAGTCAAGTATTGCGATTTCGATACTTTTCGAATACTTTCCTGAAAATTAAAGTATTTTTACAAGGCGTTTCACATGCACTTCCCTTACATAGGTATGTGCTCTTTTAATGCTGTAATAACCTAATATAAATAAATCACTGACATGCACATGGTCTGATTATAATCATATAGCTGATAGATCATTTTGCTGATGTTTTGTATCCTTTATTTTAGCAGCTTGCAAATTATTTATGCTATCTATGAAAGTTGGGGGGAAAGTTGCACCTAATACAAAAATAAATGAAATATCTCCAGTTAACTAGCAGATAATTCATTTAGTTCGCTATTAAATAAGAGATCTAGCGCTAAAATCTGTTGTTTTTTTAATCAAGCAAGCAGAGCGCTCTTTCTCGCTGCTATCATCAGTTGCATGGATACAGTGTCTTTTGCGGCTCGCCCAGTCGCGCGCCGTCTTCAGCACGGACGCGCGCTTGGAACTATTCGCCGTTGCAGAGACTATTGTGTACAGGCCGCTGGATTGTGTTGCTAATAACTTGCAATGTATAACTCTGAGCCGGCCCTCGCGGCCTCGAAACACTACCGGCCCACCGGGGGAAGAGATCCGACTCTCCGGATCGCCACTCCGCTACTGACAGGCGGCCACTGTATCACGTGTGCTCGCGCATGCAGCCGGTCTGACGGTAGTGTTTGTCTCATGACAGCTGCAGCTTCTTTGCTGCGTGCGTGAGGGAGAAACACAGACGTTCATAGGGAGAGACTGGAAGCGTGCGTGGCACACAGCAAAATGAAATACGTCTCTTACAAATCTGGAACGCGGTCATTCATAGAAGTATCGATACTTATAAATTTAGGTATCGGTGAGGTTTTTAATTTCCGAGTATCGCGATACTTTTGAAGTATCGGGTGCACCGTGCAACACTAGTGGGTATCAGGAGACATTATGCAATATGCAGGAGACTCCCGGAACGTCTGATAGCGGAGAGGGATTAATGAAGATGCCGAAGACAAAACACAACGGACAACAACAAAACGCTCCAAGGTTTGGCTGCATTTCACGTGTAAAATTACGCGTCAGAGTAAGTGTGACGATTGTCTCAAGCCTATAAAGAATCACGCCAATCCATGATGGCACGGGCGCGCCTTGATGCTCTTACATCGTCATATTATAATAGTGCGCATTATCTGATTTCATTGCACAAAATTATTTCCAGGCGGTAACGTAGAGTGGAGCTCAACTCTAGTCTACATTGATGGGTGGAGTAGTGGGAGTGGCCTGCGGAGCTGAGCATTGCAATGCACTATAGGAATTGTTGTGTACAATCCACAAGCACTAAAAAGTCATTTTCTGCCTTTTATCGGCCAAGAAGGACCCAAATTAGAAATTTTTAACAAACTTTTTACAAACTTTCTGGGCTAGCAAGTTTCAATTACAATAGAAGCCTATGAAGGAGTGAGACAGCTCTCAGAGACTCAGATTTAATTAAAAATATCTTATTTTGTTTTCCAAAGTCTTATGGGGTTGAAACAACATGAGCGTGAGTAATTACTCACAGAATTTTAAATTTTTGGGTGAACTAACCCTTTAAATGTATTGTTTAAAAAAATATAACAAGATGCAAGAGCAAAATCTGTAATATTTGTTTTAGCAGCCTAGATCGCCAAATATTACACTACCACTAAGAGAAGGGACTGATCATAGCACAAAGACGCTGACGCTCTCACACACCATTTAGAATTAAAATGAAAACTCCTTGTAAAACACCATCACTGTACTTTAATAAGCAAATTATATACATCTTTAATAGCGGTTCAGTCTGGATTGCTTTAAAAACCACTGCAGACTGTACAGGCATTCACATGAACCATAGCCCAGACAGACGTTTGCCCAGAGCCCCACACCAGCAGGGGGCCCCAATGAGCTGCAGATCTACTTTAACGTATTTGAACAAATTATTGACACCTTCCCATGAACCCTTTTCACAAACCTTGCTGATGTATTTCCACAGTTAAAAGCTAATTATAGAATACACTTTAAATTAATTTAAGAAACCATTGATTTTTTTCTTTCTTTCACACAGTATAAATGGTTTTTTTAAACATTTATATTTGGGGTTCTTGAGAACCTTTCATTTGTACAATTTTGATGAAGACTGCTGCAGAATTATTTGAATGAGTTACACTCTGTTGCATAAAGGTCTCTTTTTATAATATTTTAGATCAGCTTAAAAATCATATACACATTTCCCATTGTCAATCTGGATGGACATTTTCTAAGTGGGTGCCCGAGTAATAACGATTAATAAGCATCAATGTTGGCCAGTCCTTGTGTGAAATGATCTCTGACTGGACCCCAGGTCAAGCCAACACTCATTTAGACCTGAAAGAGAAGGAACAGCAGCTGGAGGAGATAGACTGCTCAGTGAACAAGGTCAACTGACCCCAAAAGCCTTGGTCAAATGTCACTGTCCTTTGAGAATTGAACTGTTTGTCTTACTGAAGCATGCAAAATAACATGTATGCCTTCACATGTTAAGAGAGGTGTGGAAATGGATAGAAAGGATTGGCTTATTGACTATAACGAAAGGCCAGGCCTTTGTAGAAATCATCGTGTTTCAGATAGACTGGGAATAGAGGTGTTGCAATAATGTACAGTATGTGAAAAACACTGTACATGTGTTTTTAACATTAAAGCATGTTAAAGGGTTAGTTGTATGGTGGCGTATTGCATTCACTTGAAGAAAAAAAATCTACTCTGTTTTTCTGAATTAACGAGTTAATTTTTCATGAGAAAAATGTTTTTGCTCTGTTTTTCTGAATTAACGACTTAATTTTTCAGTGAGAAAAAAAGTTTTTGCTCTGTTTTTCTGAATTAACGACTTAATTTTTCATAAGAAAAATTTTTCATTGAGAAAAACAGAGCAAAAATTTCCATGAAAAATTAACTCATTAATTCAGAAAAACAGAGCAAAAACTTTTTTTCTCATGAAAAATAACTCATTAATTCAGAAAAACAGAGCAAAAAATGTTCTCATGAAAAATTAACTCATAAATTCAGAAAAACAGAGCAAAAAAAATTTCTCATTAAAAATGTACTCCTTAATTCAGAAAAACAGAGCAAAAAAAATTTTCTCATGAAAAATTAACTCGTTAATTCAGAAAAACAGAGCAAAAAAATTTTCTCATGAAAAATTAACTCGTTAATTCAGAAAAACAGAGTAGATTTTTTTTCTTCAAGTGAATGCAATACGCCACCGTATAGTTCATCCAAAAAAAAACAAAAAAAAAACAAAACATTTCATCACTCAACCTTATGTCGAAACATAAAGATATTTTAAATCAAATCTGAGAGGATTGACAACTACCCCTTTGACGCTTCAAAAAGTTTTAGGATCTAAGTTTTTAGATATCATAAAATAAATCCATATGAATTGAACAGTTTAGTCCAAAGTTTCTGAAGGTACACAATTGCTTTATATGGTTAAAATATTTAATCAAGGCTTTTATTATATATAAACATTCATCAACGGACACGTCTGTTGTGGTAATTTTCCCAATACAATCCTATTAAACCCAATAAACCTAATAAGGACTTTCAAATATCATATGGTCTCTTTAATGTTTAGTTATATTGGACATTTAAAAGAATTTCTGTTGTTGAAGTTTTTATGTAGGCCACCTATTCACTTTGTTAATTTGACTTAAGTAAGTTCAGTGGACTTTACTTAATGTCATGTGTGAAACGTACTTGGAAAACAATAAAATAAAATTAAAATGCTGTATAAATAACTAATAAATAAAAGAATGATGTTTAAATAAGACTAGTTGTAATAGAGTGTAATTCAGGTGTGAAGTGACAAAAGCAAAGTAATCTTGTGTAATGGCAATGGCAACTGTAATGAGCTTCATCTATCTTCCCCTCCGGCCGCTCTTTATGGACCTCCATCAAACTCCTAGTTGAATTTAGCTCCAAGACTATTAAGAAAAGAACAGAACGGAAACATTATGTCCTGAATACTGAGGGGAGTAAGTTAGTGAGTGAGGAACGCTAGTTCCTGTACTCTTCTCTAGGGTCCTGTTGGGACAAGGAGACACACACAGGTCTCATCTCCTCTTCGACTGCCTTGATTGAGAAAATTTGACTTCCTCTCGGCTTCTAGGCTTTTTGTGTTTTCATTTTGAGAGGCATCTGTCTCGACCAATCAGCTGAGCTGTCCTTGAGTAGTTCGTACCTGCTCACAAAAATCAAATTAGGCCTTTGTAATCTGATTCGTCTAGTGGCTGAATGCAATCAATCGATCTGGGTTGGAAATGAAACAGGACTGTTGGTTTTCATTTGATTTTGAAAAAGGCAGCTAGAAGAGAACATCAATAATACGTCAGAGCAGATTTTTTGATATTAGGCTGCAGGAGAAGCTAGAAATCAGTCTAATAAACCCTGGGTCAAAAACAGGATGCTATTGACCTATGGCTAAGCCACGCCCTCAAACACGATGAGCCAATCACAGTGCACAGCTAACACTTGAACATTCTCTGCTTCCACATCCATTGAAATGAACTACAGTTAGTCCGTTTTCATTAGTTTTTCTTGTCATTTTAAGTTTAAAATGGTCAAACGGTGTGCATGGGGTACATGCAACTCTGACACTAAGTCCCCGAGAGGCTGGGCGACGGTGTGTATTTCTTTTACCCTTTCCCAAGCCACATCTCAACCAAGATTAAGAGTCTGCTCTGGATTAAGTTATGCGATTAAGTGATGCGTAGACCACAACACCAACTAAACGCGGATAAATTAAACAAGGATGTCTACCTGTACTAAGTTAAAGGGTTAGTTCACCCAAAAATGAAAATTAAGTCATTAATTACTCACCCCCATGTTGTTCCAACCCTGTAAGACCTTTGTCATCTTCGGAACACAAATAAAGATATTTTTGATTAAATCTGAGAGCTGGATCACTCCTCCATAGACTGCCTAAGGGACTGGCTCTTGACGGCCCATAAAGACATTTAAGAAAATGTTTAAATATTCCATGTGACCTACAGTGGCTCAATTATAAGTTTATCAGAGCGACGAGACTACTTTTTGTGCAAAAAAAAAACACCTAAATAATGATCTTTATTCGACTATTCCATTACTTCCTTATGGGCGCATACGCGAGAACTGAGATGAGGACGTTCTTCCTTGACTACTTTTGTTACCGACTGCTCACCGCTTATGAGTATTGCCGCCACCTACCGTATAAGATGATGATCGCGCTCCGGCTACATCAGCACATTCATCTTATACGGTAGGTGGCGGTAATACTCATAAGCGGTGAGCAGGCGGTAACAAAAGTAGTCAAGGAAGAACGTCCTCATCTCAGTCTCGCGGCATGCGCTTATAAGGAAGTAATGGAATAGTCGAATAAAGTCATTATTTATGTTTTTCGCACAAAAGTAGTCTCGTTGCTCTGATAAACTTATAATTGAGCCGCTGTAGGCACATGGAATATTTAAACATTTTCTTTAATGACTTTATGGGCCATCAAGAGCCAGTCCCTTAGGGAGTCTATGGAGGAGTGATCCAGCTCTCAGATTCAATCAAAAATATCTTTATTTGTGTTCCGAAGATGAACGAAGGTCTTACGGGGTTGGAACAACATGGGGGTGAGTAATTAATGACTTAATTTTCATTTTTGGGTGAACTAACCCTTTAAGTCAACAGCGTATTTGAACTGTATCTTTAAAATCTCAAACGTAACGTTAGGCTAACGTTCAGACGTACATTAGAAAACATTAACGTTAGCTGCTAAATTTTAGCTGCGATGTACATCATGTCACTTAGCTTCATTAACGCATCTGCAAATAACCGAGATAACAAATTTTAACAATGTTGTGCTTAATGATTCATGTAAATACTGTAGCACCAAACGGCAATGGCAACGATATGCGGGGTTAGGTGACCTATACATTTCTGCCTGGAGCTGAAGCTTTTCATCGACCTTCTCAACAATAAAATTATTAATATAACCCTCCAATACATAGTTAAGGCCCTTTAAGTGACTTCAAGATGATATATAATCTTTCGGTCTCCAAAAATCACCAATTGCCTCCTGTGAAATGTCTCTTACTGTGACAGCTGCCATTGCGCCTGTGTTCAAAAATCAATTAATTAATAATGTAGTTCATACATACAGAAGAAGGATTTAATACCTTTTCTATGACGTTCTTAATTTGTGAAGTAAATGTTTTGTGTGTGAGTGTGAGTATGTGTGGTGGTCAGTAAAAAAATGTCAGGGTGATACCCTGAAACCAAACTGACCCTGATAACAAAATCCTCATTGAATCTATAAATAAATAAATCTTTAAAAGGAAAACATTTCAAATAGTCTGCCATATATTTTCATTATTACTTGCTCAATTGCTTAATATTAAAATGTGAAAGGCCTGCAGAAACATGCAGAAAAAAAACACAACACAAACCCTTTTGGACTCTCATGAAGTCCAGTCTGGACTTGATTTGCAAGTAATATTGTAATACACTGTACTCTGATTGGACTGTCTGATCACCTCTTCATCGAACTAAACTGCAAATGCCTCTAGAACCCTTAGGGTGAAATCCGTCATAACGCATAACGTAACCGCAATTCTGTTAATCCATTACTGTTTTCTGAATCTGTACACACAGATCTCTCTGACATCACCGAACACACTAGCTCCCTTGATATCCTTGTCAAATATAATACCTCTATTTAACTGCTCTTGATTTACACGCCCCTCTTAAAAGTAGATCTGTACCTTCTACTAGAGCCAGATCCGATATATTGGCAGACCGATATTATCGGACGATATTAGGCATTTTCCAAAATATCGGTATCGGCAGTTATAATGGCCAATAAATTAATATTTCAAAAATAAAATAAAAGTGGATGAAAACGCTTGAACCATGTCATGAGTGTTGGAGTTGTATAGTTTGTCCACCAGAGGGCACTCTACACAGTCCCTGTTGGCAACACTCGTTGAGTTGGTCACGAGACATACATTGCTTGAATAACAATTAACAGAACATCCCCATCCGTTCTCTTAACTCAAAAAAGCATGACAACATTTGTGACTATCATGTCCAGTTTTGCTGCTGTTAAATAAGCCGAGAGTGAAGCGGAATTAGCTAGTAATAGTTACGTTACGTTGTTACTGTGTAGTTGACTGACTGTCCTTTTAACTTTTGACAATGTGACTGAAGTATTTCTTTAATAGCGCGTGACCGTTATAGCAATGAGTCGTATCATCTCTCCTTGGCCTGTTATATTGAAAATGTATGTTTTACAATTTGCAGTATGACGTTATCCATTGCTAAATTATGGCTCATCATAGACTAGCGAACCACAAAGCTAGCTAATGCCACTATCATCAGTCTGTTCTGTTGTGACAATAAAAAGAAAGTTTCTTTTAAAATGCATTATCATATTATTTTAGTTAAAACTCATAAATAATTACAAATAACTAATGTTAGGGAAATATGTTAATGTTTTGTTGTGCGTTTCTGAAAAAAATTTAAATAAATAAATAAATATCGGCCGATATATCGGAATATCGGATTTTAAAACCCAAAAATATTTGTATCGGTATCGGCCTTCGAAATCCTTTATTGGTTCGGGTCTCTACCTTCTACACACCCTGGTTTACCCCTGCACTTCGCAATCTGAAAACTGCTGGTCATCACCTTGAACGTCTTTCCAGGAAAACCAGTTTGACTGTGCATTTTACTGCTTGGACCACCCTTTTTTGAAAATAATGATTAAGATGTGTACACTTGTGTCGAAATTGATTGTTTTAAACATTTTCAAAATCAACTAGATGCCTAGAAGAATTTTTGTTTTGTTTTTTATAGACACTCTTATTTGTCATTGACCCCCTATTGACTGACTTGTTTATAGCCTTTGACCAATAAAGATCAGTACTACTGGGACTCTGATTTAAAAGGGTGGGCCAATTGAAAAAAATGGTTTCTTCACATGAGCATAAAGTCAAGTCAAAATATAAAACACAGCATTTACGCACATTGTGCATGTGCACACGTCACTGTAATTCAATGAAGGCAAACATCCATTAGTGTGGTGCAGTCTGCCTCACAAACCTCCCATGGGGACAGCTAAATTAGATCACGGTATGAAGAATATGTTGCCACATCACAACACATTCATCACATGTAGCTTTAATTACAGCATGTGTGCAAACACACACTCAGAAGAGCACTGATATACACAGCTGACCACACAGAAATCAAATCATCCTTGCAACATACTAGTCAAAGTTAAAGCAATTTAAACTTAGAACACCATTTTATTAAAAGAAAGAGAAAGGGGCCCGAAATAAGAATCAGCAATTTTAACATATCAGACACTCTGATTAAACACAATCACATCTCAATGAAGACTGTGCACAGCCAAAAACTTAAACATGATTTCAAAAACTATGACACAATTCAGTGTGTAACAAAACATCTGCTTTAAAATATATTCAAAATTTGCATGAATGATGATTAAAGGTGCAGTAAGTGATTTCTGAGAAACACTGTTAGTATTTGAAATCAGCCCAAGCACACACACTAGGGATGTCAATTTTCACAAATTCCCATGATCGATCGTCGTTCAAATTAACGATCAATTAATCAATTCATCGTTATGGTGCGTTCACACCGAACGCGAATAGAGCGTCAAATACGCGTCTACCGCGTCTAGTTAGACGCTTGAACATTTTGAACCCATTCGCGCGTCCGCGTCACTCGCGAATAAAAAAAAACAACAGCACAATTTCTTTCTGGCATAAGTTTGAACCGACATGTCTGAAGTAAAAGATATTGCTGCTCTGTACTTATTGTGGAAACGGAGGAAAGCCAAACGCCGACGTGTCTGGGTTCACAGCACCATTCAGAGGCGAACTCAACTCTGGGAATTTCACCGTCTCCTCCAGGAGGTATATGACATGGTGTCATATATTTCAGGGTACCCACAGACGGCAACAATCAGCATTTTGGACAACAGTGATAGACCTGACGTATCGATTAGCTCTTCGTTGATTGGCTGGCGCAACAAAGCGTCATGCGAATCTTCCGCTCAAGTTCAAATTTTCCAACTTGCGCGGAAGACGTTCGCGGCAAAACGCGTCGCCCAATTCGCGTCATTCGCAACGCCCCGCGCGAATGATGCATCTATTAGCGTCTTTGCATTGACTTTGTATGCAATATACTCGCGCAAAGGATTAAATTCGCGTTCGGTGTGAACGCACCATTAGTCTTAATACTGCAATATGCTTTGCTGCAGTGGCATATGCCAACAGCAGAACAGGGTCTGCAAATGCTGCTCAAAACACTTTGTTTCTCAGCAAATTGATGAGAATGTTTTTTAATCTAAATAAAGGGCTAGATGGATTGTAAAATCTTCCGATGTGATTGATAATTAAGTTAATTAAAAACGACTATTTAACGTGTCACCAACCGCCTCAGATGCACTTGTCAGAATGTGTGAATGTTATGGACGTGCTCTTCCTGGAACAAAGCACTGAAAACGGCAACTAAACCCAATGATTTCACAACAAATTTATAAAATAGTGTTCTCATGTTATGTAATATGACAGTCCCAAATTAATCATCGTTATTATTAGTCGTGCAATGCATTCTGCTTGAGCGGCGCGTGATGCATATTGAGCACGTTGCTAGCGAGTTATTTAACTCAAAGAAACGCATCCTATATGAGATTAATCAGATATATACAAAATAAACATAATATTACAGTTTATATCTGCACAAAATGAGGTGAATGCACAAGTGAACTTGAACTAATTACGTTCCATTCAGATTGACGCATATTGTGGACGCGCTCTTCCTGGAACAACATGACACGGCAACTAAACCCAAATAATTCACAAAGTTTTATTACAATATTGTTTTCTTCATAATGTTGTGTAATATGACAGTCCCAATAGTCATTATTAGTTGTGCATTGCCGTTTGAGCAGCGCGAAGTAAAGATCATCATGCTTTATTAGCGTCAATTCTTAACCAAATACATCCAATATGAGATGATAAAGCAGATAGATAGGCGTACACAAAATAAACTATTACAACTTACATTTGCACAAAACAAAGGCTGCGAATGCACACGTCAACTTATTGTCATGATGAAGGTGTAAAATAGTCCCAAACATAACTCCAGCGCGCTCGTTTACATGTTTCGCGGTTGAGCAGCGCACGCGCATGAACACGCACGCGCATGCTTATTGATGAAGGGATGGGCATTTTTCAAAAATATTGCATTCGAATATTCGGGCTCATAAAAATCTAATATTCAAATATTTGTTTATTTAAATTATGTTTAACAAAAACAACGTTATTTAAGTTTTTTTTGTACGTTTTTGTCACCATTTCTGGACAAGCTTACAATTAGGCAATACACAACAAGCTTACAATAGTAATTTAAGTTTTCTTTTAGTTGAAAACATTAAACAGTAGGCCTATGTGTAAACAAAAAATATATATATATAAAAAAGCATTATTAAAAGCATGCTCAAGCAGCGCGAGCGAAAAAAAAACCTAATAAAGCAGATTGCATCAGATATCGATACAGCACGTACACACATACACGAGTCAGCAAATGATTGATTATCGTGTTTATATTGTTTCACATTTATGTTGAGAAAAACAATAATATCTAACGTTACATGCATATCGTAACGACTCACTGCATTTACGGCCAGCAAACAACGTGTTCAAAATTCGAATAGTATTTAAATTTTTCGAATAATAATTACATATCGAATATTCGAATATTCGTGCACATCCCTAATTTGATGATCGATAAGTTTTATCGATTAAATGTATTATCGACAATTAATTGATCGTCGATTAATCGATTGACATCTCTAACACACCCCTTTTCATCGCTCCGCCCCCAAAAATGCACGAACACGCAATGCAAGAGTGGATGTTTCTTTATCACAGCAGAAGCGAAGCAAAATAATGCTTTGTGAAAAATAAAGCCAAGATGATGAACAAACAACAAGGAAGAACAAAAAATGAACATGCAGTACACGTTCGGATATATCCAATCAAGAATTTATTGTTAGTCACCAGCAGAAGCACAGCAGCTTCAGACAATCAATGACACTCATGTTACTTTAGCCAACATTACAACAACAGCATCTCTTGGTTCTGTGAAAAAGCAACTGAGAAAGTGGACACACTGTTTTCCATTTTGAGGCAATCAAGGTTTCGGACATTAACCTCTTGTCACATCTCAAAGGTCAGCTGGGCCTTTTGTTGATCTAATCAGGCTGATTGGATTAGCATCTCAAGGCTCTGATAAAATCAGGTAACCAGCTGAAACATGTACTTTCATTTACATGTTTTGTTCAAGAGTCCCCTCCTCTATGTAATTAATCCCACCCCCTTGAAATGTATATAAACTGCAATATAAAGTTCCCTTAGACTTGACTTGACCTAAAGCAGACTACAGCAATGCAACAGCAATAAAGAATCCTGCTTAAAAAGAAACAACCAAGTCTCCTGGTCTTCGCTTCTGAGTTCCTACACTTTTAGAAGAAAAAAGTTCACAACAAACTCCTCCTATTCTACTAGTAGTGCTCCGAGCGGGATTCAAGACTACCGTTTCTGGCATGGGAGGCAGGCATACTACCAAGACAGCAGCCTCTACTGTCAGTTGCTCTTTGCACCTCTTGAGGCCAGGGGAGTGGGGTTTATCTGCACAGCTCTTACTAGCTGTTTTCAGTCTTCAGTCTCCACAGCACTGGAAAACTCTTGCCTGATCATAAACCTTTTTCCATTGCTATTCCTCTGACCTTTTCTCTTTTAGAATGTCTCAGCCATCTGTTTTTCTTTCTAATCTCACTCTTGCACACTCTCTCTCCCCCATCATGAGTGGACACGCCCCCTTACAGCTGATTGACTCTCTCATCTCCCCATTATGAGTGGGACAGGACATACCCCTACAGCTGATTGGGTCTCACATCTCCCCCAACATGAGTGGAAATGCCCTTACAGCTGATTGGCTCTCTCATCTCCCCCATCAAGAGTGGACACGCCCCCATCTGCTGATTGGCTACAAGTGGTTGTACTGCTTACGCGCCGATCCACTTTCTACAGTGTTTTTCAGAAATCGCTTACAGCACCTTTGAAAGAATATGCACACATTCACCAGTCTGTCCCATGTGTAAGGCATGGTGTGCTTTTATATTATCCAAAAAAATTGGTTACACTTTATTTCGATAGTCACTTTAGACATTCTACTGAACTATACGTAACTTTTCAACTACATGTCAACTAAGTGTCATTAAGAGTATTAGTAGACTGTCAGTAGACTGTTAGGTTAGGGTTAGGTGTTAGGGTTCAGGTTAGGAGAACAAGTTGACTTGTAGTTGCTAAGTTACTTACAGTCAGTTGAATGTCTGTTGGGACGAACCAAAATAAAGTGTTAGCAGATATTAAGCTGACAGTCTACTAATACTCTAATGATAGTTTACGCCAAGTTCAAACTACATGATTTTAAAACGTTGGTCTGAACTGTGCGTTTCACACTACATGACTTGGTCTCAGTGAAATCAGAGTGTTCAAGTTGTTTAGCTGTTCACACCACACAACACAACGTGATTGATCCACAACAGGAGGTAACTCACTACACGAGCTGACAACGCGCTGCATGGAGATACACCACGATCGGATGATAAGAGCAAGCTGTTTCAGTACTATGGTACAGTCTAAATCCTGAAAATAATCAAATAAATAACGAGTTGACAACAACTCTGGCACCCAACGATTCTATCTTGTCTACAAACCACGTTTTGTCATGAAAAAACACGCAATAAAACAAACCATAAATGACGCGAAACAGCACGTGCGCACTGATACGCAGTGAAGAAGAGAACACAACACGTGAATAATGGACGTCAGACAGAAACTAGTGCTGCACACTGTTTGCGCGACGATCTTCTGCTCTGAGGAAAAAATGCAAAAAAATAAATAAAAACTAAGATTTACCTGGTGTCCTCAACCCATGCATTGCTATGATTGGCTGTACTCATGACATCACTGAGGTTGAAGTCGCACGACGGCTCTGGATATCTAGCAGGCTAGATATTTTTCTGGGCTCGGCGACGCGTCTGCGAGGCATCTGCAGAGCGTTTTTGCTGCGTTGTTGGCTCTTTCATACTAACAGATTGGCGAGCGTTCATCGTCCGCTAATCGCCGCGATTTGCACGCGATTACACCCTGACCTGTCGGCGAGCTCACGATCTGCAAATCGGGCATAAATCGGGCTTAAAATCCTGTAGTGTGAACTTGGCATTAGTTGACATGTAGCAGCAAAGTTACTTATAGTTAGTTGAATGTCTAAAGTGGACTATCAAAATAAAGTGTTACCAACTATTTTAAAAGTATTTTGAGGTGGCTGTGTTCTGTTTTCTGCACAGCATAATAGTCTCAAAAAAAGCAAGATCTATGTTTAGAATAGTTTGTTTAAAGCCAGAATTACATTAAATCTCCAACATGCAAAACTACATGTTTTTAAATAATTTATTAAAAATGGTTAAAACTGGAATATCAATTTACATTAATTCCCATAGTCAATCTTTTTTAAAATTAACAATTAATCAATTGATTAATCGGTAAACTTCACCTCTTAGATCCAAAAGCGGGGCGTTATAAAGGCTGCATTTGCATTACATGGTTCAAGTGACCCAATTCTGTGAGTGTCACAGATCAGATATTACCCCCAAAGTGTAAGCAGAGAAAAAAACACACGGATTTCGATATTCTCAGATCGATTTAAGGCCACATTCATATGTGAAAATAAATCTGATATGAATCTGATACATTCATTTGAGTCTGCAATCATGTAAGTGGACAGATTGGATATTCCCGAATTAATGCCAGTCATACGTCATTGAAAAACTGTAGGATTCTCCTCTTTTCAAACCAGTGGGTCACTTTTAAAAGAAGATGTAAGCTGGTTGTCAAAAAAATTGGATATAGTCAACAAATCGGAAATGGGTATTAAGACCTGCAGTGTAAATGTGTTCAAAGTTATCACAATATTTAACAACTACTTGTTTAACCAATGCAAAATAGATGTCATTTTAAAGATAACACTGACCTAACTAACAGACAAGATGAACAAATGAGCAAAATGAACAAAGAAACTCAAACATAAACCGAACAGAGATCAGATCAAAACACAGACTGAAACCATGGCATTACTTCTTTTGCACAAGGGATCCTTCTTTTTTTATTTATTCATAATAATAATAACCTATTTTATTTTGCATTACTCAGAGGTGAAAACAGATACTTATTCCAAACAAAGGCAAAAGACATTTGAAGCACTTTTGGGTTTCAGCCCACTGGGTCTAAAGCATTTTGTTTCTGCCAATAATTTTCATTTTCATGCATTACTGACTAGCTTTGGCACCATGCCGTGAGCGTCTGCTGTAAGCACAGTATATCTGTAGGTTGTTCATATTGAATTCAAATGATATGCACAATGTTACAGGTGTGCAAATGTTAATATATCTGGTCTTTTACAATAGCTTTTCCAGTCCTATTTATAATATATCAATCTTTCTTGTATTATATAATCTTTAATGTTAACTCTAGTGTTACATAACATGAAGTTGGCTTTGTACTGACACCAGAATAATCATTCCCTTGATATAAATAATCATGTCTTTTGGTTTGCTTTCAAAGCATCAAGATCCAAAAAAGTAAAATAAAAAAATAATCATATCCAATAAAATTAAGTCACTAGATTATTGAAAAATGGACATTAAAAATAGACATGATTATGTTTTATATAACACATTTTAAGGGTAGAATTTACAGGCAAAATAATTATATTATACTGACTAGATTTAAACTTAAACACTAACAAGCAAAACACACAAGACAAAAAATAAACAGAATAACCGGTAACTGAACAACAAAGAACAGAAAGAAACAGAGCTTAAATACACAAACTAGTGCACATGATAATTTGGAAGCTTGCAGTACCCTTCTGAAACCAAACATGACAATGGGACACCCTACGGTCTCGTGGACTTGACAAACATGCACACGGCGGCCATTGTAAGTAGGGATGTTAACCGATGACCGTTTGACCGATGGTTGACCGTATCAACGTTAACCGATCAAAGTTGTCAGTAGTCGGTTAAAAAAAAAAAACATTTGACGCGAGGTCACAGCGTTTGGCTTCGCGTGCTCATAATATTTGCGAAAACACTCGAGGTTAGAACGAGGGCAGACGACAGGATGAAGCGTGCAAAGAAAATAGTGTGTAGGACCATTTCACCTAAAAGAATGACACAGATGTAGGTTGCTGGGCTTAGATTTGGAAATACATTACATTTACATTTCAGTGGTAACAGATAGAGTGATCAATGGTCATCATCTTTCTTTATTATTGTTAGCACTAACGTTAACGCTACCTCAAACTAAAGCGACGTCTCCTCGGAGCTGTCATTTTCTTAACTGAGCCACGGCAATGTTTCAAATGAGCTTCTAACGCTACTAACGCCTTTATTTTCAACACGATCACATTGTTCCCTAAACCATTTCGAAACTAAAAAGGAGCCTCCGATGACATACAAGCGCCTTGGCGCCGCGTTTGTGGGGGTCGCGCACACGGAGTGAACGGATGAGAAGCGCTGCGCCGCGCCACGTAGGACAACAGGTAACTTATCCCACACCGGACGCGCACTTTCTATCAGTATATGGCCAGCAATGTCAGGATACATTAGCAACGATTTGAGACAAAAAATAATTTAAATTTTATATAAAACTATGTAAATGGTGATCTGTGGCGCAGCAGGATTTTGAACACGGTCCTGAGCCGTTGCTGGCGCCGCGGACAGATGCCGAATCTCGTTCGGTGTGTGTAAGTTACACTTATAGAGAATAATGTGTTAAAGATGTGGCGCTGAGCTTCTCGTCCGGTGTGCGACCCTCTGAGACTGATGTTTTCGCGCTATATTGGGATTTTAAGATTTTAAAAGTGACGGCGCTGGGCTGTGTGTATGTGTGTGTGCGCATATTTTAAACCAATCGGTTAACCGGTTTTAAACGGCTAATGAGGCTCGGTGGTCGGTCAAGAAAATTTTTCGCTTTCGCCATACCTAATTGTAAGTCCACAAAACCTCAAGTGCACATGAAGTGTGCTATTTGGAACAGGGCCACTCTTTCCCTTGTTTACCATCATACTTTCATGCTATCAACTTCATAAAATCCCTTTACTGTGACACTATCTGCAATTCTTTTCAAGTGGAGGTCAAAGGTGCATTGAAGCCCTGGTGTGAATCATGTGAAAGTGACTCAACAGCTCCTGACACAGAAGTTTGCACATTTCTCAGTGATGTGCCATTGGGAATAATGAGAAGGCAGTTTCCACTGACGCACACAGGCAAGTCCATTCATGAGACAGCATGATAACACAACCTGACAGGGGACATGAATGTGGAAACATAAACCTGCAACAAAGGTCATTCAATTCTGCACATGTGATAAGATTGTGACCCAATCCATTTTGACTTGACGTGGCATCAAGTGCACTTCCAGAACATCTGGACTGCATGCACAAAGATGCTTGAATATGGATGTGCCACACTGCTGACAAGACCACCTGCAAACATTTTCACTCTGGCGCAGGCTGGTTTATGCTAGCCAGTGCCTGTTTGGTGCTGATCTTGCTTGGTCATGCTGGGAAACAGTGAAAACGCAGCTGGTGAGTCAACAAACTCCAGCCTGATGAAGATGGTTGACCAAAGTCATGCTGGTTAAGCCTAGTTCACACTACATGATTTTAAGCCCGATTTGCAAATCGTTGAGCTCGCCGACAGGTCGGGTGTCGAGATACAAATTGTGGGGATTAGCGGGCGATAAACGCTCGCCAATCTGTTAGTATCAAAGAGACAACAACCAGGGTGCGAACTACGGGGAGCTAGGGGAGCTCGGCTCCCCTTAATATGGCATGGGCTCCCCTGAAAACAGGATTTGTGAAATTTTGGGGGTCTAAAAATATATTGACAAAGTTTTATTTTGACGTGCAATTTCAGTATTATTTATAAAATATAAAAAATATTTTTAATTTGTGCATGACGGCGATTTAAACCTAATTCACTTCAATAAAGATAACTATACATGCTATTCTTGTCATGAGCATCAAGGTATGGTGGCGCTGCAGTGCAAATTCCAATCTCCAAATTCCAATTCCAAATTCCATGTTTAATGCATTTTAACTCAAAGATTCGTGGAAAAAATATAAACGTTGGAGGCCATAGATCTGCACAAGTCCTTGAAATCCATTCTGTGTTAAGGTAAGGCACGTTATTCCCAATTATGTGTTGTGGCTGGGTTGTTATAGGTCTGCTTGACTCTCGATGTCTTAGGCCTAATTAAACGAAGTAATTGTGGTATTCTTCTGTAGCCGACAAGTAATTTAACCCTTGTTCAGGTGAACTCAAACAGAGCCTATTTATAGACTATTTGTGGATGGCTGTTTGCTGTTTGCTGTTTGACTTATCAATTTGTTTCAATACGGTGCTTGCATACATTTGTAGCTGTTATGTATCTTTGGAAGTCCTTGTAATGAATGGGTTTCATAGTGCCGCGCATTGCGCGTTCTGTCTGAAAGGCGCTTAAATCCTCTGCACGCACAAGTGCACGAACAACCCCCCACCCCCAAAAAAATTGGGCTCCCCCAAAGGACACGGTATAGTTCAAACACTGACAACAACGAATCAATCAAACAAACGAATCTCGCAGATGCGTCGCCGAGCCCAGAAAAAAATATCTAGCATATCCAGAGCTGTCAAACGACTCAACCTCAGTGATGTCATGAGCTACAGCCAATCAGAGCAAGGCATGGGTTAAGGTCACCGGGTAAATCTTTTTTTTATCTTTTTTTTCCTCAGAGCAAATCACCTTGCAAACAGTTTGCAGCACTAGTTTCTGTCTGATATCCATATTCGCATTGTCTTCTTCACTGTGTATTGGCGCGCAAGCTGTTTCGCATCATTTCCGGTTCGTTTTATCACGTGATTTTTTGTGACAGAGTTGTTGTCAACTGGTGTAGTGCGTTACCTCCTGTTGCGGATCAATCACGTTGTGTCGTGTGGTATGAAAAGCTCAACAACTTGAACACTCCTGATTTCACAGAGAGCAAGTCATGTAGTGTGAACCACACAGTTCAGCCCGACTTTTTAAAATCATGTAGTGTGAACTAGGCTTTAGGCTAGTTTAGAGGTCTGGTGAGGACACCAGCATCCACAATAGGAATGCAACGGTACACGGTAAAATCCTGGACCGTTCGGTCAGCCCTGCATGGGACAATCTACCCTTGTGTCCCGTGGGACTTGGGTTTTGCCATAGAGTTTGTGCTGATCCTTTTACCCGGTATTTTCCGCACTATAATCCGGAGCACCTGATATGGATCAATTAGTTAACAAAGCTCCGCGTTATTAAATTCGCCCGCGAATTCGCGCTCGTGTCCATCTTACGACCGCTTTGTCACACGGCCAGTAACATTGCACTTTGTATCCTGAATGCAGTATTTTTTACTTTTTAGGTAAAAGTGCACTTTTATACCAGTTATTAAGGTTTGGAATTGGGATCCACTTGAATATTCTAAAGTGTGTTTGTTTACATTTTGTATTTCATAAGCGGTAGTTGAAGAGGTTGTACTACTTAGTGTTGTTCAGTACAGACTAGTACAGTGTTCATTTATTCCATACACATTGATGTTATTCCTACTGTGACATTCTGTTTATGCTCATAAGAAAAATAAAACATATTTTTGGGATGAAATAGCAGTCTCTTTCTGTACAAAACATGTACCGAAACCGAACCGAGACCGTGGCCCAAAAACGAGGTACGGACCGTACGTGGGCTATATGTACCGTTGCACCCCTAATCCACAATAGAATATTCTTTTGGTCACATTATTAATGCTTTGCACATGATTCTGCTTCAGATATGTGTATACATTTTGTAAAAGTAAGAAACTGCTGTTTATCTGTGTACCACCACAACTTCACTCAATAGCTATTTTAACATTGTATTCAGAGATGGTTGGCAGTTGTTTGTTACTTTTATATGATTTTGGTGCACGTTACAACAATTATCTGTCTGTTACTGTATACTTTTGTTGTGTTGCATCATGTATGCAAGCTTGCTAAATGTTAACCTGTCTGTTGCATTATGCATGCTAACGGATGTTTTTACAGTATGTGTATTTCAGCATGTTACTGTATGTTTATGTTAGCATTACACAGTATGTTACAGTATACATGTTACATTATGTCTGTTAACAGGGCTCATGTTAGCATGTTACAGTATGTGTATGTTAGTATGGATGTTAGCATGTTATGGAATGCGTATGTGTATGATAGCAGGATGCATGTTGACATGTTGTTATAGAATGTGTGTGTTAGCAAGATACATGTTATCATATTGTTACAATATGTGTATGGTAGCAGGATGCATGTTGACATGTTACGGTATGTGTGTGTTCACAGGATCGCATGATAGCATGTTGTTATAGCATGGTCCATGTTAGCAAGAAGCATGTTGTTACAGTGTGTATGTTAGTAGTATGGATGTTAACATGTTACAGCATGTCTATGTTAGCAGGATACATGTTAGCATTTTGTTACAGTATGTGTATGTTAGCAGGATGCATGTTAGCATTTTGTTACAGTATGTGTGTGTTAGCAGGATGCATGTTAGCATGTTGTTACAGTATGTGTATGATAGCAGGATGCATGTTAGCATGTTGTTACAGTATGTGTATGATAGCAGGATGCATGTTAGCATGTTGTTACAGTATGTGTATGATAGCAGGATGCATGTTAGCATGTTGTTACAGTATGTGTATGATAGCAGGATGCATGTTAGCATGTTGTTACAGTATGTGTGTGTTAGCAGGATGCATGTTAGCATGTTGTTACAGTATGTGTATGATAGCAGGATGCATGTTAGCATTTTGTTACAGTATGTGTGTGTTAACAGGATGCATGTTAGCATGTTGTTACAGTATGTGTATGATAGCAGGATGCATGTTAGCATTTTGTTACAGTATGTGTGTGTTAGCAGGATGCATGTTAGCATGTTGTTACAGTATGTGTATGATAGCAGGATGCATGTTAGCATGTTGTTACAGTATGTGTATGATAGCAGGATGCATGTTAGCATGTTGTTACAGTATGTGTATGATAGCAGGATGCATGTTAGCATGTTGTTACAGTATGTGTATGATAGCAGGATGCATGTTAGCATGTTGTTACAGTATGTGTGTGATAGCAGGATGCATGTTAGCATGTTGTTACAGTATGTGTATGATAGCAGGATGCATGTTAGCATGTTGTTACAGTATGTGTGTGTTAGCAGGATGCATGTTAGCATGTTGTTACAGTATGTGTATGATAGCAGGATGCATGTTAGCATTTTGTTACAGTATGTGTGTGTTAACAGGATGCATGTTAGCATGTTGTTACAGTATGTGTATGATAGCAGGATGCATGTTAG
The DNA here is from genome assembly GCA_030378365.1 of Hybognathus amarus. Lineage (NCBI taxonomy): Eukaryota > Metazoa > Chordata > Actinopteri > Cypriniformes > Leuciscidae > Hybognathus > Hybognathus amarus. Next base: position 231,292 of record JAQIUQ010001609.1, on the reverse strand, counting down.
CATGTTGTTACAGTATGTGTATGATAGCAGGATACATGTTAGCATTTTGTTACAGTATGTGTATGTTAGCAGGATGCATGTTAGCATTTTGTTACAGTATGTGTGTGTTAGCAGGATGCATGTTAGCATGTTGTTACAGTATGTGTATGATAGCAGGATGCATGTTAGCATGTTGTTACAGTATGTGTATGATAGCAGGATGCATGTTAGCATGTTGTTACAGTATGTGTATGATAGCAGGATGCATGTTAGCATGTTGTTACAGTATGTGTATGATAGCAGGATGCATGTTAGCATGTTGTTACAGTATGTGTATGATAGCAGGATGCATGTTAGCATGTTGTTACAGTATGTGTGTGTTAGCAGGATGCATGTTAGCATGTTGTTACAGTATGTGTATGATAGCAGGATGCATGTTAGCATTTTGTTACAGTATGTGTGTGTTAACAGGATGCATGTTAGCATGTTGTTACAGTATGTGTATGATAGCAGGATGCATGTTAGCATTTTGTTACAGTATGTGTGTGTTAGCAGGATGCATGTTAGCATGTTGTTACAGTATGTGTATGATAGCAGGATGCATGTTAGCATGTTGTTACAGTATGTGTATGATAGCAGGATGCATGTTAGCATGTTGTTACAGTATGTGTATGATAGCAGGATGCATGTTAGCATGTTGTTACAGTATGTGTATGATAGCAGGATGCATGTTAGCATGTTGTTACAGTATGTGTGTGATAGCAGGATGCATGTTAGCATGTTGTTACAGTATGTGTATGATAGCAGGATGCATGTTAGCATGTTGTTACAGTATGTGTGTGTTAGCAGGATGCATGTTAGCATGTTGTTACAGTATGTGTATGATAGCAGGATGCATGTTAGCATTTTGTTACAGTATGTGTGTGTTAACAGGATGCATGTTAGCATGTTGTTACAGTATGTGTATGATAGCAGGATGCATGTTAGCATGTTGTTACAGTATGTGTATGATAGCAGGATACATGTTAGCATTTTGTTACAGTATGTGTATGTTAGCAGGATGCATGTTAGCATTTTGTTACAGTATGTGTGTGTTAGCAGGATGCATGTTAGCATGTTGTTACAGTATGTGTATGATAGCAGGATGCATGTTAGCATGTTGTTACAGTATGTGTATGATAGCAGGATGCATGTTAGCATGTTGTTACAGTATGTGTATGATAGCAGGATGCATGTTAGCATGTTGTTACAGTATGTGTATGATAGCAGGATGCATGTTAGCATGTTGTTACAGTATGTGTATGATAGCAGGATGCATGTTAGCATGTTGTTACAGTATGTGTATGATAGCAGGATGCATGTTAGCATGTTGTTACAGTATGTGTATGATAGCAGGATGCATGTTAGCATGTTGTTACAGTATGTGTGTGTTAGCAGGATGCATGTTAGCATGTTGTTACAGTATGTGTATGATAGCAGGATGCATGTTAGCATTTTGTTACTGTATGTGTGTGTTAGCAGGATACATGTTAGCATATTACAGTATGTGTATGATAGCAGGATGCATGTTAGCATGTTGTTACAGTATGTGTATGATAGCAGGATGCATGTTAGCATGTTGTTACAGTATGTGTATGATAGCAGGATGCATGTTAGCATGTTGTTACAGTATGTGTATGATAGCAGGATGCATGTTAGCATCCTGTTACATTAGCAGTATGGATGTTAACATGTTACAAACATTTCTGTCAACAATATGTATGCTGGCATTGTTACAGTTTGTGTTTGTTAACATTAATGTTACAATGTGTGTATGTTAACAGTATGCATGTTAGCATTGCAGTATGCATGTTAGAATTGAATGATTCATTAAACTGTATGAAACCTTAACTAAAATGTTCAATGAACTGTATACAAAAGAAAACCTCAACAACACAAAGGGTTTGCTAACGGATTAAATTATAAGATTAATTCGATTTTTTATAGGTCATGTCAGACTTGACAGGAAGACAAACTATTTTACCCTGACCAAGTCTGTGTAAATAACTAGAAGGCAAAAGCTGCTTTAAAATGTGCCGTAAAACTCTCGAAGTAAGAGTATAGTGTAACCTAGCAAAAGTTTCGCACACCCTGCAGTCAAAACTCGATTTCTTTCATTTCAAAGAGATAAAAGGAAGAAGAAACCTTTATTGTGATAAAATCATGTTCAGACAAGCTCAACACGCTTGTCCTGAGAAGTTAAAAAATATACAGAGCCTAAAGGACAATTCTATATGGGCCAAAATAATTAAATAGCCTATAATATAACATGTCCTGGCGCAAATAAAGACGCGAGAGTCTTGAAACCATCATACATCAACAATTCATATCAACAAACAAGCAAAAAAAGCAGAATGCTGACAGTAAACAAACACACTATAAAGGTAACCAGTCAAATCAATACCACTTCCCTATAAGAGACATTTGGTTTAGGAATAAATATGGCAGATCATTTGTTCATACCTACCACATTGATTCAAAAAATAACTATTTCTTCATACGCCGACTATAAAGATTAAAAAGCCTATTCTTATTTCTAAGTCACACATCAAACTCAGTAAAAGCACTTCAAGATGAATAATATGAAACAGTGCCATATGCACCCTGCATAATCTTTCTATTTGTGGTTCGTGACTAATAAACTGTTACCCTTGGCAACCCCACGGCTACTGCACAGGCCTATTTGAGTGATCCATAGTGTGTGTGTTGAGGGATACAGCGTGCAGGTATGCCATTAGATAATTCATTCCCACCCTAATGAAGGGCCCATGAACACATGCGTCTATAAAGGACTGATGTTAAACCCTTAACTGATCCAAATATATATGACAGCAGCGAGATGTATTCCCTTACCAAAGTACACAAACACAGCTTTTTCCTAATGTGCAGAATATCTCTGATATCACAAACACATGCATACAGGAAGTAAACTGATTGCTGCAGACAGCTTGGATTTGAATTGCATAGAATATGCAGAAATGCACACCGCTGATAAACGAAGCGATGCGGGCACCCTCAAATGCCAGGGTGTACTTATTTAATGTTTCATATAGACCGACTGGTTTGCTCAAACAGTCTGATTTGCAGTTGGAAATTTTCAAAATAGTACATTTGCAACTAAATTGTATTTGCGTATCTATAGAGCTGGTAAGTCCCGCCCCTTCAGCTAACCCCGCTGGACCTCTGAGGTTGAAAAATCGGCAATGCAAGTGAATGAGAGAAAAAAAATATTTTCAAATCCCGTTTGAATTTTGCAATGAATGTGAACATATGTTGTCTGTGGATTTTTTATATAATGTTTCGTGTAAAGAATGCTACAATTTAGCATGTAGAATTTTCATACAGTTAGATTTTGTGTGAGAGCACTTTGTGGACTACAACTCTTTCGACGTGTTTGATATACATCACCCCCACTAGCACACGGATCCCGCTAAACATGCCTGTGTCTTTGGTGTACTTCACTGCCTTCTTTCAGGGAGAGGACAAACTAGTTGAGCGTGGTGAAAACCGGGATTTGTGGAGGGGAAATGTGTTATGCGGCGACGTCACATATGGGACGTGTAGTCTTTCTCGTTATGTCTATTCCACAACTGCTAGCCAAAGAATCATACAATATACTGTCAAACTCGTTACATGAGAAATTATATAAAACTTGCATATATTCACTTGCATTGACGCTTTTTCAACCTAGAGGTCCACTTGGAGTTTTACGGATGGGCGGGACTTACCAGCTCTATAATCATGATAGGATAGTTTGAAGAAATTTGTGGAAAGTGTTGACAACAGCACTATATTTCATACACTCACCGGCCACTTTATTAGGTACACCTGTCCAACTGCTCGTTAACACTTAATTTCTAAGCGGCCAATCACATGGCGGCAACCCAGTGCATTTAGGCGTGTAGACATGGTCAAGACAATCTCCTGCAGTTCAAACCGAGCATCAGTATGGGGAAGAAAGGTGATTTGAGTGACTTTGAACGTGGCATGATTGTTGGTGCCAGAAGGGCTGGTCTGAGTATTTCAGAAACTGCTAATCTACTGGGATTTTCACGCACAACCATCTCTAGGGTTTACAGAGAATGGTCCGAAAAAGAAAAAAACATCCAGTGAGCGGCAGTTCTGTGGGCGGAAATGCCTTGTTGATGCCAGAGGTCAGAGGAGAATGGCCAGACTGGTTCGAGCTGATAGAAGGGCAACAGTGACTCAAATAACCACCCGTTACAACCAAGGTGGGCAGAAGAGCATCTCTGAACGCACAGTTTGAGGCAGATGGGCTACAGCAGCAGAAGACCACACCCGGTGCCACTCCTTTCAGCTAAGAACAGGAAACTGAGGCTACAATTTGCACAAGCTCATCGAAATTGGACAATAGAAGATTGGAAAAATGTTGCCTGGTCTGATGAGTCTCGATTTCTGCTGCGACATTCGGATGGTAGGGTCAGAATTTGGCGTCTACAACATGAAAGCATTGATCCATCCTGCCTTGTATCAACGGTTCAGGCTGGTGGTGGTGGTGTCATGGTGTGGGGAATATTTTCTTGGCACTCTTTTGGCCCCTTGGTACCAATTGAGCATCGTTGCAACGCCACAGCCTACCTGAGTATTGTTGCTGACCATGTCCATCCCTTTATGACCACAATGTACCCAACTTCTGATGGCTACTTTCAGCAGGATAATGCGCCATGTCATAAAGCTGGAATCATCTCAGACTGGTTTCTTGAACATGACAATGAGTTTGCTGTACTCAAATGGCCTCCACAGTCACCAGATCTCAATCCAATAGAGCATCTTTGGGATGTGGTGGAACGGGAGTTCGCATCATGGATGTGCAGCCGACAAATCTGCGGCAACTGTGTGATGCCATCATGTCAATATGGACCAAACTCCCTGAGGAATGCTTCCAGCACCTTGTTGAATCTATGCCACGAAGAATTGAGGCAGTTCTGAAGGCAAAAGGGGGTCCAACCTGTTACTAGCATGGGGTACCTAATAAAGTGGCCGGTGAGTGTATTTACTCCCATTGTATCATAGGCTACTGTGTTTTGTAGTGTTGTGTACTGTATGTTGAGCGCATAACATCACAATGTCTTGTTCATCGTGATCTCATTCACTGATGCTCCTTTCTGGATGACTCAGAATTAGGATTTTTCCCACCTCCTACTTGGAAATAATGTCTGGAACGCCTTTGAAGTGGGCCATCCGACCTGTGAACTCGGGGCGAATTCGATCAAAAAACAAAACAAAACACTTTGCCGCAAATAAAATGTCCACTAATCTGACCGTCCAGGTCATTATGCCCTATACCACCTAAAGAGATGAAATCCTTCAAGGGCACTAAAAGGGACATCTTGTCACCATGGAAATGCCAAACAGAGATGCCGCTTGAGTAAGTCTCACCCACACAATACAGTGATTTAAGCTCACACAAATTAATAGTTAAAATGGCTTTTGCTGTAAATTGCAGGTGTTCTGCATTGGGGTTATCCATTTGTAACCTGTGGTATTCATGCATAATTACAGTCTATTTCATCAAATCAAGCTTCGAGTTAAATTATTTAGATGGTTAAAAAGTATACATTTCCTAAATGGCATAAAAATAAAGGTTGGCATTGGATTCGACTCATGGAACAATGAATGCCAGAGTCACGTCTATCACGTGCTAACGTCTACCTTTTTTATGCACTATTATCTATTTCACATGTAACTGCCCCTAAATGGTGCCTAACAACAACAACAAAATTAGTTGTGGTTGACTGCTTTATAAGTGTATAGCATCATCCTTTTTAAGTGGGCAGTTCTTGGCCAGAATAAGCCAATGTAATGCAATCAGGGCCTAAAATGTACTTTTTACCACATCTGCCAATGGCCGGTGACTTAATCCTTTATTGAAGTTACAAAAGTTATTCAGTCTAGAGCAGTGAGTGATTTTCTCTGTCTTTTGTGTTTGATTAACATTAAAAACACTGGAATATTAGGCTGCTGTCACTTTAAGAGCTAATGTACAGATCCAATATACTGATAAATGTGCGTTTTCTTTCTCAACTGTTTTAAAGGGGTGGTTCAGGATTTTGGACATCAGGCCTTATTTCCAGGTTAGCCTTAGGCCGTGTGTCCACCAAAGCGTCTTTCCACGTGCCTGGCGTATGTTTTCAATTGTTTTCAATGGGAGCGCCGCGTTTTTTAAACGCAATGAGCGTAACGAGGCGCTGAACGTTTTTTTCATGCTGAAGTGCTGAGTGTTTTTACTGGTCGCTGGGAGTTGAAAAATGTTAAACTTTGGATAAAACGCAGCGCTCATCACTGTCACTTTTTACCCAGCGGTCCAATCACAGTGGAGGAGGGGCGGGACTAACACCACACCGACCAACTGTCACAACATTCAAACTGCTGCAGATATTCTGTATCATAGCAACGAAACGTCTCAACGGGAAAAAAGCTGCGCTGCCAAAAAAGTTCCTGTAAATGTATTGCGATCATTGAGATGCAAGCGTAGTTTGATTTTTAACATTATTCTCTTCACAGACAATCACATCGATTTTTAATGGCGCTAGCCTAGCAGCGCGAACTATGCAACTGGAACGACTGGATGAAAATTTTTGAAAACTGTCTCCACTGATAAATAACACGAAAGGGGGTCGCACACCAGACAATAAGTGCATCGCCGTGCCACGCTCACGCCACGTCTTGGACAACTCCAGGTATCGCACACCGGACGCGCACATTCTAATCATGCAAGCTCAATTTTGTAATCAACTCCTGGAAGAAGAGTTGCACATTGTGTGAGTTTTAACTTGATTTACAATTATTTGTTTTAATGTTGATTGAATAATATCTGATCATGATGTTTGAACGTTAATAAAGTAAAAGTGTCTATCACGTTAAACCTGTTATTTTGTTCTAATGTTATCCGTTGTCTAGGCAACTATGTCACAAAATACAATAGTATTTATTTAGCTAGCGTTTAGCTAACCTGAGTGAAAACAGCACCGTGTGAAGCCATGTACATTAACGACGATTTGAGACAAATAAATGTAAATTTAATATAAAACTATGCAAATGGCACTCTGTGGCATGGCAGGGTTTTAAACAAGGTCCTGAGCCATAGCTGGGCGCCGCGGACAGACGCCGAATGGCGCCGCCGGTGTGTGTACGCTAATGGGCTCTATGCACGGCGGTATTTCCGGTGAAGGTTTAAGGATGCTCGATAACTTCCGCCGATCGTAGAGTCCAATGCAATACCGAGAATTTATATTGAATTTTATACTCCATGGTTATACTAAGAAACGTTAGACACAAAAACAGATAAAACAGACACCCCTTGTTGTGTTTATGCTTCTTTTTTAAATTATATTAAATAAACATAACTATATATAACATTACACCTAAACGCAAGTACGTTTCATTTCAAAGACGGAAGGACAGTCAATTTTGAAGACTCTGCCATAATCCCGTTTTCCTCGGTTTTCCTCCGCTTTAATCTACACAACCGGAAATGGACGCGCATCCTTGCGTCAAATGCGGAACTTATGCGTGCACATAGCTCATAGAGAATAATGTGTTAGAAGTTTTTTTAAGACATGGCGCTGCGCTTCTCGTCCGATGTGCAACCCCCTTAAGGCTAACTTGGAAATGAGGCCCGATGTCCAAAATCCAGAACCACTCCTTTAAGTTCACTAAAGACATTATCAAATGTTTATGAAGATACTTGCCAAGACTGACATTTTTACATGAATTTCTTTCTTCTGCTGAACACAAGAGAAGATATTTTGAAGAATGTCAGAAACCAGACAGTTTCTGGATCCCATTGACTTCTATAGTAAGTTTTCCCCCATACTGTGGAACTCAAAGGGGTTTCTGACATTCTTCAAAATATCTTCATTTGTGTTCAGCAGAAGAAAGAAATTCATACAGGGTTGGAACAAATGATGACAGAATTTGACTTTTTTTGGGTGAACTATCCTTTTAAGCCATACTTAAAAATAAAAAAATAATAAAATAAATCACTTACACTCTTCTCTGTTTCCTATGGAAATTACAAACAAATTAAAGTTGAAATTTGCTGTTACTTTTTAACTAAAGCAGGAACCATAAACTAGTACCACAATATTATTTTAGACATAGAGCTGTGCTTTCTAAGTGCCAATAAGCAATCACACATCAACTACTTAGAAGAATAACCATCCCAGGCTGCGTTTCTCAAAAGCATCATGAGCTAAGTTGATCGTTTAACATTGGTGGTTCTTGCAATGCTTTTGAGAAACGCAGCCCTAAACACATTAGCAACCATGTAGCAACAGCCTGGCAACCACCCAGAGCACTTTAGCATACTTCTGGCAGGTTTTTTCATGGGTAAGCAGCACTCGCTGAAGAAAATGTCAATATTCAGTTCATTTTCAACCATCAAATTCTATTTTGTAAGAGCTAAATGTGGAGCGGACAATACACCCAATGACACATCCAATCATCAGTGTTCCTGAGTCTTCTTCTCAATATGGAAGCACTTCCTCTATTCTCATCGAAATCTCTATTTATAACTATATTATGTAATGGTCCAGATGTTTATCTGTAAAAGATTCTCATATAAGGTACATCAATCACATTACATGAATCCAAATAAATTCTCACACATGCAAAATTGATGAAATATCCCCCCTATTTTGTATAATTAAATTCACTTTAATCAAATCCGCAGCACTATGCATCTCTAAAGGACTTTTTTACTGGAACAGGCGTTTCGAGCCACTCCAACCTCAGGAGTGACTGACTGTGTGTGCATTATAATTACATAGTGTAACAAACACTTCTCATTGCGTCACCTCTAAGAGAATTATATTAAATATTTTGCAGCACACAGTTTTAAAACGGATTTTATTTTGACAATATGGTTTATATGCTGAGACGTTTGATTGGATATTTGGATATCTTCTGCCAGATCCTGCAGGCTGCCTTTCACACCACATCTCCTCGCTCCTCTTTCATTTATGCCCTTTACTGTCCACCCGTCCTGCTCCCCTCCCCCACGCACCCCCACACCGCCAGAAACGGTTGCTATGTCTCCTGCCACAAGGCCATGTCACTTCCTGCGACCGCAGACACCAGCATGGGCTTACAGCACTCCTGCCGCCCCAAGGGACAACATGCCATCCGATGCCTCGCAGAATATAAACATGTTAGACATTACAAAGTCTGTTTTTAACAGAAGACGGAAGCCGATGCTGTTGCATCCCCCAAGCTGAATTGGGAACAATGAAGGTCCCAAAGCAATACCAAAATGGATTATTTCTCACAGCTTTTGGTTTGGAAGAGGTTTCTCAGCTGGAAACTCATCTTCTCCATAGAGGGACCATGCACATCTATGGGTGTTCAATGTGAAACAGCAACTTTCGCACCACATAACGGGGGAATGAATCTGGATACGGAGTGGCCGCTTGCCAAGCAGACAGGCAGAGATATAAAAAGATTAGGACAGGAAGAAAAGTGGAAAAGAGGCTGTAGCTGTACTCAACCACCCTACAGGAATAACACCACACACACACACACACACACACACACACACACACACACACACACACACTGTTATCTCACTAAAGAGTGTTTTTATGTAACACCTGTAAACATTTTTATCCTCTTCATGGTGATGGAAGAAGGCTGGAGGTTGTGTACATACCAGCTACAAAAAAAACATGGACTCATATGTCATATGTTCTTTCCGTCCCTCCTAATTCTTGTATTATGCGGAATACAAATCATTTTAGTCCCTGAGAAGCACATTATAAAAAAAAAAAAAAAAAATGTCAGGTAGCCTAAAACAATCAGCTTTGAGTTAATATCTAAAGGGATATTTCACCCAAAAATAAAAATGTTGCCATCATTTAATTAAACTCATGCCATCCCTAACCTGTATGACTTACTTTATTCTGTTGAGAATGAAGATATGTTGAGGAATGTGTTTGAACTGGGTTTTTTTTGTCTGTACAATTAAAGTCAATGGGGTCTAAAAACATTTTTCTGAATATATTCTTTTGTGCTCATCAGAAGAAAGAAAACCACACAGGTTTAGAACAACATGAGAGCAATATTCCTTTTGACAGTCAAACATATGATTTAATTAACTTGACTACATTTGGTTACACCACTGAAAGGTGGTGATCAAGTTGAAAGAACTATTCATCCACTGTTACAGCACAGAAAAGCTGTTTTTAAGATAATTTGAAAGTGGTGGCATTTAAAAATAAAATCTGCATATGTGACACTGGCTTGTTCCTTGTTTTTTCCCCCTCCTTTGAAAACGACACTTTGGAATAGATATGCCATTGCAATTAATATGTGTGTAACAGAGAGGGAGAGGCGGGAGATGTGACGGGGAGGGTAAAGGATGGAGGAATGGTCATGGCTGGGGGTGGAAAAAACTCTTTAACATTATTATGCAGGGAATGCCCATCCCCCTGTCCCATCTCTCAACTGACATAAGGGGAAAATCTCCTTGCACCTTTCAAAAGGGTCATGGGAAATCAAATCTACCAATCAGAAAGAGTGTGCATTGCCATATCTGCTCGACTCAAGTGCATAAGGATGAGTAAAGAAAACTGGTCACATGATCAAAACAGTGCAATGTAGATTGAACAAGGGCTGTCTCTTGTGATGCAACAGTAGAAAAAATGTGCTTTAAAATTAGTTTTACCTGGAATTGTACCTCTCCTCGGGGTTTTATATGTATTTAATTGTATAGAAGTAATGCTTTCGTAACGTAAGATATTCTCAGTGTATATAACAAACAGATTTGAACTAAATCGAGTTCAGCAGGTCAACTTTCCATAACTTCAGCACCATGGACAGAGAACAACTTCCTATAATGGCATTTGCAGCAAGGAAAACAGGTCTAATTTCATTTTCATTAAAAGTGCCAATAATGAAAATGTCAACTGGAGAATATGCCTTCGAGCATTATTGACATGAAACGCGAATTAGGAACAATTACCGTACACACATTACATTTCTTCACAACAAAAGCAAGGTTGTGGACAAATAAGCCAAACTAAATCACTAGTGTTGTAAAGCCCATAATGTGGAAATCTTACCTACACGATGGTTAGAATTGAACCAGAGCACATCTGCAGAAGTGACGATGCTCCAACGAGACGGGCACGAGCTTCATGAACGAGTTTTAACTGTTACGGAATCCGCTTAAGTGAGTTTCGTCGTTTCCCCTTGACTTTTGGGGTCCTAAAACGGCTTAAAACATTAAGCGAATGGGGTGAATGAAATAATAAATATGCCGTATTAACAATCTCACGCGAATTCGTTGAAAAAAATCAAAGAGTTCCTTATCTCATATCTGTTTGTGTGAAGTTGTCACCATCCTGAGAGACTTTTCATAGACAGTTCCATGAATGTAAGGAAAGGTGGAAGCCCCGAGAGGACAGTATAGTAATTTAGAACAGAAAAAAAAACTTGTTGAGGTGACCAAAAGTCCCTTTCAATAGTTTTCAAATCCGTCTTCGTTCGAAGAAATTAACTAGTTCTGCGTCGAAGCGTGGTCCGTAAAATGAAGTGTCGTACAAGACGCTGTTCCTTTAAAACGTCCTCAATCGCAACATGAAAACCTTCGCAGGTCTATATCACAATGCACTCAAGCTCCATGTGTTAGTGTCTTCTCTAATCCTCCTTCTCTTTGAGCCATAAATGACTATGGACTGAAATCTCAGCTGGGTTGTTCTCCTCAGAGCTGAGCGCGCGACGCGGATGTGCCGTATGTTTGGTGTCGCTCGAGGTAATTGCTGCTGTTTGTCTCGTGCAGCTGAAGTGCACTGTAAATCTGCCCGCGCGCGGAGTGGGCTGAGACGGTTTTACAGTTCCGGACACTGACTGACGATATGCGGCTATCAGGAACTGAGATGTGAATTCAACGAATCCAGAGAAGCATCATAAATTCATCAGAGCCCACGGAGGGCGTTCAGATAACACCTTACTGATTAATTAAGTCGTACAAATGTATGCTAAACTTTCTGGGGCCACACTAAGTGATGATGCAGTTTATTTAATCAACACAAGAATTGTTGCCTGTAGCCAAAATGTTTTGTACCGCAGGCTGCATTATTATTTACCATTATGTTATAAGATTGTTAAATGGACACTGTTTGTAAGCGTTGTGTTTATAAAACAAATAGTTCCGAGTTCTGAATCTAAATTCTAATTGGATGAGCCGCATTCTGCGCTTTAATAATGCATAATGCGCTTTAAACGGCTCAACAGTTAGGATCATGAACTGACGGAAGAATGTTTATTTCGATAATTATTACTACATTTAGGTATTTAGGTCTACGTCAGCAAAGTCTAGGCCTCACGTGATTGCTTTATTTTGCTCTTTACTTTTTAGTATTTTTTTGAAGTGGGGCCAAGATATTACAAATGATGTTGTAATATTAAAGGTGAATTTCTCACCACTAGGCTCACCGTGGCTGCGTCCGAAATTGCATACTTGGGTAGGTTCTTTAGGCCAATTTATACTTCTGCGTAGAGGGTACGCGTAGTGTACGGTGTAGGCTACGCACGTAGGCGACGCCGTCGTTAGCATTTATACTTCTGCGTTCAGGTCTTGGTTGCTCTGCAGTACTGCTCCAAAACACTAGTTGGCGGTGGAGGGTTTTAATGTTCCACTGTGTTTAGATTCCTCGCGGCTAGGTAACTACAAGCAATGGCGACTGAAAGAGAGCGGATCATGTTGGAGTTGGAGCTTATTGAGGTGGAAAAAACAGTTAATTTTAGTGAAATTACTAAAACTAAAAGGCAGAAACGAGAGAAGACGTCAGAGGAGATGGTACATGCGGAAATGCGTGAGATGGTACGTGCGGAAATGCAAAGGACGAAATGCGATGGTACCAAGCCGACCAATCACAGATCTTCAGGTCTGCGTCGTCGCGACGTGTCGTTACATTTTTGAGGAGGTGCGCGTCAGGCTATGGCGAAGGGTACGCGGTATGGTACGCGTCTGTGCGTATGCTACGCCGAACTTTCTGCGCGCACCCTACGCAGAAGTATAAATTGGCCTTTAGTTTGAATAAGTATTAAAGTGTCCATCATACGCACACGAATTTCACCGGAATAAGTATGTCATACAAGTACTTTTGTCTAGTATACTGTGAATTCGAACATACATGTTTTGTTACATTCTTTTTTCTGCCTACTATATAGTAAGGAAGTATGCAATTTCAGATACAGCCCGCCTGCGTTTTTCGACACTCCCCCACCCCCTCTGTCATTGGTCGATCAAACGGATAGTTCCACCCCCAAACACACGCCAATGCTTGAGTCGGAATGCTCAAACAAATGGAGCACGTGTTGATAAGGCCACATTGTTACACTTTACATGGAAGTATAGCCTCAAATAGTAGTGGTCTCTGTGCATCAAACTGTCAAAATCTCACAAATTACATCCACAAAAACATCCACAAATTACACACTTTAAAGCCCCATATCATAAATATCTAAATTTACAATTTTAACCTAATATTTGATTAATCTACAAGCATTTACTGTATTGGTCATCAATATTCTGATCACACCAAAGAGATCCGAGACAGCTGTTGGGAAGTGCGATAAAACCACGTGTAAGTCATATTTCCATTTCTCATTGATTGCCGTTTCCCGATTTGCAATTTGATTGAACCAGCGGCTGTTTACAGTCAACAGTGCATATAATTCTTGGTTGCAGCGATGAGCGGTGAGAATTACACCCGCCCTCACAGTCTTCCTTTCTATCACATGAAATGCTGTCATACGATCTACTGTAGATGATCATGTCATGTCAGCCATTGATTTCCTGAAATCTGGCTGTGAGGTTGTTCTGAAGGAGAACAAAAGAGCCGGCCAGTGGATCTGGATGAAGGCCAAGATAAGCAGTAGCCCGTCTGAATAAGGCCTGCTCATTGATTCTGGCCCACATGATAATGACTGGTAGGATGCAGAGAGCCAGGGCTCAGCTGGAGTGTGCCCGGCTTTCCAGTTCAAGGCACAGAATGGGCTCTGTGGATTAATGGCAGCAATGCAGTTTTGTTTATACAGTGAAGAACATGAACCAAAAATTAATCATTGCGCTACAGTGACAGTCAGATCTCTGAATGACTGAAACTGGCTCTTCGTAGGAACATGCCTGGATCTGGCATTATCTTGAGGGTCAGCTTTAGTTTGGTTGTCAGGACAGCAGGATTGATCTGCTCTACTGTTACACCAACACACACACACATTTTGAACTATTTCGCGGTTTGGCGAATTGGTGGCTAATTCGTGCTCGTACTAAATCGGCGCTTTGTATAGTTACGTTTTCTCATGAGATTGGGTTGGTTTTAACTATGAGACCTTAACTATTTAAGGCTATTTAAGACTTTATTCTATTATCACATATAAAGCAGACTTTGAGCGGGTGGATTTGAAGTTTTCGGTGCAATGCATCTGTTGTTGTCTGTAACAGCTATTTTCAAAGCATGCAAGTATAGATATTTGGTCCAAAGGAAAAAAAAAAAAAACTGGTCCAGTCTAGAGCAAAAATACAAGGCCAAATGTAAATTCCATTACCTTGAAAGGGTTTATAAAGAACTGAACATTTTTATTCTGCAAGGACACATTAAATCGATCAAACGTGACTGTAAATGCATTTATAATGTCACAAAAGATTTCTATTCCAAATAAATGCTGTTTTTAAACTTTCAATTCATCAAATAATCCTAATTTTCACACAAAACAATTAGCAGCTCATCTGTTTTTAACATTGATAATAATGCTAAATATTTGTTGAGCAGCAAATCCACATAATGATTTTTGAAGAATCATGTGACACTGAAGACTGGAGTGATGATGCTGAAAATTCAGCTCTGATCACAGGAATAAATTACATTTTACAATATATAATCAGAAAGAAAAGTTATTTTAAATTGTAATACTATTTCAAAATATTAGTAATAGTGTATTTTAAACATGCATTTTAAGCATTGATTTCTTCATGTCCATGCTCGCCTCTAAGAAAATAAAGTTGTACAAAATAAATGTATTTTTTTTAAATTATGATACATCTCTCATGAGACATGAGCAAACCGCTCTTTCTGTGTGTTGTGTGTTTGAGGTAATACTAACTGACTGACTGTACTGAGCTGGATAATGTCAGTTTGAGCCTTAGGCCCTCTGACTCCTCAGTAGTGTGCATGCATGCGTTCGTCCATGTGTGTGACATGCAATATATACACTAAAACGGATGGGTCACGACCTGAAAAATGGGCTACAGGTCTGTTCTGATCACAATACCAGCCAACATGGCAAGTTTATAATAATAATTAAAAAAATGAATGGCCCATGAAAACAAACCAGGCGCTCTACAAAAACACACGAGACAAGAGCGCATGCGTGGTGAGTGAATAAACACCCCCCCTTCGCCCACAACAAGAGACAAAACATGGAGCCTGAATGTCCGAATACTGAACCGAACCGAACTAGACAGAAGTGTCAGGATCTGAACACCACGCTCCACACACAACGCAGACGAAAGAGCGAAATCAGAACCTAACGCTCACAATGACAAGAATAAACCAAAGCGAAGTGACAGAACCCAAATGTTAATCCTTCAAGCATCTATATTTGTTTTCTATTTTTCTTTCCTCCTACTTTCCCAATCTTCTCTCTTTCGATTCAAGCTAATAGGAAACCTCCAAGAATTCACCCAGGACACCCTCGCAAACACCCAGAACACACTGCACTATTTAGCACCAAGAACTCTGGACCAATCTTCCTAACATTGTCTGGGAAGCAGACACACTCTGTCAGTTCAAATCTAGAATAAAAACACATCTCTTTGGCCTAGCATACACATAACACACTATAGACTTCCTTCAAAATTAGGCTGCATAGTTTAGATGTGGTGTTGGTGTGGTGATGGCGCAGTGGATAAGACACATGCCTTTGGTGTGAGAGATCTGGGTTTGAATCCACTGTGCGACACCAATGTGTCCCTGAGCAAGACATTTAACCCCTAGTTGCTCCAGAGGCGTGCAACCTCTGACATAACATGACATCATGACTTTTGCGTAAATATACACACGACTTTCAAATCAAGTGGTGTGTTATTTATACGCATTTTCACCTATCCACATGTATCCGCGTGTATGCGTGTATGTTTACACCATTAATGTCAGAGTTATTCCGCGTGTATGTACAGTACACGCAGTTAAATGTCCAAGCGAAACTAAGAAAAATGTAGATATACATCTGGGGAGTGATATTTTTTTTGCCTAGGATAGTAGGGGAAGACTCATAAATGCTATTAACCCCAGTGATGGGTAGGTTTAGGGACGGGGTTGGGGTAGGTCATTTATTTATATATACAGTAATGTAACGTTAAGTCAACGGCGTTCATAAACATCCTGAAAAGCGATTATGCGTGTTGATAGCACGCCAAAAATGAAAATACGAATTGGCGTCATGAGATCAGTCTCGACATAAATAGCAATTGTAAGTCGCTTTGGATAAAATCATCAGCTAAATGAATAAATGTAAATGGAAACACGTCCCATAAATCCAGATGAACTTGGTACATCAAAATAAGGATGGTGTCTGACGCTCGTATTAGTCTTTCTGTTCATCCCAAGGGACCCTCTATGGTGGACCTGCGCCTGGACCCATCCAAACTCATCCATCCACACTAGATATTGATGGCACTGATCCTCAACAATTCGTCTCCATACATGCGTGATTACTTTGCCTTCCAAACAGATGGAAATACTCCTAGGGGCTCTATCTTGCACCTGGCGCAAATCACGTCGGTAAACTAGGAAATGAACTTGCGCTCCCTGGGTGGATCGGCGCAAAAGGGAGGCGTGTTCGGTGCAAATATTTCCTGGTGCTATTTTACACTTCCAGAAAACAATTGCGCCACTGACCAGAAAAAAACTGGTCTAAAGTTAGTGGCGCGTTGCATGTTGTTTTAATGCTATTTTAAGCGCGCATGCTTAGCCATAATGTAGCGGGTGCACAACACGTATACACTTTGATTCTCTCATCAACACAGATGCAGCGGTTTTTATTTTTGCAAATCATACATTATAACAAGGAAAAATATTTTTAAGGCTAATTGTAGTTCTGAAGGATCTGACTCGTTTGCCCAATAGTGGCAAGAAACATGTATATAATGTTTAACCGACTCTGATGTGGGAGGGTTTCTCCCATTCCCATACAACGTCACTTCTGTCTTTCACTGCCCTGACAAGAACGTCGGTCTCCTCAGCTGTGAACGCTCCTGACGCACGCCTGGTAAACCCACCGTTATAATAACAATCCGCCATGCAACATAAATGGGATGTTGGATGGTGCTCTGATTGGTTTATTTCAGGTTACAGCCCAAACCACACCTATGAATAATGAAGCTACTTCAGACCAACCCTTTTAGATTTGCGCCATGCGCAAGAGACATTTATTCCGCCGGGAAAACAGCAACAGCGCCGTGATCCGCCCGCAAAGTTACTTGCGCTTTGACACTTGCGTTTCAGATCGTTAAAATAGGGCCCATAATATTCCAATCCAATTTGACTGCCCGAATCACACACTGTTCCTACGTTGGCCAGAGGAGAACTGGCCCTGACTGATTTTCTCCCAAGGTTTTTTTCTCCATTCTGTCACCTGATGGAGTTTTGGTTCCTTGCCACTGTTGCTTTGGCTTTTGGCTTGCTTAGTTGGGGACATTTAATATTCAACAATATTATTGATCTGTGTTGTATTATGTGATAACGTGAAGCTGCTTTTAATACAATTTGTATTGTAAAAAGCGCTATATAAATAAAGGTGACTTGACTTGACACTAAACCCGCACAGCAATGCAACATAACAAAAAAGCAAAGAAACCCCCACATGTCCTCCAGAGCAGGCCAGGTTTAGTGTGTCATGGGCCTAATGATCTGTTGCTCCAGCTCAAGGAACAGTCATGTCTCCAGGGCACAGAAATGCCCCTTTGGCCCCACAACGTCATTTCATTAGCGGATCAGACCGGCATCTGTTTCTGTCTCGCTCCTCCCACATTCACACCACCTCCCGCCATCGCCATAGGGACCTCAATAACCTTTATTCCTCAAACCAGGTTTCCATGTTTCTCGATTTGAGACGACACAATTGGCAGCAGCTGCAGCGTGTCACACTGGCTCCGGGGCAAGTGCATTAAAGAGGTTATTATTGCAAGTGTTTCATCTCAATATCTTTTAATTTGTTAAAAAGCAGTGAATGAAGACACAGGTGGCATCTTCCAGAAACACTGTCATTAGATTTAGTCTTTCTCCAAGGAAACAGCAGAACACATGTCTGTCACAAATGCTGTGAAATATTGTGCAAACATAAAGCTCAACGAATGTCACAGTTGTTCCAATTTACTTATGTTATACTATATAATAATTCAAACCAAACAGGTATTTATTGACAGAGAAGCAGAGCAGTTATGCAGGTGAGTAAGGAAGAGTAATATAGACCCATTTACAGCCCAGTGAGCCCACCTTATCAAAAAGTTGCGCGCGCATTTTGGCAACGGAAGTGGTGTTGTTTCCCACTGGCTCTAATGTGTTAGCAACTCCGAAAGTTTATTAAAACGGTTTCCCAGATTCAAAATGTCTGGTTGTTGCGTTTACGGTTGCACTAATGAATATTCCACCAAGGGGCTTAAGTTTTATAGGATTCAGACAGGATCACGGCCGTTTCAGAAGAACTGGCGGCGCCTGTGGCTGCAGGCGATTAAACGTGTTGATTGGAGCGAGGACATAATAAAAATCCGCTTGCGTAGCTTGACATGCTGCTGATTCTTGCCATTCTTCCGTTGCCAATATGCGCGCGCATACGTTGCCATGTCATCATTGTGTACTTTTTACAGTCTATGGTACAAACCGTAAAAGGGTCTATTAAGCAGATCAGTAAAAATCCAACCCGATCTCACGGGAATTCATACAAATTTAACGAGGTGGCTAATTCGTAACAATTCATACGACCTTACTCGTACAAATTAGTAAGATTTTGCTAAACCGTACATATTTTACGAATTGGCCAATTCATATGAATTCGTACGAATGACCTACCCCTAACCCCACCCCTAAACTTAACCGTCACTGTGGGTTTACACAAATCGTACGAATTTGTACGAGTGAGGTCGTACGAATTAGTACGAATTAGCCACTTTTTAATCACTCGTATCGAATTCGTACGAATTGGTCGTGAGATAGGGTAGAAAAATCTGTAAACAGCAGAGAGCGACCCACGCTTTATTACCCTAGCGTCATCAGATGCTATCTACGTGTTTTGCGCTTGTGAAAGCGCACGCAATTCGAATCTTAGCCAATGTAAAAAGGATACTGAATAACTGGGGCCGTATACACAACACTGCAAAAAAAAAAAAATAGTATGCATTTCTGCCGTTCATTTACATAAGAAACGCTAACTTTTGAAAAAAAAACAATTGACAGATGTTTACTTCTACGGCGCATCCGTTTGAAAGGTTTTGCATCTGAAAAATAAACTATAAAAATAAACAATATTTTTTTTATTTGATTTGATTTTTTTACAGAAAGTACCAGTTTTCACCAATGTTCACTTTCACCAAAGTGGGCCTTTCAAGTTGAAATGTTGTTTAAATTCGGTTTTCATCAAATTAATAAAGTCGTGTTTTTTATTCTTCAATAAAATGACCCTGGGTTGTCTGAAAGCGTATAAAGGACATTTAAGCCAATAAAACAGGCACATGTAAACTAATCAAATGCAATTTTCACATGCGTATGATCTATTACGCTCTGAACATCCCGAACCGTCTTAGATGTAAATGATTTTTTCGTATATAAATTCCACATCTATAGCAAACGAAAAAAGACAGTATTGCAGAAATCCGCCCTTCTCGCTCACAACAAGCAGATGTTGGAGGAAGAAAAAAGTTTGACCAGAGGGCAAAATAAACAATTGAATTTGCGTTAACCCAGCTAATAGAATTAGCCAGGATAAAAGAGAGGCTGTCACAGGGTCGTGCTCTTAAAAGCCTGAGAGAGTCCACAGCCAACAGAAGTGGACCAACACGAGGACCGGATGGAACCTAACAACTGGAAAACACATCTGAGGGATCAAGAAGTCAATAGAAGAACAATCCATTTTCTTGGAGGTTTTCACGACTTGTGACTGAGCCCAAAAACATCATACTAAAGGGCCTTCAAATAGAAGACAAGATAGGCAATGCGTCTTCTCAACAAAGACCTGCGGTTGCAAGACGTCACCCTCATGTACCTCACCGTTTTGGCTACTGTGGTGGTGCTCTTGGTGGCATCCTACCAGGCTCCTGCGCTCCCCTCCAGACCCCCCTGGCCTACCACATCCCCTTAGACCCCTCGGGTCAGCTGGAGCTGTTCTGGAACATCAGCTATCCCACCCAGGAGGTCTATCTAGAGGTGAAGGTCAAAGAGCTGCACCACGGCCTTTTACTGGGCATGTCCGATCGGGGAGAGCCCACCAACGCTGATTTGGTCCTTCTGTGGGATGACGGTCAAAAATCCTATTTTGGGGTAAGAATAGTTCATATGCTTTGGTTTTATGGTGTTTTTTTTCTTTATGGTGTTAGAAATGTGCTCCAGGGATAGTGTAGGATTATGTGCTTTTATAAAATATGTATTTGATATGAGCAGGAAAATGATGCAACAGAGTGTGGAATCTCGTCAATATGAGTGTTTTTTCTTTGTTTTAGGTTTTTTTTTTGGCAAAAGGATTGCTCAGCCACAAATTAAATGTTGTCTATCTTTACTCAACCCACCATGTAATTCCAAACCTGCATGACTTACTTTCTTTGGTGGAGACATAAAAAAAAGAAATTTTGATGAATGTTTCAATTGGTTTTGTATGTGCAGTCAGTGGAGTCCAATGTTGTTTCGGACACCACTGACATGCAAATTATACACTCTAAAAGATGAAGGTTCTTTATAGACCCTTTTTCAGTTGGTAAACATGGTGACGTTTTTTGTATGGGCGGAGCTTAGGTGGAGGCAGAGAACGATCCCTCTGGCCGCTTCCCTAACATTAGTTTACAAGTTGTGTTTGCTTGTTTTTTTAACAATGACTGGAGAAAATCCGATTTTATCTTAATGTGCAAGGTCACTCATGTTCCAGGACCACGATTGTTATTTGCAAAAGTTAATTTTAACGTACACACTCACTCAATGGATGGACGATCTGACAGAGTTAACGCTAAAGGCCATTGCACACCGAGTCCGAAATTCGCATCCGAAATTTTCACACGTTAAAATTTTTTTTCAACCTCACGTTATGTCAATCACGCTTGCACACAACCTCCGAAAACTTTCGTCCGGTTTTCTGCGTTTTCGCATCCACAGCCAGCATTTTGAGAGGTTTTTTGACAATTCAGGGCCGACTGGAGCTCGTTCTGTCTGCCCAACGCTTCCACCGGGCCGCACGTGTGTGTGTGTCTCCATACCTTAGACATACTGCCAGTCTCTGCTCAGAATCGATTGGTTCATGGAAATTAATGATCTTGTTTTTAAAATGTGGCTCCAGCATCAAACTTTTCCACTGACATTCTGAAGTAAATTTGGAATCGCAACTCCTTAAGAAGGTGCTTCCTCTCGCGCAATTTCAGGATTGGATGGACGCAAACGCAATATTTTCTCTTTCTCTCTTTTCAATAGAGAGAGGGCAACACAATCATCCTCACTGCCTGACGAATTCATTTAGTATTTTTGCTTTTTTTTCCCTCGCAAAGGTTTAATAAATACGCATAGGACTCAGTGTGCAAGGTTTGACTTCTACACATAGACAGTAAAAGAAATGGACACAGCGACCACATTGATTTCAACGGAGAAGACTGAAACCCCGATTATTGCACTTCCTACCTGATGTCTGAGCGACTGCGCAGGCTCAAACTGAGCTTGACGACAGTCTGACAGTTGTAAATCTTCTAGTAGCTGTGCCAAGACAAATCTGAATCACCTAATTCCTCAAAAACGTTGTTGAAAATATTTTGTCCCGTTTCTTTTATGGACTCTCTATCTATGGGCTTCTCCCTTGACTTTATGCCCTCATGTCCCCCGATTGCATCATTGACAGTAAAAGATTGCCTACGAGCTTCTCCTCCTGTCTATACGGTAATGTCTTTATAGTGCGACAGAAAGTTGCGTGGTTACTTATGATGCAATCGTTAGCCTAATTTTACAAAAACGGCTTCTACAGGGCCATAACGTAAGATACAAAGTTATGGAGCCTTTTATACATTGTGTTTGGACACAATGGACAAATGAAGTCTTTGGATGCCTGGTAATTTATTCGCTGTTAAAGTGACGCCAAAATGAATGGGAGTCAATGGGATGCTAACAGCAGGTGAAGTTCTGCTACAATGGCGGCTCCCATGAGGCTTCAACTTCCAGCTGATGGATTACCCCCTTGCTTCTACACCTATCCGATAGAGAAACCGAGCATAAAGAGAAACTGAGGGCATATACCGAATGGTCATGTACATGACTTGTGTAGTACGATCCGCAGATCTGCCTAGCCAGCGCTGAGAAGACGACAATGTAAAGAGTGCCATTACGGTGCAATTTTATGTGAATATTTTCTAGAAATAAAAATTTCAGATACAGCGTATTCATTTTTCTCACTGATTCTTGCACCCAACAACAAAACAAGATGACATTTAATAATAATAATAATAATTTTAGCTCCTTATTATGTAGCCAAATCTGTGCTGGTTTGTATTGGCCTCCAGTTGTCCGTTTGTTTTGCCTCCAGCTAGCGCCGTGACGTAACTGTGACATTGGTTCGAGCCTTTGGCTTTAACATCCATGGAACCTTTACTTTGCACAAAAGGTTCTTTATAGTGGATAAAGGTATTCAGATATTTAAAGCTCTTTTAAGAAATGTTCACTAAAAGGTTCTTTGGGAAACCAATATTGGTTCTTCTATGGCGACGCTGCAAAAGCCTTTATTTATGGACAAAAAAAAATTGAGAGTTGAAATTTAACTTTAAAACTTTAAATTTAACATTTAACAACATAATCTGTCATGTTCCACAGAAGAAACAGAAGTCATCCAGGTTTGGAACAACATAAACAATGACAGAATTCAGAGATTGTACTCGATTTTTTGTTGTTTAATAATAAACGACTAATGGCGAATTTCTAACCTCTCGGTCAAATCAACCTCTCTTCGTTGCTCTTGAGTCTGAACAGTTAGGCTTTATAGATCTTGTTATGATTGCCTGGCTACAGCACACCACACACACACACACGTGTACTTCCACTTCAGCCATATAGTGCAACACTCCTAACATTGAGCGGAACAGCTCACATCTGGGTTTTGCCCACCGCACCCCAAATAAAGTGGTTGAAGGAAGGTCCTGTGTGTGTCAAGGCCCTCTTCATTCATTATGCATGATTTATTTCATTATTTTGCCTTTGGATTGCACTGTTCTGTCCGTTTTAAATAAATGTTGTATGGCCAGCTGCTCGCCCTGCCTCCCTCAGCGTATGTCCAGGAGAAGAGTTACTGACAACAAGTCATAACATTGTAGACTGGCGGAAAATTATGAAAGAATTATTGGTTATGATGGACACTTTCCATTATAAGGAACATAAAGACCATAGTAAAATATCTCTAAAGTATTTAGACAAATATTTTATGATGGTTTTAGCACTTTAACTTACGTTTTGGCAAATTGGTGGCACACTTTTTTTTCTAAAAATCATACATTTTTGTATGAAATAACTAACATGTAAATTAATTTTCAGAGATTGTGTTGGGTGGTTTATAAATTAATTATATATATATATATATATATATATATATATATATATGTATATATATATACACACACATATATATATATATATATATATATATATATATACACACATATATATATATATATATATATATATATATATATATATATATACATATATATATATATATATATATATATATATATATATATATATATATATACATATATATACTGTATATATAAGCTTTTTTTAAGAACATTTTTAAAACTGATTAAACATTAGACATATATAATGTTACAAAAGATTTCAAATAAATGCTGTTCTTTTTTAACTTTCTATTCATCAAAGAATCCTGAGGAAAAAAATGATCACGGTTTTCACAAAAATATTAAGCAGCACACTGTTTTCAACATTGATGATAATAATAATAAATGTTTCTTGAGCATCAAATCAACAGATTAGAGTGATTTCTGAAGGATCATGTGACACTGAAGAATGGAGTGCTGAAAATTCAGCTTTGATCACATGAATAAATTACATTTTAATGTTTTAATGCAAATTCAAATATAAAATACTTATTTGAATTGGTAATAATATGTTATTGCTATTACTGTGTTTCAAATAAATCAAATAAGCTATTTCTAAAACATGAACTTACCGACTTCAAATAGAGAGGCAAAGCTGATGTTTGTTTTTGTGATTGAATGTGATATTCTTAGGATGCATGGAGTGATAATGAAGGCAGAGTGATGTTGGACACTCAACAGGACTATCAGCTTCTGGAGACTCATCAGTCCTCTGAAGGCTTCTTTCTGCTCTTCAAAAGACCATTCAGCACCTGCGACCCACACGACTACACCATAGAGGCACGTAACTGAACATCTGAAAGTAGAAGAGCAGATAGAGGGGGTTGAGTGAGACAAAGAGACATTTGCATGATAATAGAGTGCAAACGGAAACGGAAAAAACTCCTTTCATAGGGAAACTGATTTTGAACGATAACTTTTAGACCTTTAAAGACAGACTACTGTGAGCTACGAGGTTGTTAATCCATAGTTTTTGCTTTTGTTGAAGCTGTCAGGCTGCATTATTTCAGCTTATTCTTAACCCATTGGTGCTCCTTAGCCATTTTTGACTGAAACAAAAATTTTTTTTTGAATGAATTTTTTTTTCAGTCACACAGAAAGACCTTGTCTTCATTTACTCACCCTCATGTCATTCCAAACCCTTTCATTCTTCCGTGAAAAACAGAACGAGATGTTTTGAAGAATATCCATGCTGCTCTTTTCCATAGAAGGATCATCGTTGCCATTCTGTCCAACACGTTACTTAGTCACATGGGTCTGGAAAAGCATATGGGTTGTTAAATGATAACAAAAAAATCCTTATTTCCAGGAAGGCACAGTCCACATAATCTACGCTTTGCTGGAGCATCCGATCCTATCTTTGCAAGAGCTCAACATTTCCCGTCTCCAGCCTGGCGTCCAGCGGGTTCTGCTCCTGCGTCCGGACACTCTGTCCCTCACTCTCCCGAGAGATGTGCACACCCTGGAGGTCCTGGCTCCTAAAGTCATCATTCCCACACAGGAGACGACGTACTGGTGCCACATCTATCAGCTCCCGCCTAATATGCCCAAGAACCACATTGTCAAGGTAACTTGAAACTCTTGGAGCCACTTTGACCAATTATAACCCTCTTTAGTCAAACACTTTTGTAAGTTTGTAAACTGAATCTGAAAATAACTATGGAATTTTCTAACTGACCAATTATCAGTATTGCCATTAACTCACCCTCACCAGCGTTCTTGAAAAAAGTTGCCAGCCACTGCTTTTTTAAAAATCATTTTCAGACTTTTCAGACCCCCTTAATGACTTTTTTTCTCCCCCAATAAAGCAGTTAGCGATAAATCTAGTGACTTTTTGGAATGTTGATTAACATGTCAGTTACTATATCATACTCGTTCTGTTGTCTGACAGAAAATATGTAAATGAGATCAGCTTTATTGGAAATTCGGCTATATATTTTATTAAAATATAGTATGGGCACCGATTAGGAGAGAAAACCGATGTATAGAGCGTACAATTGGTACATGACATCAAGTAACATTTAGCGGCTTTTCCTACTTTTCCATTGCAAATAATTGGCAACTCCATTTATTCATACTAAACTCATTTATATTTTTTGACCATTGCAGTAGGTCCCTCGCTTTTCAGTGAATTATTTTAAGTAGGAAATGTCTACTTTTAAAAACACGTCCATTTTGAGATCCTGCGTTCTTTTACGTTGCACTGTCTGAGTTTTAAGTCTTCATTCTTTTCCGGCAAACAACTAAATAGCAACTACGTTTCTCCTGTTTTATTCGACCTGATCCCATGGGAAAATATGTGGCGATTTCGTTTGAAATCGTACAATGAGAATAATACAAAACGTATGATTATCAAAAAAAAACAAGCATGAAGGTCCCCTACTAAACAAACCCATCTCTGGGGTGTAACTAGGGGGCATTTACATCACACTATTTTCAACTAAAAACTGAAAATGTATGCGTTTTGATCGTTAATTTACACGCCAAGAGCTGCGTTTTGGGGGCCTGAAAACACGAACTTTTAAAAAGGGTTTAAAAATGCAAATTTTTGAAAACGATACTGTTATCATTTCCGTGTAAACTACAAAAACGTGCATGAGTACTCTGTGTTCAGTCTATAGGCGTGTAGTGTTTCTTTAGAAATGACATCGCCAACTACTGGCCTGGCATGAATAATACAACGTTTTTAGTCATTTTCGCTGATCCTTGTGAACAGGGATTGTCGTGACAACGTTGTCGTATGTACGTAAAAAAAACGCACAGGAAAAACTTGAAAAAAATTTACGTTTTGTAACTTATTTCCCTCCTCCTGTTTTTCTGCAATTTATATCTCTTATTCTTTTTTTTGCAGTACGAGTCTGTAATCACTCCTGGTAATGAAGCCATTGTTCATCACATCGAAGTGTTTGAATGTTCCCCTCAGATGGACACCGTACCTTCATACAGCGGCTCCTGCGATTCAAAGATGAAGCCCCGCAAACTCAATTACTGCCGACATGTTCTGGCTGCTTGGGCCATGGGGGCGGAGGTACACACGCAACTACATACTGCATTCGCATAGTATATCATTAAAGCCAGTTCACTTAAAAATGGACAATGATTTGCTACCATTAACTCAGCATGACATTCAAAATCTCAATTGCTTGCTTCCTAGATAGCACACGTACGTCTGCAAGATGTCTGTTAAAGATCACTGCTGTTGATCATCAGCTGTTTACAAACATCTGATAGACGTCTTTAAGATGTCACTTTTACACACATTTTAAATCAATAACATCTTAAAGACATTTTCTAAACGTCTATTTGGCATCGGACAGAAAATGTCCTATAGACGTATTGTAGATGAGCAAACACTTAAAAAAACATCTTCCAGATGTAAACACGCACATCAAATAGACGTCTCCGCGATGTACGTGTGCTGTGGAACGCACACACAAAAAAAACAATTCTGAAGAATGTTTACCCTGACCTTTTCCCATACATCAAAATAAAATAGGGAGTGTCAAGCTAAAAAAAACCCAACAGAAATTACAATAACAGTGAACTGACACATTAGCATTGTATCAAGTCTCCTGAAGCCATAACATGAGGAAAATAGTGAAATTTCGGTCTACCCCTGCTGTAGCTCTGACACATCTGCTGATTCCTACATCTCGTCACAAATGTCTATCCTCTTTGACGGCATGCTTTCGCAATGTTTCATCATAAAGCATATCCATAGAGGTCACTTTCTACATCAGTTTCTCCCTCTTTAGCGCTAAGTTTGAGAGCTAAAAACAGAACATATGATTATCAGCATCTTTAGGAGGCACACGGACGAGTTATTTCTGCGCCAATTCGCCCACTCTAGGTAGGTGCCAGTCAAGATTTTAAGCAGAGCTGTGAGCCAATCTGAAAGCAGAGGCGTCCTGATAAATCAGTTATGGAGCCAAGGACCGATGCCGAGCTTGAGAGACAGAGAGAGAGAGAGAGAGAGAGAGAGAGAGAGAGAGAGGCCTGCAATGAGATTACATGGGAGTACAACAAACACAAATCATGTGTTCTGCTAGCTGCCAATGTCAAGCTGGAGAGATGAGATTATGTAGCAAAATTTAGATGTTTTTCTTCAGTAGATTGCAGTTTGCCCCCCCCCACCTCCCTCATTTTTAAATGTGTTTTAATGCCTTGTGCGAGAAGGAGGGGGAGTGGGTGAGAGCCAGGAGAGTGTGATAGAGGAACGGGAATGGGGCGAGAAACTGGAGGTGGAAGGAGGACGGTTATGTAAAGCGGTTCTTCGCACACAAGTTCTAAAACAGATAAGGGTTTCAACTTTGCAATCCTTCGTAAGTCTAAAACGATGGCCGTGAACTGTCATGGATCTACAGGACTTTTCTGGCTCTGACTGAGCCGGAGTTGGCATAAGCTTCTTGTGCATTGGCTCAAATATCTTTTAGCCTGCAAAGCATAAATCAGAAGCTTCACTGCACCACGATCAATCTTATTAAAGTTCATATACAGTTCTGTGTCTGTACGCACAGCCGTTCTACTACCCTTCCGACGCTGGTTTGCCTCTGGGAGGAGAAGGTTCTTCGAGGTTCCTTCGTCTTGAAGTTCATTACCACAACCCTCTCCTTATATCAGGTATATGCAACAGGCACACAAACCATGTGAAACACTTCAGCCCAGTTGCTTATGGCTATGTTGAAAATGATGAGTCATATTACACAGTATACACTTAAATTCTACTTTATAATGCTTACTATTAAAAATGTATGTAAAATAGTTGACGTTATGAAATAATTTCAATCAGTAGTATGCTACATTGTTTTTATTTTGATGATATTAGACACCTTATGTGGCACTTCTGTGTTTAAATAATACATGTTTTTAGTATCACTATTAAAGGGTTAGTTCACCCAAAAATGAAACTTAAGTCATTAATTACTCACCCCCATGCTGTACCAACCCTGTAGACCTTCGTTCATCTTCGGAACACAAATGAAGATATTTTTGATTAAATTTGAGAGCTGGATCACTACCACATAGGCTGCCTAATGGACTGGCTCTTGACGGCCCAGAAAGTCATTGAAGAAAATGTTTAAATATTCCACGTGACTACAGTGGCTTAACTATAAGTTTATTAAGCGACGAAAATACTTTTTGTGCGAAAAAACAAACAAAAATAACGACTTTATTCGACTATTCCTTTTCTTCCTTGTTGGCCTGAAACGAGACTTCAAGAGATTTCCACGACGCATGCGCGAGAATTGCAATCTCCTTCAACTACTTCAGTTCAGTTCTCGCGCATGCGTCGTGGAAATCTCTTCCGAAGATGAACGAAGGTCTTATGGGGTTGGTACAGCATGGGGGTGAGTAATTAATGACTTAAGTTTCATTTATGGGTGAACTAACCCTTTAAATCATCTTTGCCAGTCCAAAAGTGCATTGCATTATGGGCAGGCTTGGGAGGGTTTAAAATGTATTCCGATACGGTTACAAATTACTTTATAAAAGAAGTATTCAGTAACGTAATCCAAGAACCAGAATATGAAAGTAATGTAACTTTTGGATTACTTCAATGACAGATATTATTAAAACTTTTACTTATTAAGAATTTCACATCCCTGAAATCACATCCCTGACATCTAGTGGCTACAGTATGGTTTTACAGATTATTATGTATGTAGGCTACAAGGAAATAATAAAAACACAACATTTAAAAATTCTACACTATCTACATATTAGTTTATTTTAAAATAGGAAATAATCTGTTGACTAATGCCGTGATCTTTCTTAATTTACCTGACTGAACTTGGGCCGTTGGCAGTAGGAGTTCCCCTACGTTAGCAGCGAACATCTCCTTAAGTGAGACTGAGAACGAAGAGATTATGAAATGACATTTTAGGTACTAAAAAGCTACTCTTTTAATTTCTACAGATTCCAGTATCGCTAGAAAACTTACAACAGCGATCATACAAACCACTGAATTTTAACGCAGTAATAAACGCTAAGTAAAGGCACATTTTGCACTGTAAAATCATGTTGTTGAAATTTTCCTCTTTAAAAACAAAATAGCAGCGGAATTTTCAAGTTGGCAAGGGTTGGTGCCGCTTTGGAACCAGTTTTCCCGGCCGAGAACCGGTTCTTTGGCTGTCAAAACACAAAGAACTGGTTCGACACGCAGGCACCGGCCCCGAACCGGTTCTCAAAATGCTTTGGTGAAAAAGGGGTAAGTTACACATCTATACAAGCAACTGGAATCTGGATTCACACTGAAATCTGATATTGGCCACATTTAAAACAAAAATGTGAACAGCTATGCAAAAACAGCATAAGCATAAGATTAGCATGCTACTATGCTAACATCTTTCTTGTTCTAAATTCCTCAACAGCCTGATTTATTCCTTTGATTTCTAAAGACTCTTCATCACTCATTCTGTGTGTGTTTGTCACAGGACGGAGGGACTCCTCAGGCATTCGTTTATGGTACACTCCATCTCTGAGGAGGTTTGACGCAGGCATCATGGAGCTCGGGCTAGTCTACACTCCTGTCATGGCCATTCCTCCCCGCCAGCGCTCTTTCCAGCTGACTGGCTACTGCACCGACAAGTGCACACAGACGGTCCTGCATCCTCAAAAACATTCCTAAATATTGCACTTCACTCAAGCCACATAAATTCAACCAAAGCTGCGACTGAAGATAAATTTAGAGCATCCAGTTCTAACTGCATTCAGACTTTGAATTCAATTAAAGCACATTGAGTGGCTTTCTGAAAATAGATTAGGGCCAATTTTCAACAAATTATGCAATCAAAATAGACTAACTTATTAAAAAAAGAAAAACAACCCCATTTAGGGTGTAATAAAAGTCTAATGAACCAGCCCACAGTGGCAAAATCTCATCAACAAAAGGATAAATGGTGAAAACAAAGCATTGTTATATAAGAAAGCATACTGTACAACTTCAAGTAACTCTGTATGAGTATATATCATGAATGATAGTTCAATTCATGTGGCTTGTTGAGGTTAAGTTGCAAAGAGCAGCCACTCAAAACACCCTAGCAACACCTCAGCAGTACCCTTACATTAAAACTACTTGCATTGTCTTCAAAAAATGTCAAATATTAAAGATGAAATATATATATATTTTCTGTCCTCTAGGCTCTTCCAGCAGGAGGTATACATATATTTGCATCCCAGTTACACACTCATCTGGCCGGCCTCGGGGTGAGAACCATCCTGGTGCGAGGAGGCAGAGAGGTGGAAGTGGTGCAGGAGGACAGACACTTCAGCACTCACTACCAGGTTTTTACCATTATATTTTATCATAATGTAATAACTCCGCCTCTAAAACAACTTTCCTTGTCTGCTGACATCACTAAGCCCTCTTGTTTTTCAACCAATCCCATCCAACCACATGGGGAAACTGCAGGGGGTTTGTTTGATGATTCCTATTACATGAGAGTAGATGTTAAAACTTCATGCTGATTTGTACTCAGCTTTCGCCAAGATAAGCACAAACTAAAACATAGTGCTGGGTGGTATACTGGTTCATACCGAAAAGTTCAAGAGCGCACTAATGTAATGCGAAAGGAAATTAGTATAATGCGCAAGCGCGAATCTCTGCTCGCGCATGAAAAAAAAACAAAATATATACACTCACCGGCCACTTTATTAGGTACCCCATGCTAGTAACGGGTTGGACCCCCTTTTGCCTTCAGAACTGCCTCAATTCTTCGTGGCATAGATTCAACAAGGTGCTGGAAGCATTCCTCAGGGAGTTTGGTCCATATTGACATGATGGCATCACACAGTTGCCGCAGATTTGTTGATGCTCTATTGGATTGAGATCTGGTGACTGTGGAGGCCATTTGAGTACAGCGAACTCATTGTCATGTTCAAGAAACCAGTCTGAGATGATTCCAGCTTTATGACATGGCGCATTATCCTGCTGAAAGTAGCCATCAGAAGTTGGGTACATTGTGGTCATAAAGGGATGGACATGGTCAGCAACAATACTCAGGTAGGCTGTGGCGTTGCAACGATGCTCAATTGGTACCATGGGGCCCAAAGAGTGCCAAGAAAATATTCCCCACACCATGACACCACCACCACCAGCCTGAACCATTGATACAAGGCAGGATGGATCCATGCTTTCATGTTGTAGACACCAAATTCTGACCCTACCATCCGAATGTCGCAGCAGAAATCGAGACTCATCAGACCAGGCAACGTTTTTTTTAATCTTCTATTGTCCAATTTCGATGAGCTTGTGCAAATTGTAGCCTCAGTTTCCTGTTCTTAGCTGAAAGGATTGGCACCCGGTGTGGTCTTCTGCTGCTGTAGCCCATCTGCCTCAAAGTTCGACGTACTGTCCGTTCAGAGATGCTCTTCTGCCCACCTTGGTTGTAACGGGTGGTTATTTGAGTCACTGTTGCCCTTCTATCAGCTCGAACCAGTCTGGCCATTCTTCTCTGACCTCTGGCATCAACAAGGCATTTCCGCCAAAGAACTGCCGCTCACTGGATGTTT
This sequence comes from Hybognathus amarus, assembly GCA_030378365.1. Taxonomy (NCBI): domain Eukaryota; kingdom Metazoa; phylum Chordata; class Actinopteri; order Cypriniformes; family Leuciscidae; genus Hybognathus; species Hybognathus amarus. The sequence goes on along the minus strand of JAQIUQ010001609.1, from coordinate 198,894 downwards.
TTTCTTTTCGGACCATTCTCTGTAAACCCTAGAGATGGTTGTGCGTGAAAATCCCAGTAGATTAGCAGTTTCTGATATACTCATACCAGCCCTTCTGGCACCAACAATCATGCCACGTTCAAAGTCACTCAAATCACCTTTCTTCCCCATACTGATGCTCGGTTTGAACTGCAGAAGATTGTCTTGATCATGTCTACATGCCTAAATGCACTGAGTTGCCGCCATGTGATTGGCTGCTTAGAAATTAAGTGTTAATGAGCAGTTGGACAGGTGTACCTAATAAAGTGGCCGGTGAGTGTATATATTTACAGGTTTACAGATTGGGTCATATCTATCTATCTATCTATCTATCTATCTATCTATCTATCTATCAATCTATCTATCTATCTATCTATCTCTCTCTCTCTCTCTCTCTCTCTCTCTCTCAGATACACGCTGCTCTTGTAAGAATAGGTCTATTTTCTCTGGGGTCGCTGAGAGAATCCTGCACTTAAAACGTGTTCAGTGCAATCGTGAATATGTTCTTCATTGGCTCCCTGCAAACAACATCTAGCCTGACCATCAAACACTGTAGTTGTATCTGAGTAGACCAATCACAACAGACTGGGTCATCTGACCAATCAGAGCAGAGTAGACCAGTCACAACAGACTGGATCATCTGACCAATCAGAGCAGAGTAGACCAGTCACAACAGACTGGATCATCTGACCAATCAGAGCAGAGTAGACCAATCACAACAGACTGGGTCATCTGACCAATCAGTGCAGAGTAGACCAATCACAACAGACTGGATCATCTGACCAATCAGAGCAGAGTAGACCAATCACAACAGACTGGGTCATCTGACCAATCAGAGCAGAGTAGACCAATCACAACAGACTGGATCATCTGACCAATCAGAGCAGAGTAGTCCAATCACAACAGAATGGATCATCTGACCAATCAGAGCAGAGTAGACCAATCACAACAGACTGGGTCATCTGACCAATCAGAGCAGAGTAGACCAATCACAACAGAATGGATCATCTGACCAATCAGAGCAGAGTCAGACCAATCACAACAGACTGGGTCATCTGACCAATCAGAGCAGAGTAGACCAATCACAACAGAATGGATCATCTGACCAATCAGAGCAGAGTAGACCAATCACAACAGACTGGGTCATCTGACCAATCAGTGCAGAGTAGACCAATCACAACAGACTGGATCATCTGACCAATCAGAGCAGAGTAGACCAATCACAACAGACTGGGTCATCTGACCAATCAGAGCAGAGTAGACCAATCACAACAGACTGGGTCATCTGACCAATCAGAGCAGAGTAGACCAATCACAACAGACTGGGTCATCTGACCAATCAGTGCAGAGTAGACCAATCACAACAGACTGGGTCATCTGACCAATCAGAGCAGAGTAGACCAATCAGCAACGACTGGGTCATCTGACCAATGTACAGTTCTCTTGTCGAACAGGTTCAAGCAGTGACTACGTTTACATGCAGCCAATTTTCGGGTTATGGTCGAGTTAAGGTCACTATTCGGGTTTATGAAACATTAGGAATAACCAGTTTACATGCGTGAGCGAGTGTTATATGCGTCATTTCCGATTCTTCTTCCTGTATCCAAAGACAACAACAACAGCAGCACGCGGATAATGAATAGTTCAGAGCAGATAGCGAATCGCCTTTGTTTGCGCTTTGATGCTGGTAACGTTACTGAGCTCGCTCCAAAAGTATACTGTGCTGTGTCTCGCTTGGTCTCGCCATGTTTACTTCCAGGATACTGCACACGGATGTATGCGCCGAGAAGTTTCTCTACTCAAAAGACCAAAATTCCTTGTGAATAGAACATGCGCAGAACACAAATCACTATGAGGATATGCCTGATACGCGTTTACATGACCAAAAATTCAGGTTAGAAAAGGAGTAACCCAGGTATAATATCCCGGTTTTTAAAAACCGGGATATGAGCATATTCATGGCCGTTCAGAACCGGGTTATAGCTTATATCTGCCGGTTTTGAATGGGTTATTGGCTGCATGTAAACGTAGTAACTACTGTAAGAAAAGAGGAGATGCTCAAAATGTATATTATAAGAAGAGTTTTTAAGTGTTTATTGACCATGGATGCATGTAAACGTTTTAAACGTTCAGGAGACCTTCAAAACAAAATTAGGAGCCTTTAAAATAACATAATAGGGGCACTTTAAATTATTTATGTATTGACTTAAAATCTCAGGGGGAAGGGAAGTGTATATTTTTAAAAATAAAAATGGTCATTTTGGTCTATAAATGCAGTTTATAATAGTTTCCGATGACGTGCAGCATGTCACATTGACTGCAGCACACTGTTCCCTGCTTGAGACGTGTCAACTACCCACGTTTCCCTGCAGTATACCTGAACAGCTGACGGGTTCATCACACCCACGCCATTCTTCTCATGCTCACATACTCCTGTGATAAAAACCTTCAAATTAAATAGTGAATGTGCTCTGATTTATTTCTGTGCTGGCCTTTTCAAATCACAAAAGTAACATAATAATATCGGATATTATTGTATATATTTTTAGGGCACTGCTATGCGGTTGATAAAACTCGGCCACCGAAAGGTGCTATGCTAACAAAATCAGATGCATTCATTTTTGGTTTGTAATCCATATTGTAAAAATCAATCAAATGCTAACAATGGTAACCTTTTTATTTTTTGTGCAGATTATCCGTGTTTTAAAAGAAGATGGTGACTGTTTTGCCAGTAAGTTGATCTTCACACATGTAAAAGGCGAAGGCATATTTAGATGAGAGAAAGAGAGACGCTACTGTCGCAGACATTACAGGAAACGCCTGAAGCCAGCAAGCCACCAACAAAAGCGCAGATCTACTGCATTTAGACTGTCAATACTAGCACCCACACATGGCTGAGGCTGCCAATCTAATGCTAACCTGCCAAGAGACATTCATTCTAACATGCTCTACAAATAGCGGGAGTGAACGTGTGTGATTGCTGCTTTGTGTGTTTGTCTACCCCATAGGGCGATGCTCTTATCACAAAGTGCACGTATAACACTGAAGACAGGAACAAAGTTACAGTGGTAAGTCTTAGCAATAGCATATGCTTGCATGTGAAATGACATGAGCACACAAATACATTCTCTCATGTGAATTTGGAGGATCTAGACACCAACAGATGGATTGGCTGGAAATCAAATCAAACAAGTAACTCTCAGATAAGATTGTTATCATCCTGCACAATATAACAATTTTATAATACAAATTTAACTAAGAGCTGCTTGAGCTAAATTAAACCCACACTCATAAACTATTACATTTAAGCTAATACTGTTAAATAGGAAACCATTTGTCATTCATCCAGGTAAACATTTAAAGTCCCTGTGAAATCAAAATTTGAACATATTTACTTTGTTAGCGCATATTACTAGTCTTGTGGTGAACAATTAATCCGTGCAAGTAAATATATATATAATATATTTTTTTTTTACCATGGTAATCTTTAATCAAAATCTGAAAAGTTACTTCCGGTCTGGAATGGTGTCTTTTTCTGATGACGTAGGTTTGACGGCTTAGGTTGGGAAACGCTTAACCACTCAAACGTTAATCAAACCTCAAACCGTTAGTCTGCTATGAGCGAGAGATGGAGAGGAGGAGCGCTAGAGTAAAACCCTGCCTTCTGTTCAATATTTCGTTTCACTTGGAAATACGTCACAGCACTGGAGAAAAGTCCTTTGCAACTTCCGGTTCACAGGGACTTTATATATGCAAATAGGTATTACTGACCCAGTCTGTTGTGATTGGTCACATGGCCCAGTCTGTTGTGATTGGTCACATGACCCAGTCTGTTATGATTGGTCACATGACCCAGTCTGTTGTGATTGGCCTACTCTGCTGTGCTCAGAATTAAAGCCCCCCTGTAGTCAATAATTTTATCCTTTAAAGGGGTGATGAACTGAGAAATCAAATTTTCATTGAGCTTTTGACATATAAGAGGTCATCATATTATAAGAATATCCTGTGAATTTCAGAACTGAAAACGTCCTTGTTAGTCCAATAAAAGCTTTTATTGACACCAGCCTCAGCAAACGACTCGTTTTTCAAAGTGGGGAACTATGATGTCAAAGAGGATAAACACCACCCCCGCAGACGAAGATCAATGCCTACTTCAAAATGGCCGGTTTAGCCCCGCCCACCCATTCCGCGCATTACACGCATAGCTAAATAACATAGACCTACCTCATGAATGATAAACCGTATCGAGCTACCGAGCAATACAAAATATTGTGCAGCGCCTGGTTGTGGAAGAAGACAGTCGCTGCAAAAGCTTCCTCTGGATTCTATGGAAGCTTGTTTCCGCCATAGAATGTAATTACGTAATTGCGAAAAGGTAATTGCGACTTTTTATCTCACAATTCTGACTTCTTTTCTCACAATTGCGAGTTTACTTCTCGCAATTCTGACATTATTTCTTAGAATTGCGAGATGGAAAATCAGAATTGCGTGATATAAAGTCAGAATTGTGAGATATAAAGTCAGCGAATTATGTGATATACAGTCAGAATTGTGAGATATAAAGTCAGTAATTGCGTGATATAAAGTCGAAATTGCGAGTTATAAAGTCAGAATTGTGAGATATAAAGTCAGAATTGCCAGATATAAAGTCAGAATTGCGAGATATAAAGTCAGAATTGCGTAGATATAAAGTCAGCAATTGCGTGTTATAAAGTCAGAAATGCATGATATAAAGTCAGAATTGTGAGATTTAAACTATTCTGAGGGGAAAAAAGTTAGTCTTTTTTTCCCCTTGGAATTGGCCTGATAAGTCGCAATTGCCGAGTTTATATCTCACAATTCTGAGAAAAGATGTTAGAATTTCGACATATAAACTCGCAATTATGTGTTATAAAGTCAGAATTGTGAGATGTAAACTCGCAATTGTGAGAAAAAAAGTCAGAATTGTGAGATAAAAAGTCGCACTTCTGTCTTTTTTCTCAGAATTGCGACTTTATATCACCCAATTCTGACTTTATATCTCGCAATTCTGACTTTATATGCATCGCAATTCTGACTTTATATCACGCAATTACTGACTTTATATCTACGCAATTCTGACTTTATATCTCGCAATTCTGACTTTATATCATCGCAATTCTGACTTTATATCATGCAATTACTGACTTTATATCACGCAATTCTGACTTTATATCTCGCAATTCTGACTTTATATCACGCAATTCTGACTTTATATCTCACAATTGCGACTTTTTATCACGCAATTCGGACTTTTTATCTTGCAATTCTGAGAAATAAAGTCAGAGTTTACTTCCAAGTCTTCAGTGCGAGACGCCCATAAAAACCGAGCGTTTTGGAGCTAGGCTCAAAACTAGGGTACAAAATAGCCTATTACTTATTAATTTTGATGTTTTTGAATGCAAAAAACAAGTGAACGTCATAAGTGGACCTCAGACAACAATATAATAAAATTTAAAAAGCCAGTTCATGATCCCTTTAAAACAAATTTTTGATCACAAAAATGACATATTAAAACGTATTTTCCTGTGACATTCCCCCCCATGCCTTAAAATAGCTTAAATGTAACTCTACAGCCTTGCTTCATTTAATATGCGCGGAGCCATGAAATATGCTAATTAGCCCTGCCTCCACTCAAGCCAGCTCACAGATTCACTGCGCCAACTTACTGTGGTAAACGTTGCACAGTGATATCGCTCTTTACAATGTCAGACACAAGGGTAAGTATAGAGTAGCCTTTGACTATGTTATCAAACTTTGTTGTCAAGGCCTGGCTCGCAGTCTCCACTCAAATTCATCCCAAAGCTGTTCTATCGGGTTGAGGTCAGGACTCTGTGCAGGCCAGGCAAGTTCCTCCACACCAAACTTGCTCATCCATGTCTTAATGGATCTTGCTTTGTGCACTGGTGCGCACTACAGTCATGCTGGAACAGGAAGGGGCCATCCCCAAACTGTTCCCACAAAGTCCAAAATGTCTTGTTATGCTGAAACATTAAGAGTTCCTTTGACTGGAACTCAGGGCCAAAGCCCAATCCCTGAAAAACAGCCACTTGCACTTTGCACAATGCAGTCAGGCAAGTACCGTTCTCCTGGCAGACTCATCCATCGGATTGGGTTCAGTGAGAGTCCACTCAGTGGCGGCATGTGTTACACCACTGCTTTGTGTAAGAGAAGTAAACATTTTACTTCAGTTCAAATCAATCGACCTTTCGCTAAGCCACGCCTAAAAACCGCCACTGGCCAATCGTGTCTTAGCAACCGTAACTAGGTGCGGGAGGTCTGGTAAGCTTTCGAGCGAGAGAAAGTGAAGCATTATGCGTATGGATTGTGCAAATCTGATACCCGGTATCCTAAAAGTTTGGAAGAGGGAGTGGAATTGTTTTCCTTCCCGAAAATCTAAAAGCCAAGCCAAATGATGGCCGTAATGAAGCAGTGTGGAGACCCATTCACAACTAAATGTCGACATGATTAACAAAAACACCTATTGCTTGGAAATATTGACAGTTCTTTGGTCATAATATATATATTTTAACGTAAAATAAGACGATTAAAGACAAGATGGAGGCTCACTGACATACTTTAACATATATTTCAGCATTTTGTTAATTGATGGCCAACTATGTCCCTGACTAAGTAACTTTAACCCAATTCAATCACGGCTCTCCCGGTGTTAGTGTTTTTAAACAAGATTTATGGATAAGCTGTTTGATTTATAATTATTAGGATTATTTTTACATTTCACATACACTGCAATTTGTGTTTCCCAGTTGAATGGTCAGCATATGAGGCGGCTGCTGCTTGCGCTGGGACTAAAGGCTTTAGCTTCAATTTTTAAGAACTTATTCTCTAATCGGTTGCATATTATGTCGTGAATATATCCCTCGAATGGAATATTGCGGTCCCTTTTGTCTTGCTCTCTCAGATATTTCACATGTTCGCCAAAAATTACTAATTATCTCATTGGGAAACAAATGTCTGACACCAGTGCATACACACTGTATTAGATGTCCCAGCCGTGAAAGCTTGACAGGTGTAGCAACAGTAACTAGGGGAGGGCGGGGCTTAGCAAAGGGTCAATTGTCTTTGTTTTCTCACTTTCTCACAGGGTGGTTTTGGCATCATGGACGAGATGTGTGTCAATTACGTCCATTATTATCCCCGTACACAGCTGGAGTTGTGCAAGAGCCACGTGGACCTGGATTACTTGCAGAAATTCTTCAGTCTCATCAACAGGTACACCACAAGTCCACAAAATATCCACTCAGACTAAACTAACCATCAAAAACACCAAACATGACCTTCCTGTATGGCGTCTAACACATTCCAGACAGCCATTACCTCACAATGACAAGAAAACCTTGAAAACACAGCAACACTGAAGTTGATGTGTCACACCGCTCTGACCCAGTCAGGCTACAACAACAAAAGCATACCTGAAAATAATGTCTTGCTTTGAGACTAACTGCCCGAGGACAAGAGGAATACTTTCAATTCCTGTACGAATTCAGTCGGAAAAACAGAAATGAGTTTTCTTCAGCAATGCATAAACAAAGGGAAGGCGATGACATTTGTATTCATCCATTTTGCACAGGCAAATTGCATTTTCTAGCTTTAAAAAAAGCAATTTTATGACATTGTAGTGGGGTCAGACGAATTATGAAAGTGGTTTTGTGTCTATGCTACCAAATTACCCCTTCTTGAGATGTTTTGGGGCTGGAAAGTCTACCAAGTCTACCAAGTTTTGTTGAATTGCCATTTGTGTAGGTTTCAAGGACGTGAGAGTTGCAGTTGTCCTCAGACTACCATAGAAGAGCAGTTCTCTTCAATAACCTGGGACGGCTTCAGCGGGGATGTGCTAAACTCCCTCTACATCACTTCCCCCATCTCAATGCACTGCAACCAATCCACCGCTGAGCTCTTCCCCGTAAGCACAACATTTAAGCCACCATTTCACTATCTCTACAAACTATTCACTACAAACTGGAAGCCATTCATTTCCAACGGAGGGTAATACGAGACCATATGCGTATGCAGAATTTTTAGATTCGATGTGTATATTGAAACTTTTGTGGCTATACCTTATGTGAACCACCCAACTTTGTATGGTGTATTCTAATCAAAACTAAGATAAGAGAAGAACAAAGTGAGATTTAGCAATATTTCTTAAAAATCTACAAGGTTCTTCTTATATATTGGCAGTTGTTTGTTTAGTGTGGATAAATTCATACATTCATTTTACCATTGTGAATAAGCGGAGAGTAATGGCCAGTATTGGGAAAGCAACTTTTACAACATTGTTACAATATTGCGATACTCCCTTAAGGGAATACTCCACTTTTTTTGGAAATAGGCTTATTTTACAACTCCCCCAGAGTTAAACAGTTGAGTTTTAGCGTTTTCGAAATCCATTTAGCCAATTTTCTGATATTTAGAAGAATATCAGTAACCAGACAGTTTCTAGTCTCATTGACTTCCATAGTATTTTTTTCCTACTATGGAAGTCAATGAGACCAGAAACTGGTTACTGATATTCTTCTAAATATAAAAAAATCAGCTGAATGGATTTGAAAATGGTAAAACCCAATAATTAACTCTGGGGGAGTTATAGAATGAGCCTATTTCCAAAAAAAAGTTAACTAATTGCATTACTTTCCATAAAAAGTAACTAAGTAATGTTACATTACGTTTGAATTACTTTTCTCAGGCCTTGCAGGGGTTTTTTTTTACAAGAAGTTATTTTTTTGCAAGTTTTTAAAGCACCATCATTATGTTTCAAAGACACATTTAGAATATTATACAAAGTATTTCAATGCACAAAAAGCTGAAATCAGATCCGGAAATTATATATACATATATATATCGAAACTCAACAAAGAAAATCTTAAATCTGACTGCCGCACTTGCATAGTGTGTGTCATGTACATACATATTACTATCTGATATATACGCATATTTGTATGTAAGTTATCATCGAGAGTTGAAAAGGAGTTATGCTGCTTTTACAATTTTGTAGAAACAGTGATACTTTTTTTAAGGAATCTTACAAAGAAAATAGAAACAAATAAAAAGACCATTATAAATGTATTTTCTGTCACGTGTGATCAATTTAATGCATCCGTGCTGAATTTAAGTACATTTCTGCAACATTTACCAACAGTTTTAAATTAAATCTGTAAAAATTTGAAATGAAAAAGTTGAACAGGGATTCAAACAATGTCAGTCCTCGAAAGCGTGGGTAACATTATGAATACAATTACAAACTGTACATTCATATAAACAACTTTGAAATTGGATTCATTTGGATTGACAAAAATGAGTCAATGTAACCATACCTAATGAGAAAATGCCACCTCAGGTTGAACTGAAATTCTTTACATATTAACGCTCAAGTCTTTTCTCTTAGGGTCAATGGGAGAAACAGGAGATACCGGTGGTGACGGCGGAGCTCCAGAGAGCCCCGTACCCGTGTGAATTAAACCTCTCGAGCGAGTGACAACCCTACAGAGGTCAGGCCTGACAGCAGCGTCTAATGCCCAGACATGCATCTGCCTCCTGCTGGAGCTCAACCTTTACCACTCAACAACACTCACACAGCAGCCGGTGCACTATGGAGGAGACGTGCTTAAACTTATCACATACAATCAATCACTAAAGTACTGTTTTGTTTGTAGACTATTATTTTAGATATTACATTAATGTTTCTTTGAGAAGGTGCATTATGTAAAAAACAGCATTTATATGGACAAAGGTGCACTACACTTAAAAAGTAACTATTGTGAAGTATATACTGAATACTGTCTGACTATTTAGAAGAGAGTAAAATAGTCCACATTATGCAACGATGGACACTTCAAATAGTAGCAGGTTAAATAATGCATGCTTAATTCCATGGGTGGCGTACAGTTTTCTCAGAAATAAAAATCATTTACAATTATTTTGTTTAGTGTAAAAACATCTAAACAGTCCAATGAAATGAATCAAGAAATTGGTATTAAATACAGTCCTTTGACTGCAATGCATTGTGGGATATTTGTCCAAAGCAATATGCTGTACAGTGTGCATCCGGAAAAAAATATTGTTGGTTTAACTTCAAAAAGTAAGTAACCTGGTTGCCTTAAAATTTAGGTTGATTGAACTGGAAAAAGTGAGTTAATACAATGAAGGAGATTAATTTAATCATCACAAACTCAAAATAAAAGTTATCTGAACTAAATAAATTATTTAAGTTGATTTGACAAAAGAAAAAAAGTGTGATAACAAATCTAAATTTTAAATTCAATGTCTTTTTTTAAATTTAAAATAATTTTCAGCATCATTACTCCAGTCTTCAGGGTCACATTATCCTAAAATGATGACTTGATAGCATTATTATCAATGTTGAAAACATTTGTGCTGCTTCATATTTTGTGAAAAACAATATGCTTTTTTTGATGAATATAAAGTTTAAAAATTATGTTTAAAAATGGCTTTACTGTCACTTTTTGATCAGTTTAATGTATCTTTGATGAACAAAAGTATTAATTTCTATTAAGAAAAACTTACTGACCCTTACTAAAAGTTTTGAACGTGTATGTCCTCCTATAAGACAGAAAAATATGAGATAAAGATTTCGCAATATGACAAAATTTGGTTTAATTCTTTCAAATGTATCAAATTTTCACTTTCCATTTAAACAACAAATAAAGTTAAAAAGCAGTCAGCTTCAAAATCAGACATAAGAAAGAGTTTTTACTATTATGAATTATTACTATGAGGAAAATAGGTTAAAATACTATAAAATATTCATTAAATTAATAGCCCAACATGCAGAAATCATGTTCGGTTTCTCTCGTTCTGTCAGGAAAATACAGCGTACAAGATGATTTGTAACATGTACACAAAATAGACCTTCAAATCAAGATAATATGGAATTAAATAACATTTAATTCCATAGATATATATTTGGCAAACATTATCCCTATTGTTAAATTTGACATGCACAGCTATTCAATGAAAAAAGTCACAAATGTTCAAACCAGCACAAATAAGTGAGTCAGGCTCATGATGGTGTACTTACTAAAATATAATTATCTAAAATGATTTATTTTTAGAAACGATGAACTTTAAGGCACAGGAAGATGCTGAACACGATTACACTGAATAACCAGTTTTTTTTATTTTTGAAAATTCACATTAGTCCTTGTATGATCCATTATGGTGGATCATCCCTTTAAGACAGTGAGTATAAATCCAGAAGAAATAGTCCAGGAATGCTGATGCTGATGTGTTGGATAAAGGTCTGGATCCAATTTGACGCTTCTGGCCTCGATGCGCTTGTGGAGAGCCGTAGATGCCCTTAATGCGCTTGTTTTCAGGGTCGAAGGGTGATTTCAAGTGAGCTGTAGCTCTGTATGTGACGCCCATCCTCTCCAGCGTGAAGTCACCACTGCGAACGAAATCAGGGCTCACCTGCGGGCCATTGAACACAGACACATTTCAGTCAGACGGATATGTGATTAAAACTAAAGGCTTTTATTTTTTCATTGATATCAATGTCAAATCATACAATGCAAATGAGGTCTGCTCTCCTCACCTCCCTCTCTTTCTATCTCTCCCCTCCTGCTCGCTCTCTGTCAGGGGTTGCATCTCTTTTTAATTAAATCTGAAGAAGCTGCAGGGATTTCCATGTGGAGTCGAGATCAAGACGCATTCGCTGGAAAACTAGCCTGACCTCTTTAAGTGGGCACATTGCAGCATTAATGGACACATTGGTAGATGTCCACTGATTGGCAATGAGAATGAGGCAGTACGCGGAGGCTACAGTGACTAAAGCGCAAATGCTGTGCTCCTTGTACAGATGAACACACTGTTTGCTCATGTTATTAATACAGAGAGCAGTGTCTTGAGCTCCACATTCTCCTGCCTATGTGTATTTAAAGGTACGGTAGTTCAAAAATATTAATATGCCCTTCTAACCCTCTATTAAAGTTTTAGTTTCTTCAGAGAAACACAAAAAGAAACTGAAGAGATGAAGTTTGAAGCCCTGGTCATGATCGCTTTGTGTGACAAAGGTTTAAGATATTTAAATCAAAGTTTAAGATGTTACTTCACTTTAAAAATATTGACATCAGCTTTAGCTCTCCTTGGTAACTTTAAAGGGATAGTTCACTTTGAAAATAATTTTTGCTATGTTTTAGCTTGCCTCAAGTGCATCCAAGATGTAGGTGTCTGTGTTTTGGCAGTATTTTCAATTTTGATATTTTTAGGTCAAAATCGTTTGTCTATCAGTCATATAATGGAGGTCTATGGGGTTCCACCTCAAAGAGCATGTACAGAGAAGTCCAAATTAAACATGATTTAATGACTCCTAAATTAAAGTACACATTGATGGCCTAAAACACTAAACGAGCGGTTTGTGTTAGAAAACGAACAGTATTTATGTCTTTTTTATGCACCCGTGCCCTCAGATCACTTGGATGTGGCTGTGGTTACAAGAGGTAAAATCTACATAAATACTGTTTGTTTTCTCACACAAATCGCTCGTTTCGTGTCTTGGGCCATCAACGTGTACTTACATTTACGAGTCATTAAATCATGTTTAATTTGGACTTCTCTGTGCATGCTCTTTGAGGTGGACCCCATAGACCTCCATTATATGACTGACAGACAAACGGTTTGATCTAAAAATATCAAAATTGAAAATACTGTGGAAACAAAGTACCCGACATCTTGGATGCATCTTGAGGTAAGCTAAAACATACTAAAAATTAATTTCAAAGTGAATATAAAATATCAAAGTGAATATATAAAACTCTTAATACTGCACACCGAACAGTATAGACTCTCACAGTGGCTTTTGAAGCTTGAAAACTCTTCATTTCCAGTCACTACATGGAATAGCAATGGAACGACAAGGAGAAATCACATGGAAACTTAAAACTAGAAACAACAAAGTCTTATGGATGAAGTCTCAAGGTCTCTCTTCCATGAATAATACTTGTGTGACATTATGCCCAGTGATGTGTCTGCTATCGTCTTCCTCGCTGTGGAATGGAGATGTCTCAGTTCTACCTTCCCATCTGTCCCTCCTCATCTAGCTGTCTGTCAGTTAGCATTAACTACACATCCCCCTGTATCATGTCATACTTGTAGAGCACGGACTTCAGAGTGTGTCTAAGCATTACAACATAGACACACACACACACACACACACACAGAGTCACATGGTCTCCCTTCCCTCATCACACACACACAGACACACACACAAACTCTCTCAAACCTTCATATTTTTAGTATTTTCTACCAAAATGTTTTAATTAATGTGTGTATAGTACACACACACACACACACAAATATTAAATTCACAAGTTAATTTAATTAGTATTACATAAAATGTTATGTAAAATATATTCATGGTTGAGAAACCTTGAGACTTCCTTCATAAAACTGTTTTCGATTTTCTAAGTTTAATAAATGCATTATTTATTTATTAATTTTATAGTTAAATGTAATAAATGTATAGTTTATATGTAAAAAATGTTGAAACCTGCCTTTCTTCATTAGTTAATAAATTAATATTGCATTATACATAACATTTTATCTTATTTCTTTTCACCGTTACTTATGTTAAAGTTTGTTTAATAATAACATGTTTTTCAGTGAATTTCCATCAAAACCTAATGTGTTATTTGCAGTGATCATACGATGTTTGTCATAGCACCCACCGTTGCCCATCGTTTGATACTGGATTAATGCAAATGAGCACTTGACAATAATGGCAGTATGAGCTCAGCTGAGAGCACGACACACACACACACACACAGAACCCTTCATCTAATCATCGCTCTTTAAATGACCCTATATGAGGAGTAACTCGCATGACTCACCCTGAATCATAAAAGCAGAAAAGGACAAATGAGTGCGTATGCGCCGAAAGACCCGAATCAGCGGAGTGTCTTAATACTTATCTCTTAAAAGTACTTTCCCAAGCTCAAGTCCAGTTATACTTAAAATATCATGTTGATAATGACCCATTCTCATATTTTGATGTCTCGATCTGACTGTGTGAGTAAAACAGTCATTAAACCCACATTTCGTAAAAAAAGAAAAATGTTCTTTCTCAGTATTTTTGTCTTGTTTTCCCAGTACAAATATCTAAACAATCTTAAATCTGGATACATTTACTTGAGAAGCATAATTATATAAGACTATAAGAATAAATATACCTTGACCTTGAGACGCCAAGTCTTCTGAAAAACGTATTAAAATGGAATTTTTGCTTAAAGGTTGTATCAGTGATTTTCAGGCCCAAAATTAAATAATCACATTCATCTAATTTTTCCTAACGATCCGCTGAGCTGCCTGCCCCATAAGCAAGCTGTCAAAAAAACGAGTCTCTGTAGGCAGCATAGGCTCTGAAATCTGTACACAAAAACAAATGGGTACAACCACCTCTCAAAACCAAAATAAACAGTGTTCCAACCAATCACCGACAGGGGCGGGTTTTGATGAATGTGATTATCAATTTTTGGGCCTGAAATCACTGATACAACCTTTAATACAAGAAAAAAATATCTGCAAATGGCGTCAGAAAAAGAATTATTTTTCCCGTTGAATTATATTTATTTTTCACACCCTATTACCATAAATTCATTGAATTGATACATTTTTCAAAAAACAAGACTTAAGTCTCTTGCACACGGAGTCCGAAATTTTCATATGCGTTTTTCTAGGGCTGTCAAATGATTAATCCAAAATAAAAGTTTGTGTTTACATAATATATGTGGGTGCACTGTGTATAATTATTTTATTTATATAAACACACACATGCTTGTATATATTTAAGAAATATTTTCATGTATATACTGTATATAGATTTATATATAATTTATATTATATATATATAAATATTTTACATATAAATAATATTTTTTTCTTAAATATACATGCATGTGTGTGTATTTATATATATACACACAATAATTATACACAGTGCACCCACATATATTATGTAAACACAAACTTTTATTTTGGATGCGATTAATCGCAATTAATCGTTTGACCGCCCTAGTTTTTCCGTATTCGTCAAACATGCGAAAAATGCAGACCCGATCCAATTTTTTTATGACGGACGAAAGTTTCGGAGACAGCGTTAAAACGTGATTGACAATGTGAGGTTGTATTTATTTTTTAACAAGCGGAAATTTCTGATGACAATTTCGGAGTGTGCAAAGAATTTACACTTGATTTCAGTAGAGTTACAGCCCTGATATACTTCAAGCGAAATCGAAGAACAAACTGGTGTGGCGTCATTTCAAACTAAATCAGGCCAAAATGGAGTTTGTTTGGAGTTCATTTCCAAACAGCTTGCCAAAGTGAAACGCCCTCAAGAAATCCCTGATGTATATAACTTTCTTCAGATAAACACAAATAAAGATTTTTAGAAAACAAATCTATGCTTCCAGTCTACTTTCCTACGAGCGTTCATGAGAGGAATGTTGTGACACAAGTATGTTGTGAAGCTCGCGCGCCACATACAGTTGAGAAGCACAGACACACTTATGCTCGTATGACTTTCACAAGGGAGAACATTTTTCATTTGGGATGAAAGATTTCAACATGCAGATTTCACAACAGATGATGTTGCATCTGACTTTAAGAAACATCCTCATTTTGGAAGAGTTCCTATGCAGCCATAAAATGCTAAACAGATAAACATCTGTTTATACAGGGTTCCTGCACACTTTTTAAAGTAAAACTTAAGGCTTTTTAAGACCTTTTTACGACCTGAAGAAATCAAAATTAATACCATACATTAGGGGTGTGCAATATTGACAAAAATATATCTCGATATTTTCAACATTTTGTTGATAATAATTAGATGATATTTTACTGATTGTGTTTTTGTGCTGGTGCCATGGCTGGTTTAGGCCTGTTGTTGACAGCAGACTCGCGAAGATGTTCATATTTTTCATATTCTATGCAGTTCACAGCAGTGACAGAAATGACAATATTTGCCACCTTAAATTGATTTCCAGGGGCATTTTCACCTATATATGGAGATTTTTTTTTCTAAACTTAGAGTTATGCATCACGTTTTATGTCAAATACTAACATTCAAATTAAATTATACAGTAATTTTCCTTATTTATACAATAATACTTAATCACACAATAATTACATAGTAGGCCTACCACTGTTAGCAGTCAAATTAAATCATTCAATCAAAAATCCATCTTTGCAGTGCAGAGGTGACACAGAAGCAGCATCAGAAGTGGCATTAATATACACTCCATTTACAATTGCATAAATAAAGCTATTTTTTAAATCAATATTCAATATTTAAATATGAAATGATTTCTAATTTTAACGTTTTACTTTTAATATGAAACTAAAACCACCAGTAGGTGGCAGTAAATCACTCGTCTTAATAAGCGAGTTGAGGGAGTCGTTCATTCAACCGATTTGTTCAAACGGCTGGTTCATTCGGGAAAGAAGCAAGTGATTGAATCATTAAAATGATTCGTTCAAAACGCGGATTTCATTCAAGAAATCATCGCAGTCTGTTGCATTGAGACTCTGCTACGGTTTCATTTTAGAAATTCTAGTCGGCGAAATAAAGGGAAACAAACAATATTGATAATGTTATGTATAAAAACTAACTCACAATGTAAATTTATTTTTAATTTAACTATTGTGTAACAAATATCACACTTATGCACAGGAAAACGGCACTCTTGAATCAAGTGAGCAAGCAAATCCACAAAGATAGAATAGGCCAATAAAAAAAAAGAATACGGACGCAAATTAGATGGTTTTAATTTAGAAAACATTTAGATATGACTAAGTTGAAGAGTCATCTAAAATGTAAGACCTTTCATTAGTAAAAATAAGACTTTTTAAGACTTTTAAGGGCCTTCAATTTTTTCAATCTAATTTCAGACTTTTTAAGGATCCGCGGGAACCCTGTTATAGATAAATAGATAAACAGCTCACTAGATGTAGAAAGAGACAGCTATCGCACAGTACTTACCACACCACCGTCTGGGTTGCGAATATAACCATAGCCAATAGTCTTGTCAATGGCAAACCCAAATTCGGAGCGCCGCATAGGTGGCCCACAGGAACGCCGTCACGAAAAATAGCTTCCAGACCAAACATTGGCACTTTCCTGCAGGAGAGACAAGCAACACATTAGTGCTGATCAAATGAGGATCCCTAAATAACATGAAAAACTACACGGCATTTATGCCAGATCTAGGGGCCATATGTAGATCTGGCTGTTTGATTTTAACTTCTAAAATGTTTTATGATGATCATAAAACTCTACATTCAATTTCTACAAACTGTGTTGGATGAAGTTGTTTGAGCAATACGTAAAACATTAGACTGCTGAAATATTTAGTAAGGCTCATGTAAGCCAAGATTGAAGCTCTAAGCAGACCATCATGAAAAGTGGTGGGCAAATCTCCTTGAAAAACCTTATCAGGCAAATGTGAGGTGACATATTATAGCATTAGTTCGGCATTATAGCAATTATTCACTTTTAAGCCAGACAGTAAATAAATGTCAGAAAACTTGCCAGATACCTGAGGCTATGAAAACACTGACAGCCAACATAATAGCCTGCTGCTATGCTTTAAATTTTAACCCTACAAGATCAAATTCAGGAGTCTGCATCCGCTGAGTCGATGCTTCATTTTCACTGTTGTTGTGACATTTTAGCAATAGCCACACAAATTATCAAAGTCAAGTGTCCATTAAAGGTGCAGTAAATGATTTCTGAGAAACACTCTTTATTGACGCTGTTGATGTTTATTTATCATAGCAGAAACGAACCAAAATAATGCTTGGTGAAAAATAAAGAAGAAGATGATGGAATCCAAGCAAGAGTTTATTGTTAGTCACCAGCAGAAGCACAGCAGCTCCAGACAAAAAAATGACACTCATGTTACTTTAGCTAGCATTACAACAACAGCATACCGGTATCTTGGTTCTGTGAAAAAGCAAAAACCAATGTTACTCCGGTATGAAGCAGAAACAACACAACCTTGCTTTCTCTTTTCAGGCCTTCCCACTTCAGTCTCTCCAGCACTGGAAAGCTTTTCTAATATTAATGCGGGTCCTGACCTTTTTTCTCAGCCATTTTCTCTTTCTTCAAATCTCCCTCTTGCTCTCTCTCTTCTCCCCATCATGAGTTGAACACGCCCCCTACTACTGATTGGCTTTCTTCCCCTCCCCCATCACGATAAAGACTCATCCCATACTTATGATTGGTCTCTCTCTTCCCCCTGATTGGGGAAGAGATCAGGGGAAGAGGGTGTGTCATGATTGGACACACCCCACAGCTGATTGGCTCTTTTCCCCTCCCCCATCACGATAAGACATGCCCCCTACTGCTGATTGGCTCTCTTCCCTCTCCATCACAATAAGACATGCCCCCTACTGATGATTGGCTCTATCTTCCCCTCTCCTATCATGATTGGACATGCCCCCTACTTCTGATTAGCTCTATCTTCCCCTCCCCATCCGGATTGGACATGCCCCCTACTGCTGATTGGCTCTCTCTTCCACCTCCCCCATCATGATTGGACATGCCCCCTACTGCTGATTGGCTCTCTTCCCCTCCGCATCACAATAAGACACGCCCCCTACTTCTGATTAGCTCCATCTTCCCCTCCCCATCATGACTGGACACACCCCCTACTGCTGATTGGCTCTCTTCCTCTCCCCATAACGATAAGACACGCCCTCTCTACTGCTGATTGGCTCTCTTCCCTCCCCCATCACGATAAGACACGCCCCCTACTTCTGATTATCTCTATCTTCCCCTCCCCATCAGGATTGGACACGCCCCCCACTGCTGATTGGCTCTACCTTCCCCCTCCCCTATCATAATTGGACATGACCCCTACAGCTGTTTGTCTCTCTCTTCCACCTCCCCATCATGATTGGACATGCCCCATACTGCTGATTGGCTCTCTTCCCCTCCCCATCACAATAAGAAACACCCCCTACTGATGATTGGCTCTATCTCCCCCCTCCCCTATCATGATTGGACATGCCCCCTACTTCTGATTAGCCCCATCTTCCCCTCCCCATCAGAATTGGACATGCCCCCTACTGCTGATTGGCTCTCTCTTCAACCTCCCCCATCATGATTGGACATGCCCCCTACTGCTGATTGGCTCTCTTCCCCTCCCCATCACAATAAGACATGCCCCCTACTGCTGATTGGCTCTCTCTTCCACCTCCCCCATCATGATTGGACATGCCCCCTACTGGTGATTGGCTCTCTTCCCCTCCCCATCACGATAAGACACACCCCCTACTTCTGATTAGCTATATCTTCCCCTCCCCATCAGGAGTGGACATGCCCCCTACTGGTGATTGGCTCTCTTCTCCACCTCCCTCATCATGAGTGGACACAGTGCTGATTGGCTAATAGTGTGTTGTGCTGGTTGGTCCAATTCCATTTTCTACAGCATTTCTCAGATATTGCGTAACGCACCTTTACACTCCTGTTATTATACTTGACATATTCAACACTCACTCATCAACTGTGAAACAGACAGATTCGTCTGCGCAGACCCTCAGCCTTTTGGGCCTCCAACGCCGTCCGACCCCAGGAAGGGAATGGAGGTCTTCATCTTACAGGTGAATGCAAGTCCCGCCTCCAGTGGAGTGTCATCAGGACGCAGATCTGCATGCCAATGCCTATAACCTGATGGAGACAATTTGAACAGAAAGTTCAAAGAACAGCATTTATTTAATTAGAATCTTTTCTAACATTATAAATGTCTTTACTGTAACTTTTGATCAATGTAACTCATCCTTGATGAATAGAAGTATTGATTTCTTATTTATTTCTCCCAAAAATAAAATACAAATTCTTACCGACCCCAAACTTTTTAAAGGGTAGTGTTTAATGTAACAAAAGCTTTCCATTTCAGATAAAAGCTGTTCTTTTGAACTTTCTATTCATTAAAGAATCCTGAAATAAAAATGTAAAAAAACTGTTTTCAACATGGATAATAATCGTACATGTTTTTGGAGCATAAAATCATCATATTAGAGTGATTTGTGAAGGATCATGTGACACTGAAGACTGGAGTAATGATGCTGAAAATTCAGCTTTTTTTCAGAGGAATAAATTACATTTTAATATATATTAACATTAAAAAAGTCATTTTAAATTGTCATAATATTTCACAATATTACTGTGTTTTTTGTGTATTTTTTTTTTAAATTGCAGCCTTGGTGAGCAGAAGAGACTTCTTTTAAAACAAAATCTTACCAACCTTAAACTTTTGACCAGTAGTGTGTGTATATATATATATAAATTTGAAAACATGTTCATCATAAAAAGTGCATACATGCCATTGTATGAATTGCTCTAAAAAAATGTTTTAATAATTATTAGCTCTAAAGAGCATCACGTCATTGAACCAAAAACCTTAAAAACCAAATCCATTATTACTAGCAAGCTGATGCTTTCCCCAAAACAGAGATGGACTTATTTCTTCATCATACTCAGTCATGAACTCAGGTAGAGTACAAATACTGTCTAGCAGATATGAACTACATAGTGAACACACAGTGAAGCTGACTTGAGTCTCAAGAGTGCAGTGAAAGTGCTGAAGTGCACAGCTCCAGTAATGAGTTTTTATTGTGTCCAGCTGTCTACTTCTCCCTTTAATTCCAGGAAGTGCTAAATGCATAAGGGACACCAACCAACCTACAGTCCATCTGAACTGTTACTCCACCTGACCTCCGGCAGCATGTGTGCTTTCACTGTTGCTGGTGCAGGAGATCTGCTACGGTTCAGTTTAAAGCTGTATTGAAAGCAGCACTAAGAATGAATTATATATGTGGCTCTATTTGGAGAGCTATACAATGATGTTTTATGCTGTGTGAATCAAAATGCATCTACAGGACTCTAAACAATCAATCGAGATCTGTTGAGTGAAACTCTCAGTGGCTCAAAAAATGTTCATCAACAGGATCCCAGAGTAAATCAATCTTGACACACTAAAAGCTAAATTTTACGACGTCACCTGGAGAAACGCATCTCATAATGCATGAGGGATTGTGAAAACATCTTTTGCCACTGAACTAGATGTTTAGAAGAAAATGTAAGGGATTGGTGTTTTGGATGGCTGCAAGCTGACTTGCCAAAGTCAAAAGAATATTGATAGTGATTGTAATGATACTAAAACATACCTTTCTCAATGCTCAGGGAGTCAATGGCCCTGTATCCAGCGTTACAGATGCCGCATCTGGCTTGGCGGCCATGATGGAGTGGTAGACGGGCAGACAGGACTCTTTTGGGATATGAAGCTCCCAGCCCATCTCACCCACGAATGACAGACGCATGGCCCTCACCTACACACACACGAATGAAAAAAATGCAACTTATAATATGTGAAGAAGAGATTTCTTAGATAATTGAGTCAATTTGTATGCATAAGGAATGGACTCGTTTTCTTGCAAATCTATAAAAAAGAAAATGATTTTAGCTCGAATGTTTAACATTCATTCATTTTTTGTTTTCTAAGTAGTCATGCAATAAGAGGGATAACGTACGTGTCAGGTGGTCATTATAAAAAAAAAAACCTTATAAGTGATAAAGGGTGTTAAAACCAAGACAAGAAAGATGCAAAACTAGAAAATAGTGTAAGCATAATATATCTTAAGTATAATAGTATCATTTTATTATTCAAGCATAATAAAATGTCATGTTAAAATTGTTACATTTTGGATAGCTGAATAAACTGTTTCCATATGAAAAAATTTTGCGGTTGGCAAGATTTTGTAATGTTTCTGAATGCAGTCTTTCTGCTTACCAAGGCTGCTTTTATTTGATCAAAAATACAATAACAATGGAGTCAAAAAATTACAATTTAAAGTTTTCTATCGTAATATATTTTAATTTGTAATTTATTCCTGTGATCAAAGCTGAATTTTCAGCATCATTACGGCAGTACTTCAGTGTCACATGATCCTTCAGAAATCAATCTAATATGATTTGATGTTTAAAAAACATTTCTCATTATTATCAATGTTGAAAACAATTTTGTGCTGCTTGACATTATTGCGGTAGACATTTTGTCAGAATTTTCAAAAGAACAGCATTTAAAATTAAAAATCATTTGTAACAATGATACAACGCAAATATCAGATCAATTCAATGTGTCATTGCTGAAAAAGTATTTCTTTCAAAACAAATTTTACAGACCCCAAATTTTTTAACGGTAGTGTAATTTAAGGCGAAGCACGCGGCAGGCAAAAACATCGTTTTTTTGTTGTTTTTTTACTGGTCAATTTTGAGATTTTGGGATATTTGTTCTTCAAAAACATGTCTTCTTTCAGACTTGTTGGTGAAAAAAAGTGTGAAATACACATTTAGGTCTTTATTTTACTACACTTTGTTTGTTTGCGTCTGTAGTATTTCTCATAAAATCGCAATATGCACCCTGTCATCACACACACCGTTAGAAAGCTCTCTCCCTGTACAACGCTGTTAGATCCAAATATGGTCATTTCCTTTTTATCGGCAACCAATCGTGAAAGTAAAAGGGGGGATTTAACTCTAAATGCGTGATCTCATTGGCTGATGCTAAATCTTCAAAACCAGTTTTCTCAAAATGACTTTCTCTCACACTCCAAGTCCGAAATCTCCACTTCAGTAGCAGCTATATACACCAAACTTTCCAGTCTTGTACCTAGATATATTATGAAGACATTTACAGAGGGATTTGTAAATATATTATTCCTAGCCTAATTTATATAACATTTTATTCAAAAAACATGTTGAAAACGGCTACCCACAGTTATTCTGATTTACAGGATAACAAAAGTAGATATCTATAAATTTTTTTAAATCCTTCTGTAATTGTTTTTCTCACCTAATATGTGAACACAATGAAAAAATAATATACAGCATGGCTTTATCAATACAAAAATATATGCAAATTTGTGCATATTTAATTAAATTTGCATATTTAAACATTAAATTACACAAAACTTGTAATATATTCATCTTAATGTAGGCAATCAACTGGGAAAGTTTCATGTTGATATCTGCTAGTTAAAAAAATTAAAAAGTTATATACAGCATAATTCAAAAACAAAATAATACTTAATAATTTCTGAGCATTGACTCTCAGTCTTTATTTACATGTTTCTCATGTTTTCTCAATAGAATTCATAATAGTATAGAATATAATAGCATATTTCTAATAGGGGCACATTGTAACACAGTGTTACAACATGCCCCAACTGCACAACTGTGATTTAAACCCTGCTAGTGTTCTCTGCTAGTTCAGCGAAGCATGAAATAACTAAATCAACGGTTAAACAACAGATTGGAGATTAAAATAATATCAGATTTGTCTAATTTTAAATAAACACAAAAAATAGAGACGAAAAATTAACTTAAGTAAGAAATGCACTTTTGCTATGGTTAAATAAATGTTCAGTGATATCTTACAAAGATTTTGGAATTTTGCGCATTTTTTCTCTATATAGTGTTGAAACGGCAACTAGTAAATATACCAAGTTTCGTCATGCCAGCATGTGTGGAAGTATTTAAAACAAGCGTGTTACAACTAGCCCGCATTACGTTGTGCCCCGCGCTCCCTAGTGTCTCACCTTAAAGCTAATTTTAGTGTCGTAATTCCAGGTTAAACGATTTTCATGGCATACTCATGTGACAAATGCGGTGATCTCATGTTCTTCCTCGCGTATCTGTCCAGCTTCGACTGACTTCACCCTCCAGAGAGCTCAACTGTTCATTAAACTGGGCTGAACACTGAACACACATTAACACCCAACCAGGGATCAGGATACAGTATCAACAGCGCTGAAACAGTCACTTAGATGATAGGCTGGCCAGTCTCCAGAACCTGCAGCAGTAACAGACGCACCCGAGTGTGTGTGTGTGTGTGTGTGTGTGTGTGTGTGTGGTGTGTGTGTGCAGTGATCAGAGAGAAGCGCTTCATTGTGCCAGGCCTGAGATCATGTGAAGGACACCATTATCAGCCAGAAACAAGCACTTTGTTCGCAACTGTAACCTGCAGGGAGATACAGTGAAGCATTTCAAGGCACTGTTAGATTGGTACCCTGTTACCCACAATACACTAGTTTTAGCCTTAGATAACCCATCTGCAGACTGTTCACAGACCGCCTCATGCATATTCAGCCAAAAGCTGGCAGAAATTGGTGGTCGCAATCTGATTGGCTGGCTTTATGTAATTTATGTCAAACTGCACAGGCTTTTATCAGTTCGGCAGGAACACAGTTGGTATTTTTCCCAGCAGCGCTTCCAGGAAGAACTAGCTGATGGATTTGCTGTATGCAATGTTCATGGCATCAAATCTTTGAGAGTTTAGTTTGAAACAATCAGTATTTGGAATTTTACTTTGTTATACAAGTTATATCTGATGTATGATTTGCCGTCACTAAAACTGCATTTGGGGACAATTCGATATTTTTTAAATCAATACTTTGATCAAAAGTGAGTTCTGTATTTCAAATAATGCTGCTCTTTTTAACTTTCATCAAAGAATCATGAAAAAATAATCAGGATCACAACTGAACATTTTAATGATGTCTTAAAAAAAAAAAATCAAATCACCCAAGCAATCATTTATCAACATATTTATTCAAGATTCAATTTGATTATAGAAAACAATCAATTCATTTGCAAATATTACATTTACCAATTACTTTTTTAATGAAAGATTGTATATTTATCTGCGATTTTAAAATGCATAATTATATTTTTGAACAAATCTTTTAACCCTCTGATGGTCTTCCTTTATGAGTCACGTCCTGGGCTTTCCTGGTCAGAAGTGACCGGAGACCTAAAAATGAAACTTCTTCCATCCCAGTAAAACCAATGCAATTTATTTTTGTTCTATAATATTTATTCTTTTTAATTGAGTATTTTGAGGCAATTTGATTGAATTTATTAATATTTATGCAATATTTATGGTCTATTCTTTCAATGGAACTATATATATATTTTTGTTTCTATATATACATTATTTTAAAAAAATCTATATTAATGCAGAATTTTTGTTTAATATAGAGTCATTTTTTCCCAACATTTTACGACCACTTAGCATGCTCGGATCACAAACTAAATTTTTTTTGTGTTCACATACCTAATGCCAGAAATGTCACAAAGTTTCGTAACATTCAGATGAAGCTGTGATTTTTAAAAATTAAAAACAGATTTTTTGTAGTCTGAATTTATAAAGTGTGTTTGTATGTGTGTGTGTGTGTGTGGGTGGGTGGGTGGGTGTAAATTTTTTGCATTCTTGATGTTGTAGATGTCCCCTCTTTACTGCGGTATACTGCTTTTAAGAATCGTGGCCGATTTGTAGATTGTAATTTTTTTTTTTTTCAATTTCCCATTTATTTCCTATGGGTCTGGTTATTTCTGAACCTGAAGACCACGAGTGTGACTATTTTTTTACGACCACTTAGCATGCTCGGATCATGATCTCAATTTTTTTTTGTATTCACATACCAAATGCCAAAAAGTCACCCCCAGGTTATTTGAGTTGGGTCCCTGCTGTGAGCCTTTGGTTATAAAGGAAATAAATCTAATGTAACGTCTAATGTATGCATCAATAAATGTGTAATGGTGCTTGATTCTATAACCTACATAAACTATAAAGTATAAACTATTTGGCATTGTCATGCATGAGGTGAGTGGGAGAAAGAGTGTGATTGGGTGAGGTGAACAGAGATAAATGTGTGTCTATATTAGCATCACAAGAGCGGAAGTAGACCATCTGATGTGCACAAAACACACGTACATGCATACCGAAGCTGTCCATGAGATTCATTGTTACTATAGTTTTTTATTAGGGCTGTCAGGCGATTCAAGTTTTTAATTGAATTAATTACATAATGTGCCGAATAATTGATTAAATTATTGCAAATTAAACGCATAAATTTTGGCTGAGAGATTACCCCTCAAAAAATCATTCTAAGCAATTAATGTGTAAAAAAAAAGTAACAAAAAAACAATTACACTACGATTACAATTGCATGATTAATGCCATGAGGGATTAAAGGGTCTTAAAGGGATAGTTCACCCAAAAATGAAATTCTGTCTTTGTGAAAACCCTTGGGACATATTTTTGAAAAACATTTGAAACCCTCATGTGGTTTCAAACCTGTTTGACTTACTTTCTTCTGTGGACCAAAAAAGAAGATAATCTGAGAAGTGTCTTTTATGTTCCGCAATAGAAAGGAAGTCGTTAATACTTTAGAATACGGTTCCTTCGTTATTGAATACCTACACATGAAACAATGAGTATAACAGCAATCTAGTAACTATTATTAACTAACAAGAAGCTCTGATTAACGAACTAGTAAGTAATAGCGCACAGATGAAAGTGGTAGTTCACTATTAACTAATCAATGACTACTATTTTTTAATGCTTCCCAGAGAACTACTGAAACAGTTAACAATCTAGTATACTAACTAAAAAACACGATTAACGAATTAGTAAGTAATAGTGGACAGATGCTTCCCAGAGAACAACTGAAAATGTTCATAATTCATGCAAAACTAATTAATAACCAACACAAATGACTAGCACTACATTAACATATTAACTGCTACTAAAAATGATACAAGGTTGTTTACATTATCAATTTGTATAGCATAGCAGACTTATGCCATTAATGGGTAAAGCCATTAATAACTGGCCTATGCTGCCTATTTATCAACCGAATAATTTTAAAGAAATGGATTTTTAAATGCAGTTTTTGGGACCTCACATAACTAATTAAGTAAATGAATGTGCAAGAACCACTAAATGTGTGTGACTGAGATGGATCTGCACAAAGATGGAGGACAGGGAGAAGGAGGGAGCGTTACCTTGTGTCGGCGGCGTTCACTATCTTGTGTGTGGAGAAGGGAAATGCATCATTACTGAGGTCGGAGTCCAACACTTCCTGCAGAAGCTCACGGCTGTCAACACACAAATCACACGCTTTACAATCAAACAACCATACCAACAAAATCAATACTTCATAAATCAGTATCAACTTTATACCAGTCCTAAAAAATTAATGAAATGAACCAGAGGAAAGGTCATGAGAGGCATTTTCATGAGAACTTACATTCTACCACTCTTTCTCACTTTTCATAATTATTTAAAAGTTAATAAAAAAATGTAGATAACATTCTTTTAATTTGAAAATTAATGAAATACTATACACACACTCGGAATATTACGAACGAAAGTAGAATAAACATAGGGCCCAATACGTCTCATATATATATATATATGTATATATATATATGTATATATGTATATATGTATATATATGTGTGTGTATGTATATATATATATATATATATATATATATATATACACACTCACCGGCCACTTTATTAGGTACCCCATGCTAGTAACGGGTTGGACCCCATTTTGCCTTCAGAACTGCCTAAATTCTTCGTGCCATAGATTCAACAAGGTGCTGGAAGCATTCCCTCAGGGAGTTTGGTCCATATTGACATGATGGCATCACACAGTTGCCGCAGATTTGTCAGCTGCACATCCATGATGCGAATCTCCCGTTCCACCACATCCCAAAGATGCTCTATTGGATTGAGATCTGGTGACTGTGGAGGCCATTTGAGTACAGCGAACTCATTGTCATGTTCAAGAAACCAGTCTGAGATGATTCCAGCTTTATGACATGGCGCATTATCCTGCTGAAAGTAGCCATCAGAAGTTGGGTACATTGTGGTCATAAAGGGATGGACATGGTCAGCAACAATACTCAGGTAGGCTGTGGCGTTGCAACGATGCTCAATTGGTACCAAGGGGCCCAAAGAGTGCCAAGAAAATATTCCCCACACCATGACACCACCACCACCAGCCTGAACCGTTGATACAAGGCAGGATGGATCCATGCTTTCATGTTGTAGACGCCAAATTCTGACCCTACCATCCGAATGTCGCAGCAGAAATCGAGACTCATCAGACCAGGCAACGTTTTTCCAATCTTCTATTGTCCAATTTCGATGAGCTTGTGCAAATTGTAGCCTCAGTTTCCTGTTCTTAGCTGAAAGGAGTGGCACCCGGTGTGGTCTTCTGCTGCTGTAGCCCATCTGCCTCAAAGTTCGACGTACTGTGCGTTCAGAGATGCTCTTCTGCCCACCTTGGTTGTAACGGGTGGTTATTTGAGTCACTGTTGCCCTTCTATCAGCTCGAACCAGTCTGCCATTCTCCTCTGACCTCTGGCATTAACAAGGCATTTCCGCCACAGAACTGCCGCTCACTGGATGTTTTTTTTCTTTTCGGACCATTCTCTGTAAACCCTAGAGATGGTTGTGCAGTGAAAATCCCAGTAGATTAGCAGTTTCTGAAATACTCAGACCAGCCCTTCTGGCACCAACAATCATGCCACGTTCAAAGTCACTCAAATCACCTTTCTTCCCCATACTGATGCTCGGTTTGAACTGCAGGAGATTGTCTTGACCATGTCTACATGCCTAAATGCACTGAGTTGCCGCCATGTGATTGGCTGCTTAGAAATTAAGTGTTAACGAGCAGTTGGACAGGTGAACCTAATAAAGTGGCCGGTGAGTGTATATAAATATGTAACAAGTGGCATTTACTGTAGAGAAGAGCAAAACATTTCACAAAAGGCAAAAAAAAGTTGAATACAAAAGTGTATATGCAAATTAACATAAGTTGTTATTTTTATTATATATTCTTAATGGAGTGCATGAAAATGTCCCAATTTATACTGTCTCCATTTCATCAGGTCAGCCATCAGTCTCTCTCCCGTTTACTCTCTCCATCAGTGTTCTTTTCTATTTTCAACCCGCGGCCCTTGCCTGACCTGTTCTTTTCCTGCGAGTGTGTGTGTGTGTGTGTGTGTGTGTGTGGTGCGATGGACTTGTTCTCGCTGCATCATTTGGGGTGACAGGAACAGCTTGGCCTGTTTTGCATTAGCATGTGTGTTAACAAAGCAGAAGGAGGCCTGACGGATGTTTGCTCAGAGTGCAAGAGTGTGTGTTTGGCTTCATACATGTATCTCACAGTCACAGTACAGTTCTATTCCAGCAACAGACAAACAGAAGAAACATGAGATCAGTGTGTGCAGAGTGACGACCAGTAAAAAGGTTTGGAAAAGGTGAAGGAAGAAGAATAGAGTCAGGGGAGAGCATGAGGATGGAAATGATGAAGGTGGATTGCCATGTATTTGAAGGACTGCATTGTGTGTGTGTGTGTGTGTGTGTGTGTGTTAAAGGAAAGTGTCCTTCCCTCCACCCACTCAAACATCACTCTGTTCACTGAAGCACAAAGGCCAACAACCACTCTAATTATACAGTGTGTGTGTGTGTGTGTGTGTGTGTGTGTGTGTGTGTGTGTGTGTGTGTGTGTGTGTGTGTGTGTGTGTGTGTGTGTGTGTGTGTGTGTGTGAGTGAGTGTGTGTGTGTGAGAGAGAGAGAATCTAATTAGGCACTCTGACTCTCCTTTAGCAGTGTCAGTTAAGCAAGGATCAGATATAGTCTTAATGAAATCACTTTTCACCACAGAGCACAAACGAAGAGAAATGAAGCGAGCGCTCAACCAAAACGCTCTGAGAATGTTGTTCGTGCATTAAACTGTACTCAATATTTAAGCGTAATTTTACATTAAAATTAAGAAATTAACCTTTTACTTCTAGAGAATGACAGTTTTAAATATATTTGTGTACACATTCATGCGTATAGAATGTTTGTATACACACATGACATTTTCAAACACACATTAATTTCCATTTCAAATAAATAATAATAATAAATGTTTCTTGAGCATCAAATCATCCTATCAGAATGATTTCTGAAGGATCATGTGACACTGTAGACTGGAGTAATGCTGAAAATTCAGTTTTGCATATCAGAAATAAATTACATTTTAAAATATTTTACAAAATAGAACTTATTTTAAATTGTAATTATATTTCACAATAT
Source organism: Hybognathus amarus (assembly GCA_030378365.1). Lineage (NCBI taxonomy): Eukaryota > Metazoa > Chordata > Actinopteri > Cypriniformes > Leuciscidae > Hybognathus > Hybognathus amarus. The sequence continues at coordinate 168,881 of JAQIUQ010001609.1, read as the reverse complement.
GCCTTTTACTGGATTTTTTTATCAAATAACGGCAGCTTTGGGTAGACGACTTTAAAATACATTAATGCTTCGTTTATATCTTTTATATTCTGTTTTGGTCATATATTTCAACCTATTCCTGATTTTTCTGTTCTCTATTACGTTTTTCTGAACAATTAGGTCACAGTATTTGCAGCGGAACTGACAAATAAGGACATCGACTGATCGGTCCAACACTTCCAGCAATCCGCCATTTTTATTTCTCGCTCTGATTTTGTAGTCCAAGCTCAATGATGCAGAAGTTACGAGAGGGCTAGTCAAATGTTCGGTTGTTGGATGTAGTGACCTGAAGCACTTCAAGGATCCCCACTTCAACAACCTCCGCCAGCATAAAGAAGGGTTTGCCGATTGACTTCGTCTGAATGAGGGGTAAATTCCTTCTATCATTTAGCTGCTGTGTTTCCTGATGCTTTCTAAACGCAAGTTATCATTTTATTATCAATACAGATTTTTAGTGGTAAGATCAGACCGCAGTCATTTATCTTGTCAGTGTGCTTGTTTTAACAAGAGAAATAGTCGACTTTCACTAATAACACAACATAGTTAACTTACATACCTGCCTCCATATGAACTTAAGACGTTGTTCTGCAGGTTTCGTCGTCATCTTTTTCAAATTGCTCGCTCTGGCTTGAATATGTAAGGATTGATGGACAAGTCTTCCGTTGTTGACATTTTGTTAACGTGTGAATAAAAATGTTCTTTGAAGCTATAGTAATCGTATCTCTTATCAAACTACAATAATGGCCAAACGCGGAGAGTCAAGCTCACCATGAACTCAGCGACCTGGAAAGCGGGCGGGGAAAGACGCAACTCCTTTTTATTTAAAGGGGCCGCATTGAAACGACTTGCTCACAGAAGCACATCAGAAAAGGGGTAGAAAAGCGGCCTGTGGAGCTATAATAATGAGTAATTCAGAGCCAAACATTGCAGTTATGCTGTATATAGACCACAAATGTATGATTTATAAGTAAAAATGAATGATTTAAAAGCATTATATGTACCCTTTAAACAATTCCAGGCGATGAATAAGGGTCTTATCAGCGAAACGATCGCTCATTTAATAAATAAATAACAAAGTTTAAGTTTTATAAGCACAAATGCTCGCCTTGTTCTGTTCTGTGGATGAGTGTTCGTGACTCTCCTGTTCCAACTTCGTTCATCAAAATGAAAGAATCCTTTCCGAAGTCATTCTTTTCGTTGAATGCAAACAAATGCCATGAAAAAAGATTTGTTCATTTTGATGAACGAGTTCAAACAGGAGAGTCACGAACGCACATCACATAACAGAGCAAAGCGAGCATTTGAGCTTATAAAACTTAAACTTTATTATTATTTTTGAAATGAGCGATCGTTTCGCTTGATAAGACCCTTATTCATTGTCTGGAATCGTTTAAAGCCTTTTGAACAGTTTGCACTTTTGTCCTTTTGACCTTGAACCGTTTGGTTCCCAGTAAAGTGCAATATATGGAGAAAAATGCTGGAATGTTTTCATCAAAAACCTTAATTTCTTTTCGACTGAAGAAAGAATGACATGGATATCTTGGATGACATTGGGGTGAGTAAATTATCAGCAAAAGTTTTTTCAAAAGTGAACTACTTATTTAAGAGGGACAATAGTTTTATGTGAGGAGCAGACTAAAATTAAAGTGTCTTGAAAATCTTGGTTGACTTGGGCACCATTCACTTTCACTGTTTAACAGCTTGGACATTCTGCTATAAATAACTGCATTCATGTCCCAAAGAAGACAGTCCAGTCTGAACAGACATAAGGGCGAATAAATGCCATGAATTATAATTTTCACGTTCATTTAAAATGTTCTTTGTATAAAAAACACAATCTGCCTGCTTTGGCTAAAAAATGTCCTATTATAACATGCATCTGCTGACTCCATCATCAGACCTGAAAATCATCAGCCTTCGGTCAAGCTCACAGTGGCTTCAGGGCGTCACGAACGCAGCTGTGGAAGCATGTCTCCAGATAACAGTAAAGCACGCATTCACACTTCAATAGACGCACACTGCAATATAACCTTGCTCTGCTAACACTGCATGAATCTCGCTCTCGTCCTGACAGGGTCCCATATGACACAGGGATCATTTCAACACACACACAACAGCCTTTCAGACAGATTGTGGCTCAGAACATCTTCACCCAAATACACTGCATCTTATGAGCTTCCCGGGCTTGACCATCACCCCGAAATAATGTCTGGATATTCACAAACAACGAGAGTTCCTTGAATCAACATGTTGTTCCAACCTAGAACATGTTGTACTTGGGTAAAACACATTTTGAGGGAGGTAATTTTCAACACAATGTTAAAATCTGAGAAAAAAATATTGAGAAGGTCTCTCATGAGGACAAGGCTAGCTATAAAATCACACTAGAACATCATTACTCAGAGACGAGTCCTCCACTGTGTGGTTCCCTATGATATAAATCTGTATTTTTAAACCAACACCCCATGACTTGATTAACAATACGTTAAATAAAAAGAGGTTTTTAGGGCACCCTGTGTGAAAATCATTATCATTAAATTAGATGTGACAGAACCACTGCCCTCTCCTAAGCCATGAGGAGAACAGTGAAGGAAAGGAGGATGAAGAGGAGATTTCACAAAGCTCCTAACTCTTTCATCTAGCTTTCATCTGGACACAAGGAAAAGGACTGAAGGACACAGGCGAAGGGCACACTCTTTTGATGAGCAAAGCAGAAGTGCTTTAAAGGGCTCATATAATGAAACATCTCATTTCTCTTGATCTTTTGAAAAAGAACTGTTTCAGAACTCAGAAAAAAAAGATCCTTTCCGAATACAAAGCAGCAAAAAACACTTGTTCTAAGTGACTGTCTGCATAAAAGACAGCAGACAGGGATGAAAATAAAATAAAAGTCCATCTCACCATTTTTAAGAGCATAAGTATGGAAGCCTGTTTCCGCCACTGAATAAAAAAAATAAAATAAATAATTGTGACTTTTTATCTTACAATTTCTGACTTTTTCTCACAATTGCCAGTTTATATCTCGCAATTCTGACTATTTCTTAGAATTGCGAGATAAAAAGTAAGAATTGCGTGATATAAAGTCGCAATTGCGAGTTATAAAGTCAGAATTGCGAGTTATAAAGTCAGAACTGCGAGATATAAAGTCAGAATTGCGAGATATAAAGTCAGAATTGCGTGTTATAAAGTCAGAATTGTGCGTTATAAAGTCAGAATTGTGAGTTATAAAGTCAGAACTGCGAGATATAAAGTCAGAATTGCAAGATATAAAGTTCAGAAATTGCGTGTTATAAAGTCAGAATTGTGCGTTATAAAGTCAGAATTGCGAGTTATAAAGTCAGAATTGCGAGTTATAAAGTCAGAATTGCGAGATATAAAGTCAGAATTGCGAGATATAAAGTCAGAATTGTGTGTTATAAAGTCAGAATTGCAAGATATAAAGTCAGAATTGCGAGATTATAAAGTCAGAATTGCGAGATATAAAGTCAGAAATTGCGAGATTATAAAGTCAGAATTGTGAGATATAAAGTCAGAATTGCGAGATATAAAGTCAGAATTGCGTGTTATAAAGTCAGAATTGCGAGTTATAAAGTCAAATTGCGTGATATAAAGTCAGAAATTGCGTCATATAAAGTCAGAAATTGCGTGATATAAAGTCAGAATTGCGAAATATAAAGCCAGAATTGAGTGTTATAAAGTCAGAAATGCGAAATATAAAGTCAAAATTGGGTGATATACAGTCGCAATTCTAGAAAAAATTCATAATTCAAAAATTTACAATTCTTGACTTTTTTCTCACAATTGCGACTTTACATCTCGACAATTCTGACTTTATAACTTGTAATTCTGACTATATAACACAATTGCGACTTTATTTCTAGCAATTCTGACTTTATATCTCGCAATTACTGACTTCATAACATCAAATTGCGACTTTATATCACGCAATTCTGACTTTATTTCTCGCAATTCTGACTTTATATCTCGCAATTCTGACTTTAAATCACGCAGTTTGACTTTGAGAAAGTAACTCGCAATTGTAAGAAAAAAAGTCTGAATTGTGACATAAAACGTCGCAATTACCTTTTATATTTTTCATTCTATGGCGGAAACAAGCTTCCATATATAAGGGACTGGGAAATAGGGAGGGTGGAAAAATAGCTAAATTATAAATAAATTACAACAAATTTTGTAATGCAAAGAAAAATTCGATCATATAAGTGGACTTGACTTGTGTTTAAATAAATATATATAACAAGAACAATTTGAAATGTCAAAACAAACAAATAAAATCCAACATTTCAGCACAAATAATTTGGCCTGAATCATGGCTTAATTTTTATAGGTCACATCAATAATATGTGACAGTTATACTGTTAATTTAAATGTAATTTAAATTATGCAGCTTAAGCAAACCCCCCCGGAGGACATATTAATTATTATTTCCTGTATCTCTTCATTTTTCCTTAATACACCTCTGAGACACACTTTACATTGAATGACTGACTGTTGTATAATATTAGACTTATGGCTCTTTTTTTCATCTGTTTTCAGGGCAGAGGTGAGAGAGACAGCATGTGGAATGGTTTCAGGCGAGAGACGACAGACAGTGGATGTTATTACTGTGTGCAGCAGCATGATTCGGATATGTTAAGAGAAAAAAATCACACTTGGCTCCTTTGCAGTCAAAAATAACCAAGATAAGAAATGAGTGGGAAATACGAAAAAAGCACAGCAATTAAGGGGTGACACTCTAAAATATCAAGAGTGCAAAATAGACACTGCAATTTGTATTATTTTCAAAGGGGAAAATAGTTAATCATTTTTAATAAATATTGTATCATAAATCCCCTCAAAATTCTAGCAAAGGAGCCAATTGGGTTACACTTTATTTTGATAGTCACTTTAGATGTTCTACTAATTATAAGTAACTTTTTAACTACATGTCAACTAACTCTCATTAGAGTATACACTCACCGGCCACTTTATTAGGTACCCCATGCTAGTAACGGGTTGGACCCCCTTTTGCCTTCAGAACTGCCTCAATTCTCGTGGCATAGATTCAACAAGGTGCTGGAAGCATTCCTCAGGGAGTTTGGTCCATATTGACATGATGGCATCACACAGTTGCCGCAGATTCTCGGCTGCACATCCATGATGCGAATCTCCCGTTCCACCACATCCCAAAGATGCTCTATTGGATTGAGATCTGGTGACTGTGGAGGCCATTTGAGTACAGCGAACTCATTGTCATGTTCAAGAAACCAGTCTGAGATGATTCCAGCTTTATGACATGGCGCATTATCCTGCTGAAAGTAGCCATCAGAAGTTGGGTACATTGTGGTCATAAAGGGATGGACATGGTCAGCAACAATACTCAGGTAGGCTGTGGCGTTGCAACGATGCTCAATTGGTACCAAGGGGCCCAAAGAGTGCCAAGAAAATATTCCCCACACCATGACACCACCACCACCAGCCTGAACCGTTGATACAAGGCAGGATGGATCCATGCTTTCATGTTGTAGACGCCAAATTCTGACCCTACCATCCGAATGTCGCAGCAGAAATTGAGACTCATCAGACCAGGCAACGTTTTTCCAATCTTCTATTGTCCAATTTCGATGAGCTTGTGCAAATTGTAGCCTCAGTTTCCTGTTCTTAGCTGAAAGGAGTGGCACCCGGTGTGGTCTTCTGCTGCTGTAGCCCATCTGCCTCAAAGTTCGACGTACTGTGCGTTCAGAGATGCTCTTCTGCCCACCTTGGTTGTAACGGGTGGTTATTTGAGTCACTGTTGCCCTTCTATCAGCTCGAACCAGTCTGGCCGTTCTCCTCTGACCTCTGGCATCAACAAGGCATTTCCGCCCACAGAACTGCCGCTCACTGGATGTTTTTTCTTTTCGGACCATTCTCTGTAAACCCTAGAGATGGTTGTGCGTGAAAATCCCAGTAGATTAGCAGTTTCTGAAATACTCAGACCAGCCCTTCTGGCACCAACAATCATGCCACGTTCAAAGTCACTCAAATCACCTTTCTTCCCCATACTGATGCTCGGTTTGAACTGCAGGAGATTGTCTTGATCATGTCTACATGCCTAAATGCACTGAGTTGCCGCCATGTGATTGGCTGCTTAGAAATTAAGTGTTAACGAGCAAGTTGGACAGGTGTACCTAATAAAGTGGCCAGTGAGTGTAAGTATATTATATTAGACTGTCAGTAGACTGTTAGGTTATGGTTAGGTGTTAGGCTTTGGGTTAGGAGAAAAAGTTTACTTGTAGTCGCCAAGTTACTCATAGTCAGTTGAAAGTCTGTTGGGGTAATGATAACGCTGAAATAATTTTTAGACCGATTTTTTCCTAGCTGATGAATGATAAAAACATTTGACAGTCAATCAAAGTCCATGTGACTTTAGAGAGCTCCGGCAGACGACAAAACAGCAGTATGCACCAATAAAAACCAGAACATTATCATGTGTTGGTGTGGATGCTAATAGAGGGCCAAACGCAGAAGTGAGTTAGCATTTTAGCACTCCCGGTTCCCTCGCTCTAAAGTCTATGGGATTTTTGAATGGGTTTTTGCTAAATGGCCTGAAATAAGGTCTGTGGTGAACAAAGCCTCTAAATATTTTCATGTTTTGATCTATGACATAAAACACACAGTTATAACCTGCTTGTGTTTTTTTTAACTTTATTGTGTCTGTGTTTTTAAAAATCTTTATATAGGCTTCAAAATGTATACATTTTGGATTAACTTGTAAAGATTATCTTGATAAGACAAAACGTGTAAGGGTCACAACTCTTTGTTAAAACACAGATCTTATTTTTTGTGATTTTCCAAAAGTCTATGGGGAAAATGCATTGCTTTCGGACCAGGGGAACCCATGTGCCGCTAGCTTGTCCTACAAAGTGACGTCATCACTTCGGCACTCTATATAGTTATAGCTATAGTTCTTGGCTTAAAACCGGCCTTTAGAATTTGGCCAAAAGAAGGAATATACAGTATACTCGGATTCAGTCAACAAGGTTTTGAACAGGTCATTTATAAGTGTGTGTGTGCTTGTACCAACCTCTTGGGTCCCTGTATGCTGATCATGCCCATGTCCTCAGTGTGGTCTATTAGTGTGCAGCGGAAACCTTGGTCCTGCAGAGCTGACTGGATGTGGCTCCAGTTGTGCTGCGCCACACCACCTCCAATGGCCAGGTGAGTACGCATCACCTTCAGGACACACACATTCACAGTCATGATGTGAATATAAGACTCATGACTTCCTCCTGAGATGCTCGCAACGTCCTGTTTCAATGCCTTCCACAGCCGTTCTGTGACCCTGAACAGAATACATCACGCGTGTGTTGTTTACCGTTAGATTGGGGTGTCAGTGGGAGATGGGCGGGGCTTGGCTCCAAACGACTGACGGTGAGGTCAGACTCAACTCCGCCCCTCTTGTTTAACATGCAGGTGTAGACTGTGGAGCCTGAAACACACAATCAGTCAAGATAATTACACTTCAGAAAAGTTTACCACTGGAAGTATGTGCTCAGAAAAAACAATGTTCATGACTAGATATTATATTCGTCGCTGTCCGATGAAAGCCGTGCATGTCCATTTTGGCGATTTTGAGATTTTTTCACGGATAGAATGTCCAGGTTCATTTCCGTATACAGCATGCTTCACATTATCTAAATGACCAATGAAAAGTTGTGAAATCATGTCATCTGATTTCCACGTCTTTCCATTTGCTGTCAAAGCTGTCAATCACGCAGCGTATCTCCCATAGACAGTATGGTATCTCCCCACCCTGTGGAGGCATCTCGCCGGTCTCGTGAAGTTTCTCGCGGTCTCGTCTCTGAGATCCCTACACCTGGTATTATAATGCGATCTGTATCCAGGTAAGTTATCCGGATAATAAAAAAGGCATGTTAATGCAAGGTATAAATACGTTGTGATCGGATTGTGATCGGATCTGCCTGACCATCTGGAGGTAGTCTGGCTCGCATTGTGTTCGGATCTTTACTAGGTGTAACGCAATCTGGTTGTTGAAACCACATATGTATATTTTACTCCTCCCAAAAATGCTAAAAAGAAAAAACGAGTGAGAGCGTGTTATATAGGCTATATGAACGTTATAGTCAGATATGACGGTACATATAGTCAGAGATTCTCACCTGGAGCTTTGTTGACATCCGCTGTAAACAGCCAATCAGCAGCCTTCTTTGCATCCGGCCCAGTCAAGTAAAACTTACCAAAGTAAGACATATCAAACACAGCTACAGCATTCCTACAGGTCAGACACTCGTCCCGAATCTTGGGTTCAAACAAAAATGTCAAACGTAAAATACACAAATACTGGAACTGGAAACAAACCGTCTCAGAAACATCTACAGATGTTGCTCACCACATCATGATGTGGAGGGAAGTCAAAAGTGTACTCTTTGCCAAGTATCTGGCTGTATTTGTTCACAGTGTTCTTGGGGACGTCGTACGCTCCGTAGTAATCATAATCTAGAACCTGAGGAAAGGCCATGACAAACACCAATTTAGCAGAAAAAAAATCAATCAACCATCAACATGTGATATCAGTCCTATACTGAGATAATGGTGCATATCTCTGTGTGTCTCTGTGTAAGTCTGTGTGTAGTATGTATGTGTGTGTGTGTTGAAAACTCACTTGAGCAGGTCCATCTCGGTTGAACCATCCAGGTCTCTCCCAGCCGTGTCTCTCTTTGAAACACACAGCCCTGTTCCTGTAACACCTGTTAAATGACACAACCATCAAGCATAAAATATTTTGTGTTCCAGTGAAGGATCCAGCATGTTTAGGCAGTGGCTAAAGACAGCAAAGAATGATAAATATTGAGAGACGCTGCGACGGAAAAAAATTTGCAATCAACATTTACCACTGGATGACAATGAACACAGTCTTTGGGCCCAAAAAAAGGGGAAACAATTGTGAGTAAACCGTCATTCTGTCAGGTTCGCCCAACTTCCCAAAGCAAAACGCCATTACATACAGGTGAGAAAGCTGCTGACATAGTATGTTGACCATAACACTGCTTAAAAGTAGAAAAAGTACGATGCAATCTACAGTGATAAATCTACTCTTACCAACACTGTATTATTAATAACCCTATGTCGAATCCGACTCTCTGTGGGAGGGAATCAAAAAAAACGGAGGTACACCTAAGTTCTCATGAAAGCCCTGGAGCTCTCAAAAGTCAGATGAAGAAAACACAAATGACAAATAAACGTGAATTTCTCTTCCGAGCACCAAGAAAGGGTTATCATTTTTACATTACATTTTATTTAACCTTTATTTAAAGGGATAGTTCACTTTGAAATTATTTTTTGGTATGTTTTAGCTTACCTCAAGGGCATCCAAGATGTAGGTGTCTTTGCTTCCGCAGTATTTTCAATTTTGATATTTTTAGGTCAAACCGTTGGTGTCTATCAGTCATATAATGGAGGTCTATGGGGTCCACCTCAAAGAGCATGAACAGAGAAGTCCAAATTAAACATGATTCAATGACTCATAAATGTAAGTACACATTGATGGCCTAAGACACAAAATGAGACACAGACACAGTTTTTATATAGATGTTACCTCTTGTAACCACAGTAACGTCAAGTGATCTGAGGGTGCGGGCGCTTTGTGGCTGTGGTTACAAGAGGTAAAAACTATATAAAAACTGTTCGTTTTCTCACACAAACCGCTCGTTTCGTGTCTTAGGCCATCAATGTGTACTTACATTTACGAGTCATTGAATCATGTTTAATTTGGACTTCTCTGTGCATGCTCTTTGAGGTGGACCCCATAGACCTCCATTATATGACTGACAGACATGCACGTTTTGATCTAAAATATCAAATATTCAAATATCAATATCTAAATATCAGAAAATACTGCTGAAACAAACACACCTACATCTTGGATGCACTTGAGGTAAGCTAAAACATAGCAAAAATTTATTTCAAAGTGAACTATCCCTTTAACCAGGAAAAGTCCCATTGGGTCTTAGGGAGTCCTGGCCAAGATACATATAAATACTATAGAAACTATGACAATACAAAACAAGTTTAAAAATAGGCAAACATAATTATTATCTTTACTAAGTAACTGTTTTGTGATCCAAGTCAAAATGGTTTAGTTGCTTGAGAAACACTACTCAACTCGTCACACAATTTAGGGGGGATATCATTGATATCTGTAGCCCAAACAGAGCTAGATAAGTTATGCATAGGTCTGGGGTCCCTAACCATGTAGGTAACACCCCTACCATTGATGAACACCCTCATCAAACACCCCTAATCAACACAGATTCTGAGCAGAAATGTCAGTTTAGGCAGAATTGAAGAGTTCGGTGTGGCATCCCTCCCTCATGCTTTTGTTTTCCACCGCTCCCAAAAAGCCCATCACGATTTCTCTAGCTATTTTTGAGCTCTAACACAAAAAGAAGGAACTGGTCCACCCTCCTCCCGGCCCCCCACACAGCACCAGATTCACGCTTTCCATCTCCCAGGCCAGAGAAACACTGGTTGCTAGGCAATTCGCCTTCCTTCTCCAGGGTTTTTGAAGTCCATATATTATTCTCCTGGACTAAAGCTTGAGCTGACAAGCTTTCCATGAGTCACGCACAGCAGCTTGTCTTATCTAGCATGAAACGCTATTATTTATTGTTTTTTGATAATGATAATGCTAGTGTTCTTTAACAGGCCCAGGCTAAAAATACTGTTCGCATGAATTAATTCAGCCACTGTTCCCATGCCAATGAGCCACTAGTGAACACACTTGTCCATGTTGTTACTTAACAGAGGAATTTAAAGAAGTATGTGGTTAAATAGGTGTTGATCCAATTGAGAAAAATAGAAAGGTTTCTAGAGGTAAAAAAAAAAAAACCTGACAAGGATCTGCATGCAGTCAAGGTTTGCACAATTGATTTCTTGAGCATATACATTCATGTGGTGTCAGTGATAGAAAGCTTGTGAATTTAAGGGATGGTTCATCCAAAAATGGAAATTCTGTCATAGTTTATTCAACCTTACGTTGGTCAAAATGTCTGGTAGAACACAAAAGAATGGGCAACCGCCAAAAATGACCAAATCCACATAAAAGTAGATTTTAAAAGACATGTCAAGTTTTACTTATTTATTTATTTTTCAGAAATGGATAAAAACTAGGGATGTATGATATTGGGAAAGACTGACATACCAGTCAACAGTTTGGAAACATTACTATTTGTTATGTTTTTATGCTTATCAAACATGCATTTATTTGATTAAAAATACAGAAAAAATGTTAATATTGTAAAAAAAAATTGTTACAAATTAAAATAATGTTTTTCTATATATACACTTTAAAATATAATTTATTTTCTGTGAGGCAAATCAGTTTTTTCAGCACCATTCCTCCAGTCTTAAGTGTCACATGATCCTTCAGAAATCATTCTGATATGATGATTTTTTATCAGTGTTGGAAACAGTTGTGTGGCTTAATATATATATATTTTTAATAACCTATGATACTTATTTTGTCACAATATACACTACCGTTCAATAGTTTGGGGTCAGTAATTAATTTTTGCCTTTCTTTTGTTGAAGGATATTAACACTTTTAATTAGCAAAGAAGTGTTGAACTGATAAAATGAAAGTGATACTAAAGATTTATATTGTTAGAAAAGACATCTGTTTTGAATAAATGTTGTTCTTTTTAACTTTTTATGCATCAATGAGTCTTAAAAAAAGTGACACAACTGTTTCCAACACTGATAATAAATTATCATATTAGAATGATTTCTGAAGGATCATGTGACACTGAAGACTGGAGTAATGATGCTGAAAATTCAGCTTTGATCACAGGAATAAATTACATTATAAAGTATATTAAAATAGAAAATCTAAATGTTATATTGCAATAATAATTTTTTCTTGTATTTTTGATCCGATAAATGCAGGGTTGATGTGCACTTCTTTCAAAAACATTAAAAATAGTAATATTTCCAAACTTTTGACAAGGACTCCTTTTCAGGTGAACATTTCCTCTAACACAAAATAATGTTCAACATTTTTACATATTGATATAAATGAAGGTTGAAAAGTTCACTTTTTGAGATTAGATGAAAGGAAGGTGTCTTTTAACCAAGTTATCAGTACCACATCCCTTTGCTGGATTAAGATTTCCAAGCTGGAAAGAGATGAAATATTCAAGAGGAATGTCTAATTTATAGTCATCTTAGTGAGACTCAGTGGTCTAAATGAACGCAGAGTGTTATTATTGCTAGCTATCTATATTTCAGCAGGCTATTATTCACTAGGATGAAGCCTTCTTGTGCGGCTTCAGCGCCTGGAGCCTAGCCAGAACAAAGTGGTATTTTTGGAAACACTTAAACATCATCTTTTTAGCAGTAGCTTAGCAACAAGTCTTTTGAGCAGCCCCACAGATGCTGGCAGCAAAACACTAGCTAATAGATTCACACATAACACTTTTGGCTAGCAAAGTGTAAGCTAAGTTGCCAAGTTGTGAAATTTCTCAAGTTAAATAATGATTTACACTTAAAAGGATGATGTTTTGATGTAATTAACGCAACTTGTTCTCGGATCAGGCTTGTGGACATTTTTTAGTCTCAATACAAGCAATTACAAAATGACAGGAAGATGGGTGTGAAAGCAGGACACTGAGACAGAAAGAGCAAGAAGAAGAGAAGAGGAAGGAGCATTAATTTCACATTAGTTCGGTTGAGAACCACTTGTCTAATGCACATGCATGCATTGGAAATTATATATTAAAGCAAAACAAAGACGTCTCGAGTCAGTGGTTGATTAGAGGATAGAGAGATGCAAGAGAAGGGCAGAACCTGGTGGAAGGGATCTTTCCTCATGTTGCGGCTGGCCAAAGGTTCGTCGAAAGGGAAAAACTACTGAATAGTTTTTGGCGTATGACTCGTGACTTCGCTCTCTGATCCAGCGATTGTTTTCGGTCAGGGAATGGTGGAACCGCCTGAGATTCAGACAAAGGGAGACAAACACACACACAGTCATTTTAAGGGCCGTTTCAATCACAAAATCCTGCAGCGCAATAAAACGTTTGCTCCCTTAAAAGTACCACAATGCACTGTGAAAATTATTTAATTTTAAATATTTAAACATTATTTAATTATATTTCAGCATACGTACAACGCTAAGACAGGTAATATATATAATATATATATAACATAACATGCATTTAATGTATTTACATGCTGTAAATGTTGCACGTATATGTAACAGGCAATGTATTTATCATAATATATTTTAAATACTATAAAAAAAGTTAGAAAGATATCAGTTCTGCTGTTTTTCATTAATACCAGTAGTGACGATGTACAATGAGGACTTGGACTTGTTCAAAGTTGGACTTGTTACTGCTACCAGATACACAGACACGCTGTGTGAGCATGTAAGATATGTTGCTGCTCCTGCATGACATAAACATACACAAATCCCATAGCAGATCTAGGCACGTGGAGCTGGGGGAGGTGGAGGGTTTAATAGTAAAACTGTCTACTAGCCTCCAGCTAACAGTGAACCAGACTATTTAAATATTGAACAAGTAATCTCATTGGCTGCAGGAACAGCAGAGGCCAATCAGCTTGAGCCACGCAGTAGTGATGTGATTGTTTGGAGACTGCATGTAAAAAAGCTATCAACCTGAGTGCTCTAGAGCTTCATCTTTATGTTTTAGTTTGGGTAACAGTTCTTGAATGTCTTAATTCTTCCACTGGTGTGCATGATTTTTAAAAGTCTAATCTATTCAAAATTGCAATTTAAAATGCAAAAAAAAAAAATTAAAAATATATGCCTGTGCTTGTTTGTATGGCTGCAGAATTTTGACTATAAAATAATGATGATAATAATAATAATAATAATACTCTAAAAAAATTTTATATTTAAAAAACATGTATTTTATAAAATCCAAAGCGATTTTATCCAAAGCGACATACAAATGAGGAGAGCAATAGAAGAAGTTAAACTAACAATAGGACAACAATATGTAAATGCTGTGACCCTTTCCAGTTTAGTCTAACGCAGTATGTAAATTTATGATATGTATGATTTTTTAAATTTGATTTGATAATGTTTATTTCAAACCTGCATATATTTTAAATATGTAATGATTTTAAATAACAAATGAAAAATTACAATACTAATATTAATGGCGTTCTTAATTTCTTTATTTTCAAACATTACTCATTGGCTGAAAGCCACCAGAAGCCCTAAGAGCTTCTCTATAGCTGACAAAAGCTGGTTTATAAGTGCTTCTCATTAAATTTGGGAAGATACAGTAGCTGCGTTGACAAATGCATGTTATAAGTAATTCAAACTCAGAGCATATAAGCTCAGCTCACATGTAAATGAACATATGTAAATGAAACATAGCCTTTGCAATTTGATAATTGCAAAAAAAAAAAAAAAACTGTCATTATTTACTCACTCTAATGTTTTTCCAAACCTGTATTAATTTCTTTCTTGTGCTGAACACAAAAGACGATATTTTTTTTTAATGTGGGTAACCAAACAGTTGCTTGGTCCCCATTAACTTCCAGGAGAGAACCTATAAAAAACTATAGGGGGACCAGCAACTGTTCGGTTACCCACAATATTCAATATAACTTTTATTTTCAACAGAAGAAAGAAACTTATTCGGGTTTAAAACATTTTGAGAGAGTAAATTAAGACCATTTTCATTTTTGAGGGAACTATCCCTTTAGTGTTGATAAAACAAAACAAAAAAAAAAACACAAGGAAAAAATCACTCACTGACTGAGAACTTTAATAGTAGCTTTAATAAGAATCAATAATTTATTCAGTGAAGTCTATGTAGTGTTTTAATTTAATATTTGTTAATTTAATTACTTTCTTCAATGCTAATGCTAAATACACCTACTGCATCTGAAAAAAATAAAGCACTACTTATTTAATTTGAATATTAATTTGTGTAATGTTGATCTTGTCTTATTTTTTTTAATAACAAAGAAAATAATGACAAAGATTTTTATCTTCGCCACTGGCCTAAATGTTTGCGTTTCTTTTTCTTTTTGTTACCTAAGGCTTTGTTTTTAACATAGGGACATTAGTTTGGCTGTACTGAACAGCCACGTGCAAATATTAAAACCAACTTGAAAAAGAATCGTGATAAAAAATCGTGATCGTGATTTTCCTAAAAAAATCGTGATATGATATTTTTGCCATATCGCCCACCCCTATTGTGAACTATTAACTCTTGTGAACCAGTTCCTTCAGTAAATCAGTCAAAAAGATTCACAAATCATCAGTAACCCAGACATGGGTTATTGGTTTGAATCATCAAGTAAATAACTTTCATGTTCGAATAAACATCATGTCTGACTGATATCATGTTGTAGCTCCCATTGGCCAGCCAAACACATAGCCCCGCCTCAAACACAGTACATAAAATAGACACACTAAACGTACCTGATATCGATATCCGTACATGTCTTTCTTCGGACGCCCATGAATGATCACAGTGAGCCAGCTCTTTGCGCATGCCTCCCCCCAACATCATACCTGCCAATCAGATCACAGAGCATATGTCAATCATTCATCCCACTACATCCTTTTATCCTACTTCAGACAATCAGTCAAACTTATGTAAGACTCTAAGCAACAAACCGCATCATTTAACAAAGTACCTCTCTAGAAACATTCTGACTGAGAGTTGCCAATCAATTCACCATGAACGTTACCCGGTAGAGTTGTGCTGTCAGACTGAATCAGATCTTCACGAGCTCGGAGCAGACAAGAGAAGAATGATGAACAAGAAGTAGAGGAAAACCAAGGAGGAATGAAGGACATTGTGAAGTGAGACACACATAAAAGAGGAGTGAAACGGATGGGCGAAAGGATCTTGGGAGTGTAAGAGCCGTACTGAGAGCCTGTGGTGTCTCTAAAGGACTTTTGCTTCATTAGCTGGTTGATGACTTCATTAACATTAGCCAGCAACCACAGAGTCGCTGAGTAATGGCAACCTTGAGTTTACATCTCTCAAACACACTCCGTGTCCCTCACACCCGGATGAAGTATTCTAAAGCTCTCATGACAAAGCAGAAAGACACTACCATGAACTCGGTAATAAAGAGGTATAGCTGCCAATCATACAGAACATGCTTTTGCGTTTAAAAAGTGAAATGCAAAAGAATGACAAAAAACAAGTTCTAGAAACGTGTTTTGAACCATGATTTTATTGTGTTGATACATCTGACTATTTTTTAAGAAAAACTAACATTTTATTAACTCACAAATGTGACCAAAATAACATGAACATTTCCCTGAAAATTTGCATCCAAGTATCCCAATTGGGACATCCACAAGGAAAAAAATACATATTATGCAAAATACACTTTTAGATTGCTTTTGAAAATATTTATCACAGCCATTTTTTTGTGGTAAAAATCCAACCATTCAGTTTGTTATTTTCCCCATAAATCTGAAACAGTGTCTCAAAATGAGCCATCCAGGTATGAGCTCCAATGTGACATCACATCTACAGGCTCAGCCCATGACTGCTGACTCTGCCCTATTAGCATAGCTCCTCCCTAAGTGAGCTGAACAAAGTCTGCCATGTTTAGACCTTATTGGTCCAATAAAAGCTTTTATTGACACCAGCTCAGCCAACGACTCGTTTTTCAAAGTGGGGAACTATGATGTCAAAAATGATCAAACACCACCTCCGCAGAAGAAGATCAACTCCTACTTCAACACGGCCGGTTTAGCCCCGCCCACCAAATTCACGCATACACTAATAGCTAAATGACGGATGCCTGCCTACCTTATGATGACAAACTCGAGTCGAGAGTGAAACTCATTATAATATGCAAAACTGTTATCCACTCACAGCAGTGGGCATTTACTTCCAAGTCTTCAGTCCGACTACCAGGGTATAAAAATAGCCTGTTATCGTATTAATTTTGATGTTTTTAATGTAAAAACCAAGCGAACGTCAGTAAGTTGACCTCAGACAACAATATAGAAAATTTTTAAAAGCCAGTTCATGACCCCTTTAAAGCTTCAAAAGGTTAATTCAATCAAGAGCAGTGAGTGATTTTCTGTTTTTTGTTAAGACTAAGTCTGTGTTTACACTTGGCATTAACATGCGATCACCGTGATCCAAACAAGTAGATCGGATCACAAGCCAATCAGGAAAAAGTGAGTTCAATCTTGCAAAATGAGGATGGATGAAGAAGAAGGCTACTAATAATGCGGATAGATGCTGTAATGAAAATGATATAGAGATATGTATGGGTCTGAGAACATCTGCCAGCTGTGGTGGGAAAAATGCACGTTCTTTACAGAAAATTAATGGTTCTGCAACTTTCGGGTGCGAAGGCAAACATTTCAGAATATTTGCAATGTACTTCGCACTCGACCACACAGCTGAAGTGCAGGACTTCCTGGGCAGGAGGAGAGGGAATAATGACTGTGGGCGGGGTTTGTGAGACATCCACCAATGAATGCAGACACGATGGCTGGATTGCGTTTTCATTACACTGAGAGTGGATCACAATGCGTCCTTGACTTCCTCCGAACCTGGACACGCCGATCAGATAAGCATTTCCATTTATTCATTTAGCTGAAGATTTTATCCAAAGCGACTTACAATTGCTATATATGTCAGAGGTCGCACGCCTCTGGAGCAACTTGGGGTTAAGTGTCTTGCTCAGGGACACATTGGTGTCTCACAGTGGATTCGAACCCGGGTCTCTCACACCAAAGGCATGTGTCTTATCCACCACCCATACCGATCAGAAGAGATCGTTTACACTTGTCTTTTCAATGTGTATGTGGACAACATCCGGATACAGGTTGCATGTTAATGCCAAGTGTAAATACCGCCTAAAGGCCATTGCACGCTGAGTCCGGAAATTCGCATCCCAAATTTTCGCACGTAAAAAAAAAATTCGACCTCATGTTATGCCAATCACGCTTGCACACCGCCTCTGAAACTTTTGTCCGTCATAAAAACAAAATTCGTTTTTCGCATCCACAGCCAGCATTTTGGAGAGGTTTTTTGACAATTCAGGGCCGGGGGGAGCTTGTTCCGCACATTATCGCACATGGGCAGTCCTTTCAATTTCGGTTTTCAATTCGATCAAGTGTTTATATGTTCTCTCGATCAGATTAGAAAAGAAATAAACCTCCCCTTTTCAATCAGATTGAGATTTCGGGTTGGACTAAGGTGTGATTGAGCAGCTAATTCGATAACTAATGTATTATTTGGGTACAATATATAACCTTTAGCCTATAGGCTTCAGCTATTCTGTCTGCCCAGCGTTTCCGCCAGGCCACGCGTGTGCTGTGTGTCCATACCTTAGACATACTGCCAGTCTCTGTTCAGGATCGAATTGGTTCATGGAAATTGGGTGTCTTTTTACTAAACCCAGAATTGCTAGCAAAGAATCAAACTGTTCAACTGACATTCTGAGGTAAATTTTTAATATCTCAGGATAAATTCGCAACTCCTTGATAAAGAGGTGGTTCTCTCCGTCCTCTCGGCAAAATTTCAGGATTGGATGGACCCAATATTTTCTCTTTCTTTTCTTTTCTTTTCAATAAGAGAGAGGGCAACAAAATCATCCTCACTGCTTGACGAATCCATTTTGTATTTTTGTGCGGTTTTTTTTCCCGCAAAGGTTTAATAAATACGCATCAGACTCAGTGTGCAAGGTTTCTGTGCATGACGAATTTTTAAGCGGACGAACACGAAAAAAAGCATACGAAAATTTCGACTCGGTGCGCAACAGCCTTAAGACTAATATTACATTTTGTAAAAAGGGGCCTAATAGGTCTCTTTTAAGTAATATCCAAATCAAGTCAACCATGAGATCAATAATATGATGACAGCTTGTGACATTCAAGAAAGTCTTTCAGGCCTCTGTGTTAAAATGTGCATTGTGTAAAATCTAGTGCAAATCCTCATTAGCAAACAACAAAAATTAGGTACTCCACAGTTGTAGAAAAATGCAAGAATAATATGCAAACAATCCATAGGTGGTATGTCTGAGCCTACAGATGTCCTTGATGAAGGGCGCAGCACCATGACCTTCCCCAACGACTGCAGAGGATCAACAACCATTAACTCCGTCTTTGGTCAGTGGTTTGCTACAGCTGAACTACTGGGGCCGGGATAAGAGTTAGTGCTATCATGTGAATAGACTTTCCCATTTATATTTTTCTCTCAGGACACACACGAACACACACAGCAGTTCTCTTTCTTCATCAAAGCACCAACCGAATCACTAGCTGTATTTCTGCAAATGTCAGGGGAGATGAGAAAGAAAACAAGGGGGAATAAAATGAAAGAGAGATGGAGGTTGAGAGAGAAGGAAACTTCAGAGTGCTATATGAGACATGCGGATCACATCAATGTGTGTGTAGGTGCATTAAAGTACATGGTTCTGTTCCAAAACCTAGAGAGCTGCCCTGGTGTTTAACGCCAACATAGGCAGCTGCCTTCTAAGACAGCCGCTAAAGGCCCCGATACACTTTTAAACGAAATTGAAGAACGAATGCATGTGATGTAATTTCGGAACAAAATGTGGCCAAAAGGAAGGTCTTTTGGAGTTTGTTTCTGTAGTTTCGAAACAGCTTGCCAGTGTGAAAACTTTGCTTAAACATCTTCTGAATGCCCTTGGTCCATGACACTGATGTAATAGGTAGGTATGTCTCTGGGGCCTTCTTTGACTTTATTTGTTCACTCAGTCCAACGGTCAGAGAGGGGGTAAATCTTTTCTCACCACTGTCATTTGTCATTTTTGTTGTGTTATTGAGAGAAATGCGCACAGCATATATTTACATAATCCTCTAAACGCCGCTCTCAGAAACAAGGGCAGCTTCAGGATGTTTGCTAACAGTGTACCATTGCACAGCTATTTACTTCTTTTTACCCCTGAACGAAGAGCAAAAAAGAACTGTGCCTCAAGTATATTGGGGTCTTAAGAGTGGAGCCTCATGAGGGAACCGAATTCGGAATCGCGCGAACAACTCAAACGAAGCCCACAGCAAATCTCAACTCACAACTGATTCCAAAAGCCTTTAATGTTAACATGTTGCTAAGCTAGCAACTAATTCATTTTTTCATTACACTGAACTATTTTTAGTCAGTACTTATTCTATTAATTAAATAATGAACATTTCTCTCTTTTAGACCATCTTGAGTGATTTTCCACCCACTAGTATTGTTGTAATGTATTATGGGATTGTTTTCTTCTCAAAGATAGTGCCTACGGGACCGTTTACACGTAAAACTTTGAATGTGTTTTGGCTGTTCAATTACACAACACGGCATTTTGGGGGCCTGAAAACCTGAAAATGGATTTTACAAAATGATTTCGCCACCTACTGGCCTGGCATGAATAATACAGTGATTTTAGTTGTTTTGACAACGTTGTAGTCTGTACTCGAAAAACGTCATTTGTGAATACATCACTGACTACGTTTACATGCAGCCAATAACCCCGTTCAAAACCGGGATATTAGCAATAACCCAGTCGCGAACGGCCATGTAAAGTTTAAACACCGGCAAAAACCCGAATATGCTCATATCCCGGATTTTAAAACACGGGATATTATACCTGGGTATGACCTTTTCGTAACCGAATTTTTGGTCATGTAAACACACGTATCGGCATATCCACATAGTGATTTGTGTTCTGCGCATGTTCTATTCACAAGGAATCTTGGTCTTTTGAGTAGAGAAACTTCTCTGCGCATCCAAAAACAAAAATCTGCATGTTCAAAAGGCGAAAAGGCGAGTGGATTAAAGCGCAAACAAAGGCGATCGCTATCTGCCCCGAACTATTCATTATCCGTGTGCTGCTGTTGTTGTTGTCTTTGGATAAAGGAAGAAGAATCGGAAATGACGCATATTGCGTCTTGACGTTGTACGTACGTCTCAGACGCTAACCACGCGTCGCCGTTTACATCGGGATATTGCAAATACATGTATACAGGAGAAACTCTCTCTGCTCAAGCATGTAAACGGGTTATTCCTATTTAATGTTAAACCCAAATAGTGGTATAATATCTTTATAAACTTCAGCAATTTGCTCTAGCATACTGGATATGAGCTTCTGGGCCAAATCCTGACTGATGGTGATCCATTGTTGCCTTATTAGGGCTCGGAGTTCACAATTTGTGGACTTCTGCTTGTACTTTCACCTTTTGAGAATCGACCACAGGTTTTCTATGGGATTAAAACCCAGGGAGTTGCCAGGCCAGGGATCCAAAATTTAAATGTAATGACCTCCGAGCCACTTCATTATCAGCTTTCCTTGTGAAATGGTGAGCCATTATGCTGGAAAATGCATGGACCATTACCTAATTGCTCCAGGATCATTGGGAGGAGTTGCTCTTGCAGGACGTTTTGATACCACTCTTTATTAATGGCTGTGTTTTTGGACAGAATTGAGAGAGAGCACATTTCCTTGGATGAAAAGCAAACCCACACATGGATGGTCTCTGGATGCTTCACTGTTGGCACGACATAGGACTCATAATAGAGTTCACCTTCCTTCTCGACTCCAGACAATCGAACACACACCTGCTGCTAATATTGAGCAGCTCTGTACTGGTGAGACATGCTTCTGTAGTGGATTCTTTAGAAGGAGATGTCTTGGCACTTGGTGGAGACTCTGGGACGTCCCGAAGCAGTAGAAGTCCTTGATCTAGTGAATAGTTCTTTTAGGTAGAATATCTTTACATCTGAGGCCATTTTGATGCAAAGCCATGATGGCTGCATGTCTTTCTTGGGAAGTAACCGTTGCTAACACAAGAACGCATTGATTGGAAGCACTTCTTCCCTCCTTTTACAGCAATCAGTCAGCTCTTATAATCCAGTCAGAATGACAGAGTGATTTCACCTGAAAAGTGCTTATTCACACATTCCCATGTGCTGATGATAAAATTAGTAAAATGATACCAGGTAATTTTGTGCAAGGGCCAAAAAACTGTGAAATTTGGGTTATTGAATTAAAGGGATAGTTCCCTTTGAAATTAATTTTTGGTATGTTTTAGCTTACCTCAAGGGCATCCAAAATGTAGGTGTCTTTGTTTCTGCAGTAGTTTCAATTTTAATATCTCTTGGTTACAAGAGCTAAAAACCGATATAAATACTGTTCGTTTTCTCACACAAACCGCTCGTTTCGTGTCTTAGGCCATCAATGTGTACTTACATTTACGAGTCATTAAATCATGTGTAATTTGGACTTCTCTTTGCATGCTGCATTATATGACTGACAGACAAGAACGGTTTGACCTAAAAATGTCAAAATTGAAAATACTGTGGAAACAAAGACACCTACATCTTGGATGCCCATGAGGTAAGCTAAAACATACCAAAAATTAATTTCAAAGTGAACTATCCCTTTAAAGTTTTGTAATTTTGCAATTATTAAAAAATGCTTCTGATCACCCAACACAATAATCTAGAAACAACGTAAATCAACAACACAACTGAAGCAGTAAACACAACATTTACGTCTCTGACAGAACTTTTGCCCATGACTAGGGAACAGTGATTGAGGTTACAGGGGGTGATTTCAGATACACCCATTGTCATGTGACTTCAGCGTCAGTTGCTGCATTTTTTTTTTACTTTTTAAAGGGGTGATGAACTGAGAAATCAAATTTTCCTTGAGCTTTTGACATCTAAGAAGTCATCATTATAAGAATCTCCTTTAAGTTTCAGAACTGAAAACGGCCTTGTTAGTCCAATAAAAGCTTTATTGACACCAGGCTCAGCAAACGACTCGCTTTTTAAAGTGGGGAACTATGACGCCAAAGAGGATAAAACACCACCCCAGCAGAAGAAGATCAACTCCTACATCAACACGGCCGGTTCAGCCTCGCCCACCGATTCGCACATTACATGCATAGATAAATAACATAGGCCTACCTCGTGAATGACAAACCGGATCGAGCTACTGACTGAGCAATACAGAATATTGTGCAGTGCCTGGTTGTGGAAGACAGTCGCTGCATACGCTGCCTCTGGATTCCAATAGGACTGCATGGATAAACTTTATTTTTAATGACGTTCCAGCTGATGAGGTAAAACATTGTCCGCCTGTTCGCTTCATTTCACTGAGGATTGGTAAACAAGACTGGATTTGCAGACCGATTAAGATTAAAAACGGTGCTGTTCCGTCTATATTGGATCTGACAGGAATAGATGCAACACACGGACTCTGGGTGGAACATGTATGGTCGAATCATTCGGGTTGCCATTTTACAATATTGGACGTTTTCAAAACAATTTCCCCACGTGCATCAACGAGGTGAGGCGAAAGTCATTATAATGCAAAACTGTTGTCCACTCACAGCAGTGGGCGTTTACTTCCGAGATCTTCAGTGCGAGACACCCATAAAAACCGAGCGTTTTTGAGATAGGCTCAAAACTAGGGTAGAAAATAGCCAATTACATATTCATTTTGATGTTTTTGAAAGCAAAAACCAAGCGATTGTCATAAGTTGACCTCAGACAACAATATAATAAAATTTAAAAAGCCATGACCCCTTTAAATAAAACACTTATACTGTATTTCAACTTCAATTTGTTGTTGAAACATTTAAACGGTGGCTGCAATAAAAAAAAAACCTATTCAAACAAAACCAAAACGTAATTTTCTGCTACATTTTGCAGAAATTTCAGTGGATTAATAATAAACGCAACGAATTTAGACACACTACTCATTTTATGTAATGCTTTTCACCTACTATACAATATTAGGGAAGTTTGCAAACTTCGGACACGGTGTCTTGTGTGTTTTCTCCAGAAGGATAGCGGTTCTTAGCAATCACATCACCAAAGGGCCACCATCTGCCTCAGATTGACAACTACTCCTACCACACACACACACACACACACACACACACCAGGTGCATATCAACAGTCCGGATATTAACTAGTCATCCTAAAACTCTTCAACTCAACTTCCACTTGCATATTTCTCTGTCCCAGCCCAATGGTGTGATGGTAGCACTGAACAGGGGAATGGAGAAAAGGTGAAAAACCAGACTGAAGACAAACGGGGAGACATGGTGGAAGCAGCGGGAAGGACGACATCTGTGGTCATGCATACTGATGGAATCCCATGCCCTGGTGTGCGCACACAGACACACACTCACAATAATAATATCCAACAATTCTGATGCAATCACACTCAAGGAGAATCCCTGATCAACCTCTCATTCCTTAAGTACCAGATTAACACCCACTTTAAGCACTTTTCATTTCAGTTTTGACATTCATAGGGTGAATGTATCTGAAATTAGAAAGTACCGTTTTCTTCAAGACAAAAATCTAAATAATTCATCACAGATTTCAATGCTTCTTCCAAGATGGATTGGTTTATGGATAACATAATGGTTTGTCATTTAAAACATAATAGTGTCATAATTTATTGACTGATTTCATTCCAAATCTGCATGACCTTATTCAGAAGATTTAGCAGAAACATTCTTCAGAATATCATATTTTGTGTTCAACAGAATAAAGAGCGTCACACATGTTTGGTATCAGTAAAAACGTTTAAATTTCGACTGGTTCTGTATATCAAATAACGTAACCAATCACAGCCTCTTGTACTCTTTCTTTCCAGGAAATGAGTTTTGCATGCTGAGGTCAGGAATCAATGTGTCATAAAAAAGCAAGCATGCATCTAATATCTGATTGTGATTCCTATAGCTATGTATTCCGATCCGTTCACGCGATCACGGCCTGTTGTCTGTCAGCATGTCTGAGGCCTGCAAGGTGACCCGGCCCACGCTGAGCACAATCAGCATTACTCCAGTTTCATCTGACCTTCAAAACCACGAGCCATCTGCATCCAAAATACCAACGCAAAATGCCTTCTTTAATCTTGCAATTGGATGTAATGTAATTAGTGCAAGGCGATATAGATACAGTACAAATAAGATCAAAAATACAATATAAAATCTAGTTAAAATGGTCACAGGAACCAATGTCGCAGACCAGTGAAATGGCATGATTCATTTTGAAAAGTTTGTGATCTCCATTCAAGCACACACGCGAATACAAGGAATATTTTATTTCTAAATAAAATGGTTTGTAGTGATAGAAATAGAGTAAATCACCTCTTGAAAGTAACAACGTGGTGACAAGTGACTTAAATGTATCTGTCATTTAAATTAATTATTATTTTTTTAAATATATTGCAACAATTAGCATTTTGTCAGAACCTCTAGTAAATTACATGGTAGCCCTCAAACCGTATTCAATTTATAGCCCTTAATCCTGTAATTGTGGACAAATGTGGGCAGAGAGGACTCAGGTGTAATCGTAATTTTTATTTAATTTAAATGTTATATCACTGTCTTCAATAAAGTTTTGTCTATCCATTTATGGTGTTTTTTTATTTTGGGGGAATTTTTGAATTTATTTACTTCAAAAAGTACCATATTTTCTATGTAAATTATTTCTATGTAAATGAATTACTATGTTGTTTTATTTTTAAAAAATTTTAACTACATTAAAATATCATTCCAATAAGTTCTTAGAGCTAAAACCTAAAGATGAAGTGACTTTGCTGTCACCTGGTGTCTTATTTTGGCTTATTTTAGAATGCTCTAAATTACAGTTTTTCCCATTCATTTCTATGGGTGCCCATTTTTGACCCAAATACAAGATTAAGGAGATTTTAAAAAATTTTAACAAGATTTTTCACCCACTTAACATTGCAGAATTTAGTCCAAAAATGTGTGTGTGTTCAGGAGGCAAACTTAGGAAAAGTAGCCAAGTCTTGTACTGCTCAGATCAAGGGAAGTATTTTTAAAAAATAAATTAAAACTATTTTGCACACATTTGTCCAGAATATGGTTTTAGGGTTAATTTGTTCAGTTGTTTATGCAGAATCGTGGGAGAATTCGTTATCTCTTAAACAAAAAAATTTGTAATTCTCAATGTATCCAGAATCATGCAGCTCTACAGCCCAGGATAGTCTCTAGTGAAGGACTGTACACTGCACAGGAAGAGATGGATACAACTGCAGTGGACTTAGATCTCTGGACACACGGATCAGAGATCAAGTTACGTTGATCTTGAGTAGGTGGTGTGTACATGAAAAGTGGGTGAAACTGAATTTTGCATGTGATCCCTGCTGGGTTACTGGGTTAAATAATTCATTTGGCACTGGTCATCTGTGGAAGAGAAAGGTGTGCATGTGTTTGTGTGTGTGGGCGTATGCGTGCGTATGTTTGTGTGTGTGTGTGTGTGTGTGTGTGCTCCATGACCTACCTGCACTGTTGAAGCCACATCCAAGGAAAAAGCCTCTCACTTCAGGAGCTTCACCCATCAGAGGCTTGTGGTCCGCAGTGAAGGATTCTGTGAGGGAAAAGGGTGTAAAAATACACTATTAATCTGGTTCCCGTGACTGTATTATTTTAAATGTAAAACTATAGGAAGAAACCTAATATTTAGAAATCAAAGAGATCAATGGAGTGCATTGGCATACTCTAGCATTCTCAATGTAAAACTCTCCGGTCTTCCCAGATCATTGATGGAAATTTGATTTACTGTATAAACCAAGCACCTTTATATTATAAGTATACAGAAACGTGGCCCCTCCTAGTAAACATGGGGACAGAAACACCCTTTATGCAAGTTCGCAAATGCAGACATGGCCCTGTTGAACATACAGTTCCCATTAAATTGAAATTTACAGTAAAGACATTTACAATGTTACATTTCTATTTCAAATAAATGCTGTTCGTTTGAACCTTCTATTCAACAAAGAATCCTGAAGAAAAAATGTAACATGGTGTTCACAAAAATATAAAGCAGCACAACTGTTCTCAATATTGATAAAAAAAAGTTTCTTGAGCATCAAATCAACATATTAGACTTCTGATTTCTTTACAAATAAATACAGCTTTGGCTAAAATCTTATCTTACTGACCCAAACATTTGAATAGAAGTGTGTGTTTGTGTTGATGAACTTCATGTGATGAAACTTCAATACTCAAATGTCACATAACTATAAACATAACCTTCAAATATCGGTGAATGTTTTATTACATGCATGTGCTACTCTACTACTAAGGGTGGGGAGATCATTCCACCAGCATGCTACCGTAAATGAGAATGTTCTGGAAAGAGATTTTGAGGCTCTTTGTGATGGTACCACGAGTCGTCGCTCATTGACTGATCATAGGCTTCTGCTAGGGATGTAGACTCGTAGTAGAGTGGAAGCAGGAGGGAGCTGATCCTGTGTTCAATCTGTACGCAAGTGTCAATGCCTTGAACTTGATGCGAGCAGCGAGTGGTAGCCAGTGCAGAGAGATGAACAGAGGAGTGACGTGGGCCCTTTTGGGCTCGTCTGAAGACCAGACGAGCTGCAGCATTCTGGATCATTTGTAGAGGTTTAATTGCACATGATGGAAGTCCAGCCAGAAGAGCATTTCAGAAATCAAGCCTAGAAATGACCAGGGCCTGAACGAGGAGTTGTGTTGCATGCTCAGTTAGGAAGGGCCTGATCTTCCTGATGTTGTGCATAGCAAACCTGCATGATCTAGCTGTCTTTGAAATGTGGTCTGCGAAGGTCAGCCGATCATCAAAGGTTACTCCAAGATTTCTGACTGACCTTGATGGGGTGATTGAGGAAGAATCTAGCTGGATAGTGAAGTCGTGCTCTAGAGACGGGTAGGCAGGGAGGATGAGAAGCTCAGTCTTAGCCAGGTTGAGCTGCAGGTGATGTTCCTTCATCCATGCCGAGATGTCCGCCAGACAGCTTGAGATTCGTGCAGGTACTATGGGATCATCTGGTTGAAATGAGAGGTAGAGCTGGGTGTCATTAGGATAGCAATGGTAAGAGAAAGTATGTGCCCGTATGATGGGTCCCAGTGATGTGGTGTAAATGGAGAAGAGGAGCGGTCCAAGAACTGAGCCCTGGGGAACCCCTGTGGTCAGTTGATGTGCTTTGGATACCTCACCTCTCCATGTGACCCTGAAGGACCTATCTGTGAGATAGGACTCAAACCAGTGGAGAGGTGCACCTGTGATGCCCAGTGATGAGAGAGTGGACAGAAGGATCTGATGATTCACAGTGTCGAATGCAGTAGACAGATCCAGGAGGATGAGAACTGAAGATTTGGAAGCAGCTTTTGCGATCCGCAGGGCTTCGGTGACCGACAGCAATGCAGTTCTCGGTTGAATGCCCTTTCTTGAAGCCTGATTGGTTGACATCCAGCTGATTGTTCAGGGACAGGACAGATGCTACTTGGTTGAAAGCAACTCATTCAAGTGTTTTTGCAATGAATGGTAGGAGAGAGACAGGTCTGTAGTTCACTAAGAATGATGTGTTTAGCGTTGATTTTTTTAAGCAGTGGAGTTACCCGAGCCTGCTTAAATGCTGTAGGGAAAATGCCAGTGTGGAGGGATGAGTTGATGATGTGTGTGAGAGCTGGAAGAAGTGTAGGAGAGATTGCTTGGAGAAGATGTGATGTGATGGGATCAAGAGAGCAGGTGGTAGGATGATTAGAGAGGAGAAGCTTAGATACTTCTTCCTCGGTTAGTGGAGTGAAGGAGAAGAGAAGGTTCATGGCTGTGGTAGAGGATAGTCTGGGTTCCCGTGTGTGTGAATGATTTGATTTGCGCCAATAAATAATAAATAGGTTATAGAAAGTAAACAAAAACTGGAAGTTGTAACTCAAAATTTTGTCGTGGACACGCAAAAGACTGTTTATTTATTTTAAAACCCCTCTAATGTCAGTTAAATGTATTTTTATAACGTTTCCTGTACTTGACAAAAAAAATTGCTGACAGTTTAAAATACATAAAGTACAAAAGGTAATAAAAAATAAGTGGGAGAGGTGGGAAACATGACACATGGTGCTGCCGATGGGTCAGATCAGATCTTTCTGAAAAGCTCTTTAAAAATGCATTGCTGCTCAGCGCTCACTTAATGGTCTATCCGTAATGGTCAAAGCTTTCAGTGGTAAGATATTGTGGGATGACCCTCAAAAGCATCAAAGACAGAGAGAGATGCAAAGGAGAACGAGTGTGAAGAGAAACTGAGGCCACGAGAGCAAGAGAAATTGAGAGGTGAGACAGAAAAGAGATGAAGAAAAAGAGACACACCTTTTCCATTACTCCACATGAGAAAGTGTTTTCCAGAGCATCATCTGCTCTTTGTGAGAACGATAGAGAGCAAAAGGAAAGGGTGAGGATGCAGCTATATTTTATTTATCCGTCTTCCCTCTACTCATCCGTCACACCACACACAGACAGCGACGGCCTCTGAGGAATGACCCAAGCGCTCTGACTGCCTTCAGCGGATCAGACACTCACTCAAACATATCCTCAACATCAACAGAACCATTTCTAAAGGATCATGTGACACTGAAGACTGGAGTAATGATGCTAAAAAATCCGCTTTGCATCACAGGAATTAATTACACTTTGAATATTTTCACATAGAAAACGGTTATTTTAAATAATAATAATATTACTGTTTTTTACTGTGATTTTGATAATGATAAATGGGATTTTGATAATGATAAATGTGATTTTGATAAATCCAGCCTTGGTGAGCATTAGAGAATTTAAATGATTAAAATGATTAATCTGCAGTCTGTAACAAGGAGGAAACACATTAAATCACATCCGGATGTCAAAGTATATCAGTAATCGTACTATTCGTTGAATGTGCAATGATAATTAAGGAAATTCAGTCATTAGTTTTCCAATATTTAGTGGATCAAGACCTTTGCCCAATGTTGACGATATACTGGCTCACGCCAAAGAGACGCACTTTCACAAGGACTATTTATTCTGAAATCATTATAAAAACAGCACTGCAGTACAGGTGCCCTTCAATCAAGTCATCGTGATTTTCAAGTGTAGTTCTTGAAAAATGGATGCAGTTAATAAGCGCGGTTTACACCAAAAATGTATAATTATCATGTGTTAAATGGGATTCATATAAAAGTCCAATGACAGCAGGCCTGAATTACACATATGCTCAACATCTCCTTTTTAATAGCTGATGAGTGGGTGAATGGAGTCGTTCATAGCACTCTTGAAATGATTTGAGGAGTGCTTATCCACTGACCCTGAAACTCGTCTGCAAGTGACCGAACAGTCACTACAGTTTGTTAGCGGCATTTCACACCTGTCATCCTTTATTACAGCCAGTAAAGGTTGACTGAATCTCTGGGGAAAGCAGGAGCTGTGACAGATCAGCCAATCAGAGCGCATTGTCATTTGACTGGCGGTCTAGTTAGCCAATCCATAAAAATCACTGGCAGAGCGCAGCAAGATGAAACTCGTTCAAAAGGTCTGTATAGTGAGTTAATTAAGATACTAGAGGTACTGGATTGACTATAGAAATACCCTAAAACTTTGCACTGCAATGAAAATCTGCAAAGAAACAAATGACTCACGTGTGCATGATTAGTAAATTTGATTCCTCAATGAATGATTGTTATGTACTGGTTTCCTTTCATTTAAGAACGTCAGACGTCAGTCGACATCAACTGAATGGGAATCGCGCATAGGGAGCCTGTCTTCTTCGTACTACCATTTAATCAGTTGTCCCATTTCCTAAAAGGGTGTGAGTGTGTCTTGCTCAAGATGCCAATCCATCTGTGTGATTTCTGGGTGTGGTTACGCTGCTCCCTCTGGTCACAAAAGCTATATTGTGTGTTTGGGCTAACAGCACACTGAGGCAGCTTTCATAAATGAATCATGTTCCCATTGCGGGAGTATGACCATCTCGGTGTTGAGATCGAGATTTGCCTACCTCAAAAGCGTGGCTGCAGTCCCTGCCTCTGGGCCCCAGCCCCTAGTATTTCTTCTGGGCTACCTTACCAGAGGAGGACGGGGGTGCCGTCCGAGGTGGGTGATCTGAGGATTACAGTGAGGGGTAATCCACCCGGCAAAGCCCCGTGAGATCCTCTTACACACCACAACCAGTGGAGCTCCCCCGTTGAAGCGTCCCCTGTTTCATTCTGTTCAGTCTGTATCGTCTATCGCAGCATCGGGAAGGGATCTGGACTCTGGAAATTACGACTCGGCTGCTCTGCATTCCTCTGGGAGATCGAGCGTTGCCCGAACCAGATCCAGAAATCTCAGCTATGCTGAAAAAGGCCACAGAGGCGGTAGGGCTCATGTGGAACCCTCCACCGTGTCCTGAGCCATCTCGGGTTGGATGATTGGTTTCTGAGGCACCGCCGCCAGTGCCTTTTTTTCCTGAAGTGCATTAGCAACTTACGAGGCGTGGACGGCACTTTCCTTTGCCAGAAACCGCCTAAGTAGTCTCCTCCCCCTCACTACCCTGGGGGAACAGTGATGACGAGGCTATCCCTCCAGTGGAGTGGTCTGTCGTGATTGCAACTGTGTCCGACGGCCGCTGTCTCATGGAGAGTTGATCCTCGTCACCCCTCTAAAGCCTGTAAGTTCTCGTCCGTTCTCACGGGCAAGGCATACAAAGCTTGTGGGCAAGCCGCTTCCTCTATGCGTGCCATGGCGTTGCTTCAGCTCCACCAGGCCCAGGGACTCATGAACATGCACAAGGGTAGTCCAGACCGTGAGCTCAAGGGTGACCTCACCCTCCGGGGCATGAAGGTTGTAGCTTGCACGATCGAGTACAGCGATGTCCACACTTGTGGTCTAGAAGTGCCAACTCTGGCTCAACCTCGCGGATATGAGAGAAGCGGACAAGGTTCGATTCCTGGACTCTCCCATTTCTCAGTTTGGGCTTCTTTATAGGCACTGGAAGGTGGCAGCACTAGTGGCGTTTTCATTCAGATCCCCATTCAGTCGACGTCACCTACGCCTGACGTTCTCGAATGAAGGGGAACGTCCTGGTTGCTTATGCAACCCACCGTTCCCTGAATGAGGGAATGGAGGAAGAAGTCCTCTCGCCACTTCTGCTGGACCACCGCTGTCTCCGGGGACTGATCGGCTCCGAAGCGAAAGACAACTGGTGTGTGCCTCCACTTCCGATGTTTATACCTACGCTGCGGGTTGGAGCCAAGATATTCTTTATAGTGAAAATTTTTTATATGTTAGATTCCCGAACTGATGGTTCTGATACAAGCTCTTTTGATTCAAACACATGCAGCATGATTTCTGAACAGAGGACTTGTTCGTGAGTCAGTAACAACCCAGAAACCGTCACCAGGGTTTCCTGAAAAACTCTTATGTAGTCAGATATTTTTAAAGCCAAAAACCTGACCAATGTAGTTCAATTTCTGAACAAATTAGTCTTATAAGCCAATTCTTTTTAATGTATTAAGAACATAATGTTGTAAAACGGGCATCTGATGCATTTGTCTGTGTGTGTGTGTGTGTGTGTGTGTGTGTGTGTGTGTGTGTGTGTGTGTGTGTGTGTGTGTGTGTGTGTGTGTGTGTGTGTGTGTGTGTGTGTGTGTGTGTGTGTGTGTGTGTGTGTGTGTGTGTGTGTGTGTGTGTGTGTGTGTGTGTGTGTGTGTGTGTGTGTGTGTGTGTGTGTGTGTGTGTGTGTGTGTGTGTGTGTATATGTACCTGGACCACAGACAGTGGATTTGATTCCAGTTTGTTCCAGAGCAGGCACTCTGTTAACGGCTCCTTCGATGTGTTGCATAAAGAGCGTCCCAGTCCAGATCAAACAAGCTGAAGGCAAACTTATCATTCACCTACAGGTTCAAAGAACAAATACACAATTTTATACTCATACTCTATAATGGAGTGGCCTGGTGAGCTCACTGCTGCCAAAAATCATATATCGATGATTCAGAAGGAAGGTCTAACTGGATGATAACGTCACTAAGGTAAAACCACAAATCAAGTTAAACTGCTGGTGTCCTATTGACCCTTCACTAAACCCGCCTGGACATCACTGACCAATCCTTTGTTGGTTTCTCAGATCGCGTATTATTTTTAATGTATGTTCAATGTATCCGTGTGTTTGAAATTTTAAAAGTAATCTGACAGAAATTATCCAAAATTACAGTCACTTAATAATAGTGATGCAAGGTCCCCTGAGGATTAAAAAACATATTATTTGTTTTATTATATTTGAAGCACTCCCTCCCCCCTTTTGATTGATAGAATTAAAAGAACATCAATAAATTAAAATAATTTTTAATTAATAAATCTTCTGGGATGCTTTGTAAAGCTTGATTAATAATTTGACAATAATCAGCTTTTTGAAGTCAATTTTCTTTTTGCAGGAATTTGAGAGCAAATCCAGTATTCAATATGAAAACAAACATATATTTTTTAATAATGTGCACTGAATGATGAATAGTGCATAATAAGACCTGGGACACTTATTAAGAATGTTTAATGTTGAGAATGTTAAGTACATTTTTATTGCATGTTGATTTTAAGGAGCAAAAATCAACATCCCTATCCCCCTCCCACCATCTGCACGACTCAAACTTCACTTTTCACAACAAGCATGCTTCCAAGAAAAACTCAATTTGTAATTTTATTTAAGCAAAATCCTCTGTGCTTGTCACTGTCTTTTCTCGTTGCCACAGGGGAATGTCAATGAACCTCGAAACCGTGGGATGGAAAGAAGCAGCAGACGGTGTGAGCAATCCGACAGCTGATGAAATGCTGATTGCAAAAAAATTTAGAGAATATGTGGCCGGTGTGGAGCAGACAAGAGTTTAAAAATAAAAACTGTAGAGGCTGCATGTGCTGAGAACAGGCCAGGCTTTACACTGTCTCATTAAAAGTTTCAGACCAGCTCCGTTTCTACTAACACACTCCTCAAATGTTCACACTTCCCTAAAATATTGATCCGCTATTTTGTGTGAGGTGACACAGGGTGAATTAAATAAGAGAGTTTTGTTACAGAATACTGCTGGCTGGAATGTAAATCTGGTCAAAGGGAACTCTACTCTCTTATTTAATTCACCCTGTGTCACCTCACACTTGCACTATGAAACAGCGGATCAATATCTTAGGGAAGTGTGAACATTTGAGGAGTGCGTATACAAAAAAAAGATCTCCAGACATCATAACACTGGAATATCAGCAGATAGACATGCTCACATGCTCACACACACACTACGTTTGGAATAGCATAACTTATTTCTGCAGTATGTACTAAGTATAGTGTGCACACTATGGGAACTTTCCTTTTGTGATGAATGAAACTGACTAAATCTTCTACATATCAGACAAAGAACTCTTGTA
Source organism: Hybognathus amarus (assembly GCA_030378365.1). Lineage (NCBI taxonomy): Eukaryota > Metazoa > Chordata > Actinopteri > Cypriniformes > Leuciscidae > Hybognathus > Hybognathus amarus. Next base: position 134,652 of record JAQIUQ010001609.1, on the reverse strand, counting down.
AGAGATAATCACAACTAGCGAACGAAGACTTAAGATGTCAACGTTAGGCTTTAAATAGACGGATTGGATTGGAGATGGCACATCTTGACTCGCATAAGGAAAATCTGGAGTTAATGCCATGCATTGTTTTATTATCTAAGACAGAGACTTAAAACAGACCATCTCAAAGATCTCTGTTTGACCTTCCCTTAAAGCTGCAATACCTAAGATTGGCATGCCGCTAGAGGGCGCTGACATTCAAAACAACACCAACGGCTTTGCTTGATGACGACGTGGAGGAACGCGGAATGATGGAAACTGTTGTTTTCAGACTCTACCGTGGATAAATCAGTCAGACGGGAATCGAAAATTAGTTGTCATGGATGAGGTAAAGTTCGATTTCTATAAATGTTGCGTTTAATGACATGCTTGTTTTTCATTAAACTAAAATAGCCGCAAGAAAAGTCAGGTTTAAAAGTAAATTAGTTATCACAGATGTTACTGTACGAGTCACTGGACGAAGCTATGGTGGAGAGGTCAAATCATTGCTAATGGATCCTGACTTCGCCCTATGCTGCAATATGCATTTAGTTTTGCATTCATTTACAGAAATCAGCTGCTTGAATGACAATTGCTGATGTTATTAGATTTTTCAGGTGAGATTCTCAATTCATTCAGTTAACGGATGTTCTGAGGTAAAATTTTCAGACTGCACACTCAGCAACGATTGTATTTAATTGTACAGTACAATCATAACATAGAACAGACATTATCTTCCTTTCATGTCATTAAACATAACAATATTGCTGGCCATATACTGATGAGAAAGTGCGCGTCCGGTGTGCGATACTGGACTTTGTCCTAGACGTGGCGTGGCTCTTCTCGTCCGGTGTGCGACCCCCTTTACAGCCAACAGTTCACATTCCGAGAATAATTGAAAAGAATAATGCACCAGAATGTGCACCATTCCATTACAAATGCGTGAAACAAGCTGACGTTTGTTGCTTGATAGACGCAAACGCACAACTACAACTTCCGCATTTGTCAAGGACTACACGTAGTACGAGCGGAAACCGAGGTAACGCGGATATGACGCGATCGACTAGCGACTCCCAGCTCACCCCTGCTCACACGCCCCGTTTCCTTGGTTAAACTCTCAATTTACTCGCGATTTAAACATTGCTTGAAACATTTGGAATATTGTAAGTTATCATCTTAACTAAATATATAACACTGGCCTTGTGATTTTGGGATATTTTAATGCAAAAATCTTAGGTATTGCACCTTTAAACACTGGACTACAAAACGGTCTCTAAAATCATATTTACATATCAAAATGCATCCGATAATTCCAAAACAATGCTAGATGGACTTATACTCAAACATTGTTCAACTGCATAATTCTTTATTATGTAACAAACTATTCATTATGCTTAGATTCCACATAATTCATGCAATTGTTATAACTATTAAATTGTGGTTATAGAAGTGTGTCTTGTTTCCTATCAGCGTGAATGATTTATCATTTCTTAAATTATTGTATGAATCAAATCTGTGTAAAATGTATTGTTATCGTGTTAAAAAATGTACTCTGCTAGAGTGGGAAAATTAAAGAGGCTATGACATTGTGTCTAATCAGATAACATGCCATTTATGTGAGGAGGAGAAACATTTACAACCTGAACTAAAGACAATGTGGTCAGAACTCCTCCGAAGGGTTGGACAAACACAAACAAAGCATTAGATGAGAAAGGTTTCTTTTCCATCGAGAGTCTCGTTTTACAAGTTAAGTTTTGCCTCAAAGTTTCAGTCAATAACTCTATAGTCTGTGCAAACATCAAACTTAAAGTCCCCCTGCAGTCAACCATTTTATCCCTGAAAACGTACATTTTACATTTACATTTTTTACATTTATTCATTTAGCTGACGCTTTTATCCAAAGCGACTTACAATTGCTATATATGTCAGAGGTCGCATGCCTCTGGAGCAACTAGGGGTTAAGTGTCTTGCTCCGGGACACATTGGTATTTGTGGATCCCGGAAGGCCTGGTTTGCTGAAATGGGTTTCTCACATTCATTGATTCTCAGGTTCATTGATTGAGTTATAACACCATTTGATAGTTAAAATCACCAAAATGACATATTTGGAAGTTTTTTCCTTGGAAAAAAAATCTGTCATGCCTTAAAATAGCTTAAATGTAACTCTACACCCTTGCATATCATTTAGTATATGCAGTTCTATGAATATGCAAATGAGCCCCACCTCCACTCACTCACTGAGCTCAGAGATCCACTCGTTGACGATCACACATTGATCTGATTGGTTACAAGGTAGTTTGTGACATCAGAAACACCTGCGAATTCAAACTGCTTTGGTTCACTGTAGTTTTAAGTTGAAAATACTAAGCAATGGTGTTGACTTATTGCACATGGTTTGTCTTAAAGCAAATTAAAGCTGCCGTCGGCAACATTTTTTTGATCATATTCAGTGAAATCGACACTATAACCCGACAGAACATAAATAAAGTGGCGTCCAATCAGCCCAGGAGGGTGTGAGATCTGACTGTGAATCACAGATCGGGCACACGCCACCCCTCGCGCACGTTACAATCACATGCACATGCCTGAAGTTCGCGCAGTAAGGAAGAGTGATGGCGGAACACTAACAAACCAAGTAAGCTCATTTACAGTATAAATGACGTTAGCAATTGCAATATATTGGTAGATTAGCCAGAGAAGCACTCCTCCAAATAATCCATGGTGTTGATGAATGCTGATGAGACGGTCACGTTCACAGATAACCTTGTGTGCACGCACTCGAGCACGAACTCTGTGGGAGGGTATTCGTTGATTGTTGGGGAGGGCCATATGAGTTGTAAACATTCAAAATGTTGCCAAAGTCCACTCAATCAGCCATAGTTGCCGACCGCAGCTTTAAAACACTACATAGACATATAAACAACATTAAAAGCTTGATTTTCACCACAGGGGGACTTTAAGCCATGAGAAAGACTCTGTTTTCGTTCATCCGCCAGCACACCAGAATGTGATTGGCTTCCCCAAGGCGTCACTCCAGACACGAAAAGACTTTAATCAATGAACCTGAGAAACCCATTTCAGCAAACCAGGCCTTCCGGGATCCACATTCGAAGACAAACAACAAAAGCAAGTAACGCCTTTAGATTCAAGCTGATGCAAACGGTAAATCAATGATTGATGGTATAGTATACCATATACTATGGTATATATAAGAAACTTGGGATTTCATGACCTCCCTCTCTTGAAACTTCTTAAATTCTCTCCTAACTTTCTTTCTTTCTGCAATCGTGGTATTGTATGTGTGTGTGTTAGATATTAGTTTTTAGTGTTAGAATAACCAAGAGTCTCGTTCGTATTTAAAGAGAAGTGTTCTAGAGTTATGTGCTTAAAGGTGGGGTTTACTGCTCTTTTTCTTTGCATGATTGTGTTTATGGGGTGCAATATAACATGTATCCGTGGTTTTTCTTTTTTTAAAAGTCTTATTTTTCATAAATTATACCTTTATTGTCAGCTGCGCTCTCCTCTGTCCCCTGCACGAGCGGATGACTTCCTGAGTCTATGAAAACACTCCCTCAGAATGACGTTGTGGGCTCAGATTGGTTCGTTTGGGCCGGTGTGTTGTGATTGGCTAAACTGTCGCTCACGTTGTCCGGAAGATTAACGCCCATTACCTTTACGGGCGAAACGGGCAGGCATGCCAAAGGTGGATAGCATAGACGGTGGATACACGTAAATAATGATGTGGAGACTGCAGTATCAGTGAGGCAGAATCAGACCGAGAAAGCCGCGATGAATTCGAGTCAAGCAGAACCTCACCACACACGGCTCATAATAAAGGTTTCTGAATGATAATTTGCTTCTTTTTTAACTTAATACACGTTTGTTTTACACAATAGCATCTGACTGGCAACAATAGCAACTGACTGGCTAACTAATGTTATACTCAAACAGCGTTTGCAGGTTTACGTTCTTGATCAAATCGAAAAAAATTCATAAAGCATATATATATATATATGAAAAATACATTTACAACATTAGTACTTATACAAAATTCAGGTCCATAATGTTTGTACGCGTTTGCCGTAGACACAAAATAGCCTAACTAGTAGCAGCTAGCCCATAAAGCCTACAAAGCAAGCGCTGGCATTTGAAATAAAAAAAAAAAATAAAAAAACGCTCCGTCGGTAATTATACATGCAAATACATTTAAAATGATGAAGTCTTAGCCTACTTACAGTGTGGCCCAACAACTGCTGACTTTTAACTGCTGGTTTTAAAGCTGGATCTGCTTCATGATTCCAGAAACAGTTTCTTGTTTACGTTAATCCGGTATTGAATTCGTGGAGATTCTGGAAGCTGTCTCTCGTAAATGCGCAGCACAGAGAGCTAGATTACGATCGTCACTTTCAGGAATATAATCAAACACAAATTGTATCCATTGTTGTCGAAGTATAGTGTCCGTGGGAAGCCCGAAACACAGAAGACCTGACAGCTGCGTGAACAACACACTCGACGCATGCCCTTTCCTGCATATTCCGGAGGGAGTGGTTGATGCAAATGTGTGGGTTAGTGACGTACCATAACCCAGCTGTAGTCCAAAACGAGTCGTTTTTGTAGGCAATTTTACTTCCTGATTTTTAAAAGACGATATCTCTGCTTACACTAAACTTTCAGTGCTGCAACTTGCAGATACTCTTCATGCACCAATAGCAACATTACACACTATTTGAAATCAAAAAAAGTGAAACTGCAGTAAACCCGCCCTTTAAGAATTTAATGTCTTAAAACTGCTGATCTTGTTTCCATGCTAATAAACAGTGTTTCCACTATAGTTTGGATATTAATATCCTCTACAGAATTGATAGTTACAGCCCATTCAATGGAGCACTGGACGATTCATTTGCTCGGCAGCAAAATTAATGACTTTTTTTTAAATTCCGTATAAAATCAATTAATAATTTCCCTTACAGTCATTTTAGTCCCAAAAGTTTAAATTAAATCTCTTTTTGACTTCTTATTTGACTGGAATGCAAAATGTGAGAATGTTTTTACACTAAATTGCATTAAATGCTGTCATGGAAAAGTTTGACCATAGCAAACTATATCAAACCATACAAGATGTTTTTTAAACATACTGTAGCAAACCATTTAAATACATTTTTGTCTTCCATAAAGGAAGCTCTAGTTTAATCTGCGATGAACACATGTTTGTGCTTAGCCTTGAACAGTTATCTGCAGCCTTGTTTGTGCTCAAGTTGCCTTGAAAACAGTCGGGCCGCAGCTTTGTTTTCACTCAAGGTGTCTCCGCTGCAGATAACACCAACTAAAGAGTTGTTTTTCTGTTTATACGAAGCCCTCGCGCGTTGACTGAAGGGGATGAGATCTATAAATGTGCGAGTGAAACTTTGCTGAGTGTCTCATTTACTCCAGAACCCTCTGCATGTCAGAATTGACCTTCTTGGCAAGAATAAAAGCTTATAAAGACACTTAGCTTGTGTTTTTTTAGTTTCAGCCTCACAGTCATAATTCTCATATTTTTTCCAAAACAATACGCATGCCAATAACCGTTTTTATGACCAAATTTGACCAAATTTATGAAAGTGTGACGAGGACATGACTGTTTGAAATGATTATCTTGGCACAAATTATGGCATAGTATTATAATTTTATTTCAGTTAACTGCCGAGGCAACACTTCTCGTTGTTTTTGTTTTAAATTGTAGTAAAATAACTAAAAACGTATATAAAAAACGAAAAATGAATAAAAATAAATAAAATTAGTAAAACTTTAACTGAAACCAGAAAATCTAAAAATAGAATAGCCTTCAACACATTAACAAAAAACTATAATATTATAGTAAAACACTGGTACAATATTATAGTAAAATACAGTAGGCTAATATAAAATGTCTATACTGAGATTTAGAAGACATTTAATGAGAAAATATTTAGCTCTTTTGCCATATAGAGCATCACAGTCCCGCCCACAGCCCGAGAGAGCGTTGGTGCCGGAAGTAAATTTTCCATTCATTTCTCCCATTGACATTTTGTAAAAACTATATCTAAAGAGTATTAGAGCATGTCTGAGGAGAACCAGCTACGGCTGAACTCATAAGCATACAACATATCATTTCAGAGTGAAAAAACAAAGAGAAAATCCAAAAAAAGTCAAAGGTACAAGCCTGTCTGTGTACATATTTTAATTTCCGAGCAAAGGAACTACTCCTCCCATAAACCACCGCGCCTCACTGAAGTCGACTGAAGCCACAATGAAAAAGCCTTTTGAGTGACTTCCAAATCTGACGACGGCCACGTGAACTTTGTCCTCCAGTGAATTTTATATAGTGAATGTGCAGGGAAACTTCTTTTCCTCGATTTACTGAAGCTTATATGTAAAACGCATTTGCAGCTGCACATGCTAAAACATTGAGCACCTGGCTCGCTCATAGGCTGTGCTGTGGAAACTGCACATCCAATGGCGCGGGGGCGTCTCAGAGGTGCGACCAATGAACTTAGCCCTACTTCATTACGCGATCTTCAGTCTTCACGTGCCTTCGCAGGGTTTCAGAGACTTTCCGACTTCCACCAATCAGATGCATCACTGTGGGATTGTGGGATTGTTCAGGATTGTGGGTAATGAAGTACGTATCGCAATACATTGCGAATAAAAGGCTTTATCTTAAAACAAGGTTAGTGCCCCATGAACTTTTGGTGTTTATATGAGCATATACAATCACTTAGTACAGCCGCAGCTGTATGGTTACGTTTTAATGGCTTATATCCAAACTGTCAATGGAGAAATTGAATTGAATTTTTACTTCCGGCACCAGCTGTGGGCGGGACTGTGATGCTCTATTAAAGGTAGATGTATTACAGCATACTCTAACCTTCTCTATGCAAAACCATTTTCTGCCGTTCATCCCAAACCTTTCCATTCCAGGACCCACCTAGACAAGTATAATCTCATCTCTATAATCTATAATCTCAAAACCAACCAATTTGAAATTAGAAAACGTCACAGTATGCTTAATCTTATGACAGAAATGTAGTATTTTTATAGTACAACTGTAAAATTTTAATCCCAATATTTACGTTTTCATTTCTTCATTTAGAGATTATAAAAAGTAAATGAAATATGTCCATAAAACTTAAAACACGCTCACTCTGGTCCGGATATGAACTGTAATCCATGCTGTGAGTGTTGTTAAACTTGTTCCATATGACTTTAAATGCCTTTTTCTTGTTTAATCTGTTTATGGTTTATTAGTGACACTGTGGGTTGTTCCGTGTGTGTACATGTGAAATGCGTTTTATGTATTGGTAGGCAACCCTCTTTATGAGTCTCTGAAAGACAACAGCACTGAGTTGAACAGACGACAGATGAACGAACACACCTGAAACAGCCTCTCGTGACACTTGAATTCTCCGGTGTAATGCAATCTCATGCAGAAAACAGCGCAGTGATTGGAGCCAACGAGTTCCTTCTCATTAATAATGCACATCGAGCCACTTAATAATGAAACGAGTCTCTCTGAGACCCTCACTGTTACAACTGTCACGCTTCGAAACACAAAGCGCATATTTATATAATTAAATAGTGGCCTTTGCCATTTGAAAAAAAAAAAATCGCACTAAGCAAAATCGCGTTTTCTATTTAATGTTGTTATATCTCGTGCAGCCCTAGACTAAACTGTGTGTGTGCGTCATTCACTGAAACACAAATTTAGTTGCAACTTAACCAAAAGTTAGAAATGTGGCTTTAACAACTAACTGAAATACAATTTTAAACGGTTTATACAATTTCTATAATCTAACAGTCAATCTATAGGTAAGAATAGGCCGAAATGAGCATGCACAATATCAACCAATAATATTAAAAAACTAAAATAATAATTTCAGCCGAAAACCATTATGATACGTTGTTAATCCCTAATGAGAAAGATAAATACTTTGAAAAGACATCAATTACAAACCTAATGTACTTTTGCAACAGCTCTAAACAGTTAGCCTGACTACGATGAGACTTCCTACTTTCGCAAATTTCATTTCGCTCCTGTAGTCAGTCTGAGACATAGACATATACACTAGACGTCACCTTGGCTACGGCAGTTCATTGGAACGAATGCGTCAATAGAGCCGCCATCTTGAAACAGGGGAGCCCCTCCACTTTAATGCATCAGCGTCAATGTAGATTCAGGTCAAACGGAAATAAAATCACCATAAATCATCACGAATGCGATTTTTCTCGTTTTTTTTGGTTTGTTCCAACGATCAGACAAGTATTTATCATTGATTACAGAATTTCTTTTTTTTAAATAAAAAAAACATTCTTCCAAGTTCAGATTTCATCCGTAAACATCATACGCTGCACAAAAGTCCGCCACCATCAATGAATTCGAAGTTAAGGTAGAGATAGCAGCATTACCTAGCTACTTCCTATGACAAGACCCCTGTTCCAAGATGGCGGTGGTTTTGACGTATGCTTAGAACCCCAAGGTGACGTCTAGTATATATGTCTATGAGTCTGAGATAGCAGCCTATCATTCAGTTTTCCAGCGGCCTTCGGACGGCCGGCCAATCAACGAACAGAGGGCGGGCTGAGAGCCGTGACGTAGATGCTAAGCGCCGAGTTTCACATTGTAGGTTAGAGAAATCGAATGGGAAACGAGACTTGGGATGCAATTCGCTCTGTTATGGAGAACATTCCGCGGGTTTTCAAACTGAAGCCAGAACAAGAAGAGTGTTTGATAAACAAACCTACTCCCGACTGGTTTTGGGAAAAGTTTAATTTATCAATTGTTACCGTTAGTTATGTCTGTCTACGAAGCAAAGTGAAGTAGCAGAGTCTGGTATTCCCAGGCTAGAGGAACAAAGAGCTGTCTTTAAAAGATCTAATCCTAAATTAGAGAGTTGGCTACAAATATTTTCTGGCAAAAATAAGTTTAGAGGACGGGATTGTACCGTGGATGCGTAGATTAACTTCGCATAATCTGCAAACGTTGTTTACAGCCATGTTCACTCTGGTATTTCGCTCGCATCATCAAGTGTTTACAGCAGGTTTACAGTGGAAGTTCGATCATAGATTTGAGTTCGATGTCTGTGGTTCAATGCGGCTGTGTCGGCGCATAACATTCGTCATAAATAAAATTATCTGATTGGCTTACGGGTAACCAATGATTTTAAACTTCAGACAAGCGCCCCCTAGCGAGAGAGAAAACAGTTCTCTTAATACGCCATTCTAGACTCTGTCTACGAAGCAAAGTGAAGTAGCAGAGTCTGGTATTACCAGGCTACTAAACAATGGGAGGAGGAAAAAAATTTCAAATCACTTGAAGCAAATGAAGAGGTAAATGGGAACTTCCTGGTATCTAGATTGTGGAACTCAAACCAAACACAGCAAATATACAACATAAACTATGGAAAGAATAACACCTTTTATATCTCAGACTCATATTTTTCTCTTTTGGAAACTGTCATTACAACTTACATCATCCCAGAATATGGGGTTCTGTTCGTAGCCTCCCACAGAAAGAGCGTCACCTTGGAGACGGAGGTAGACGGATGCATCATGGTCCCTGAACGTTGGGCATATTCTAGTGGAAAAAAATATATTAAAAAGCTCATTAAATTTATTTTGTAGGAGCAAATATGGTGAAACTATAACCAACATGACTCCATCTCATCAGATGATGATACGATCAGTGTGTACAGTGATACTTAACTAATTACGGAAGCTTATTTCGAACACGAAATATTACGTCTTATAATAACGATTTGGTTCTCTTCGACTCACTGGATGGAAATGGTGATTTATTAGCAAATGTTTTATGCAATCTTCCAATTTTGCACACAAGTTATATTCGCAACTTTGGATGGAAACATAGCTATAAGGTTGTATTAATTAACTACATTAGTTAACATTAATAATGAACTGCACTTCTACAGCATGTATTAACCTAAGTAAATGCTAATTTTAACATTTACAAATACATTTAATAATTAAAATCAAGTTGTATTTGTTAGTTAATGCACTGTGAACTAACATGAACAACTGTATTTTTATTAACTATCATTAACAAAGAATAATACATATTGTAACAAATGTAGCAATACATTATTTAATGTTAACATGTGAAACATTGTAAAAAAAAATTTAATCAAAATTGTTATAAACTTGCAATTGCGAGAACAAAGTCAGCATTGCGAGATAAAAGGTCACAATTAAATTTTTTATTTGTTTTATTCCGATGCAGAAACAAGCTTCCATATGTTAATGTTGGTTTGAGGGCTTAATATTTGTTTAACAGTTTCACAGTCCATTCAGTAGCAAAAGATCGATCAATTTCACTATCGCATCATGTGGATGACAAACATTTCATTACTTGAGATTCAGTGATGACACACTGGCCATTCTGTGAGGAGTAACATAGCTGTCATCAACCATGCATCAAACTACAAGCGCTCGCTCTCTCTCTCTCTCTCTCTCTCTCTCTCTCTCTCTCTCTCTTGCTCACACACACACAGTGTTGCATAATCCAGAGGAAGGCTCTAAGCTAAGTGCTTATGCCATGGCTGCTGTTGTGATTTGCCACAGAATAGAGCAAGACGCCCAAATGGACTACTTGCACTGAGCTCTGTGACGCACTTCCGTTTTGAAATAGTATAACTTATTTATTTCCAGTTATGTATATTTTCAATGTGCTGTAGTCACCTAGTTGATTAAACAACACCTAAAACGAGTGTAGAATTTTACGTTCGGAACATACATTTATTAGACACATGCCGCTGCAGCTGCTATAGAGAGAGAGAGAGAGAGAGACCTTGCATCAGATCTAGGCAGGTGGTGCTGGGGAGGCGGAGGGGTAGAATAAGAATCCAGGCTGCGCACAGAGTTAGTATATTTGTTTGGATGCTATGGTTTCAAAGGGATATAGTATGGCTGAGAACATTACATTGAACGAACCAATCAGAACACGAATACAGTTTCATTGCTGAACCTTTAATTTAGTTATTATGTAGTTATTCAATTATATTGTTAATTTAAATCATTTTTATTTTATTAAATATAAATATTAAATACTATTAATACATTTTTAATAATATTTGTTAATATTACAAGGAAATACAAATAAATGTAACTATGACAGGTATAAACTGCTGGTAAACAGTAATTTCCACACCTTTCTAACTGATTGGTGACATAATTGAGACAAAAATTTTATCGGCAGGCAAAGTTTGCACAGAAATGAACGATTTTTCCGATCCTCACCGATCTCGTCATAAAACTCGTTTAAATGATCATACGACGCCTGCTCGATGCTTTGTTGACTACATGCTGCTTTTTGTTTTGATGACTGCATGCGGCGGTGTGACACTGGTGGCTTGTGTTGCCAGATTGGATGGTTTTATTTTGCTACATATTACAGTAGCATCTCAATGCAGTACATGAGATCCAGGGGGCGGAGTTGGATCCAGATCTAAGGGGGGAGATAGGTAGGATTAGGGGTGGGGTTAGGGATCAGGGGGCGGAGATGGATTTTGTGTTCTGCAGAGAGGAACTTCTCACATTTTAAGGCCTGTTTTACGGTGTGTTTTAGCCGGGTTTTCGCCTGGAAGGCTCTATAGAAATCTGGCACCCTATTAAATGAAGTTAAACTGAGAGAGCATGCGTTCACAGACAGAATTAACAAGTTCACAGTAACGTTCATCAGGCAGTAATACAGTACATTCAGTTCACATTCGCCCAAAATATGAACAAGTTCATAAACTATCGTTCAATGAACGCGTTTAGGCACAACACTCTCATCAAGATGTAAAATGTAGTATCAATGCAGCACATGTGGCCTGAAACTCTGTCAAACTGGTCATCAGCCCATATGCTCTTTGTTGAGCCCTGACCAACTTTACACAGGTATAGAACATTAATTGCAGCCGGCAAAAGCAGTTTTTTTAATAAGGCACAATAAACAATAATCTTAATTAATTAATTTGTTGTTTTTTTAATGCCAAACAAGCATTGGTTATTTTCATGGCAAAATAAAATAAAAAAAGTTATTAAATTTTAAAATAGAAACTGCAATTTAACCCGTTTTAATAGAAAGGCCCATTTTGCCCCAAAAATCCTACAACTAAATTTGGATTATACTTGATTTAAAACCTTAAAGCAAGATGTTTGCTCTAAAAAGAATGCTAATTACTTCATTTAAATTTGTCTCAACAGAATTGCTGCACATTAACCGGCTGTTAAAATGTTGGACTGTTTCCAAGCATGCATCAATGTATGAAAAAAATCATGCATAATGCCTCACTGTTTTTGTATTATGTGCATCTCTCCCCTTAATGGTGCGATTTTAAGTTTCCCTGCTGTTTTTCAGTGTGTGGAATGTTAAGGACCATGTGCACAAGGGTTAAATGTGTTGATTTATCGGAAGTCATGGTGCCGCCTTCTGTACAGACTCTTGTGTTTGCTGTTTGAATAGCCAAGCACAAAGGTGTGATTACTCAAGACCCCAGTGAGGTGGTAGGGCCATTTTATGCACGTTATGTCCACCACAGATACTTTAGGCTACAACCAAGAGCAAAGACATGATTTATTATGATTGCTGGTTTGTGATGTGTAATACTATGCTGAAATGGACAGTGTGCAGCATTTAGCTTACCTGAATTCCCTCGATTCTTTCTGTGACAACATAGGCATGATGCATTGCTACCAATGGAACACTGACGCCTGCCATTTTACCCAGCTTAGTGGCCCAGACACCTAAAAAAAAAAACAGTGTAAGTGACAGGATTATGCTGTATTGGCATGAAAACAGACAGTTGATGAAATTTGATTATGATATTTATTAAAAAAGACCATAGAAATTAGTAAAATAATTATACCGTATATATATATATATATATATATATATATATATATATATATATATATATATATATATATATATATATATATATGTGTGTATATATATATATAAAATCTTATATATAAAATCTTATATATAAAATCTTATATATATATTCTATATCTATATATATACACTACACGGTCAAAAAGTTTAAGATCGGTAAGATTTTTTATGTTTTTAAAAGAAGTCTCTCTGCTCACCAAGGCTGCAATTTTTTGATAAAAAATACACAAAAAACACAGTAATATTGTGAAATATTATGACAATTTAAAATGACTTTTTTATGTTAATATATATTAAAATGTAATTTATTCCTCTGAAAAAAAGCTGAATTTTCAGTATCATTACTCCAGTCTTCAGTGTCACATGATCCTTCACAAATCACTCTAATATGATGATTTTATGCTCCAAAAACATGTATGATTATTATCCTGAAATGGAAAGCTTTTGTTACATTAAACACTACCCTTTAAAAAGTTTGGGGTCAGTAAGAATTTGCATTTTATTTTGGGGGGAAAATGAATAAGAAATCAATACTTCTATTCATCAAGGATGAGTTACATTGATCAAAAGTGACAGTAAAGACATTTATAATGTTAGAAAAGATTCTAATTAAATAAATGCTGTTCTTTGAACTTCCTATTCATCAAAGAATCCTGAAATAAAAATGTAAAAAACTGTTTTCAACATGGATAATAATCATACATGTTTTTGGAGCATAAAATCATCATATTAGAGTGATTTGTGAAGGATCATGTGACATTCAGCTTTTTTTCAGGAGGAATAAATTACATTTTAATATATATTAACATAAAAAAGTCATTTTAAATTGTCATAATATTTCACAATATTATTTTTTGTGTATTTTTTATAAAAAAAATGCTTGGTGAGCAGAAGAGACTTCTTTTAAAAACATAAAAAATCTTACCGATCTTAAACTTTTGACCGGTAGTGTATGTATATATGTATGTATATATATATATATATATATATATATATATATATATATATATATATATATATATATATATATATATATGTGTGTGTGTGTGTGTGTGTTTTTAATATTTAAAAGACTAAAAGGTGAGGTGATTTTGGTCAAAAGGTTTGCTTTTACAGCAATACATGTGGTTAAATGCTATTTCACTATCACAGACTGCCCTCTGCTGGTGAAGTCTGCATCTTTCCTGACCTGCACAATTCACCACACATGGAGTTTGGATGGTCCCATGAGCAGTTTTCTACAGCTTTCACTCTCTTCACGCCAAAATCATCAACCTTAACCTGGACACCTGTCACTGGACAGTTCTCGATCACCTGAAATCAATAATAATCATGTTTCAATATGGCTCACGCATTCCAATTGGTAATGAAAGAAGTCAATCATCCATTGAAGAGAGTGTAGGGTATGGAGGCGTACAGTGGCACCCCGTGCCGTGGCCGCTCTGGAGAGGGTGGTGCAGGTGCCAGCTGGGTCCATGGTGCCGTCTTTAGGCACATAGAGTGTGCCATAAAGATCTTTCACATTCATCAGAGGATACAGGTCTTTAGTCTCAGCCGGCGACAGGACGTATGACTCAATGCCGTACACTTTACCCAACTGAAAAGCAAAATGTGTGAGTATCCACTTATTAGATTAAGTTTTACATTTCATTCATTATTAACACATGCCTCTTTGAAATTCTTGATTCTGATTAGTCAATCACTGCACTCATTATAAATAGAATTAGCACATTGGATTCCAGTGAATTTACATACGAATGAATCTTTGAGCAATTTCGATAGAAAAACTTTTTTTGTTGCAAACACTGAATTTATAGGCGAGGCTGGATTTATTTTTTTTGCCAAGATGTTTGGTTAAGCATTTGTGCCATTATGCCATACCGACATGAGGCGCTTGTACTCGTCAAGTCGCTGCTTGTTGGAAGCGATGAACAGGCCTCCATTTTGGATCCAGCCCGTCTCGAGTCCCGTCTCCTCCTCCAGCTCAGAGCTAATCACGCGTTGCGAGTGTGAGCCAAGAGTTCAACCTCAGTATCACTTGGTCTTAACTGCCACAAAAGACCTGTGGAAACAAAAAATATGTAGTATCTAATTCAAACAAAGAAACATTATTCAAAAGACAAGCTGGGGCTCATTTGTATATTACAGACTGCTACGCCCATAAGCTTTACCTATTATGTAAGCCCATTCATGGACTAAACTCTTAAACTAAACTGTAAAAGTGGGATATTAAATCGGAGTTGCTCCCTAGATTCAGTTTTACCTTACACATTGTTCAATTAAAGTTAAAAACTGATGTGCATCTTCTTTACTTTTTGCAGAAAGAAACTGTAGTACCAAGTCTCTAATCACGACACAAAGTAAACAGTAATGCAATACCGGCCGTGTGCCAGGTGGTGCCTGCAGTCAATCTGTCCCTCTCCAGCAAAACCACATTGGTCATGCCCATTTTACAAAGGTGGTAGAGTGTCTGGCAACCCAGGCTTCCTCCTCCTATCACCACAACATCTGCAGACTTTGGCAGTGGTTTGGTGGGACCACTGACGCCATCCTCCTGTTTGAGGGTCTTCTGCATAAGGGACACTCTTCTCTGTGGTGTGTGTAGACTGGGAGCTATAGCAGCGGGTGGCACGGCAGAGGGGTGAGAGGTGCTGATGGCATGCCGTCACCCTCCGCGCCACTATTCCCAAGAAGGCCATGGCCCCTGCAACAACACAAAACCATAAACACGCACTCTTATTATATAATGTTGAAAGAAACGGAGTCCCTCAGGGCTCAGTACTGGGCCCACTTTTATTTGTTACAATTACATTTTAAGTTTTCTACATAAAATAAATGGTCTGCCCATTAAAAAAAAGTTTACTTTAAAATAAAATACACCTGGATTATTGATATACAGCTGAAATTTTTGGCTATTTAAAAATAATAATATGGTAACTACTTACAATTAGGTTGCATTTATTAACTACATAAGTTGACATTAACTAAGCCATTCTAAAACATGTATTCATCTTTATTCATTTAACATTATTTAATGGACCTGAGGTGACATGAACTAACAATGAACAGTTGTATTTTTATTAATTAACGTTTAATAAATACTGTAACAAATGGATTGCTCAGTTAATGCATTAACTAAAGTTAACAAATAGGACCTTATAGTAAAGTGTAAACTTAAGTAATTTTAATCTATATTAGGCCTATCCATATATCTCCTTTAAATGTATAATTTCATCAGTATAATTCTTACCATTCTTTGCTGTGAGCACCATGTGAGTCAGCTTATCTACATAATTACGAGTTTTAGTTATGCTTTGCCATCTGAAATGTTTTACAGACAATTCAGTTTCTAATTAAGGCTACTCATTGTCAACAAACGTGTGCCTGAAAATAGTGCAATAATGACCAACTTGTATTTGCAGAACGTAATGCAAAAGCTTGTTTTATGCTGAAGCATTTGTGCAATAACAACGTGAAAAAAAAAACATTTTAAAACAGATGGACATGCATTAGATAACATGTCTAAAAAACAAACAAGGCAAAACAACAACAATCAGAGTGTGAAGTGACTGGTCAGTAGTAGCCTATATTCACATCAGTGTCTCTCACCTACTGTACATTAAACTTAATAGTAAAAGAGCAGAAGTCCTCCTTGAGACTGCTGTTGAGATAACGTTATGCTCGTAAACAGAGCAACCGGTGCTCAAATATGGCTGTTTGCTGACTGAGCATGTGGACGAGCACAGCTGTGTGTGTGGCGAACTTCAGAACTGCTGAGCCGAACAACAAACACAGAACGTGTCTGACGAGGATTTCACACTTAACGGTGTATCTTTCGAGGAGTTCCCTCAGGCCGACATCACATTTGTAGACTGTTAGTTACATTTGCAGCCCCAGGTCGTATCTTTTGCATATCAACCGGACAGGTAGCCTATATAACATGCCCCGAGACAAGCGCGCTATTAAAGGAATATTATACCGCCACTCTATAACATAACTTTTTTTTCAGACGCTGAAACTACTTAAAACGCGTTGATACTGAATGCGGTACTGAGGGGGTTCCGCAATTTGGGTTCAAAATTACAAGTGTGAAACGTTCAAAGTGGGTTAAAGTGGTCGTTTTCGGGTCAACTTAGTCTTAAAATCCTTAGCGGTTTCTGTCATGCCAAAAATATTGCCTAAGCTCAGTAGGTTTGGAGATTTGTGTGAGAGTTTTTCCACACAGATACAGTTCCAAAACAACACATACATTGCTTACCTGTCAGATGAATAAGTCCACTAATAAGGAAAGAAAACACACACACATACAAATGATTTTTGCTGGTGCTGACGTTGTGTACTGTTTAGTGCACACTGCAGCCGAGAGCCATTGGTTGCATTGCAAGCTGCCCAATAGACATGCTAACCCTTGCGTAAACTCTCCACCCACCGACAGCAGGACTGTCTGTGTGTGTGTGTGACCAATGGTATTTTGGGTTAAGGAAAGAAATATAATTTAACGTTTTATCAATTGTATTATTATTTTAAATATATTAAATTATTAAATCATATTTTTATTAAATTAAATTATATATATATATATATATATATATATATATATATATATAACTATTATAACATAATATTATGACATTATAGGCTATATATTATGTTGAATTTTATAATTTACTTAATGTAAGTGTTTATAATATAATCATAAGTACAATTGTCAATTATTGTACAATTTATCAATTGTATTATTATTTAATATATATAGTAAATTATTAAATAATATTAAATAATATTTAAAGTTATATATTATAATATATATATATATATATATATATATATATATATATATAATTTAAAAAATATATATATTTTTTAAATTATATATTATAAAAAATAGTATATACATAATATCTATAACATAATAGTGTGTATATATATATATATATATATATATATATATATATATATATATATATATATATATATATATATATATATATATTATTAATAATTATTTTCTTAATGTAAGTGTGTATAATATAATCATAAGTACTTGATTTTAAGCATTTTCTAGACTATAAAGAAATGTAAAAGTTTAAGAATTTAAATGCACAATAATCAAACATTAATCTTAAACTCATATGTGGGTTTCAAATCTTATGGTTTTATATTGATTTATACATACAGTATAGGTTTACATGCTCGATAGCATGTTGAGACTCAGCTGTCAGTTTATCCTCAGAGTAGATCACAATTAGAGCAGAAAGCTTGATCTCAGACATCTGCTCTAGTGTTACAGGAGGCTTCACTGCTGCTGGAAAATATTGAGAACATGGATGAGGATTACAGGAGGAATATAATGCAGGATTTCTGTACATGCATTTTACAACACAAACATGAATATATTATATAAAATGGGTGTCAGTATGCATGCAAATAAGCACATGATATCTGATTATTCTTGTTTCTTGAAAAAAATACATTTTAGGAATGTTTTACATTTATATGCAAGCCACGTTACATAAAAGTCATAATAATGACAGTGTTTTGTCACAATTTTGACTTTTAATTAATATAATTCTTTTTCATCATAATTATAATTTTTAAATCAGAATTCCAACATAGCTTCTTATAATGAGGACTTTTATGTGATTATTTATTCTTTTCATCTCATCATTTTGACTTTTTATGTCGTAATGTGATTTACAAAATAAATTTTTGGTAACACTTGATAGTCGATAGTCCACTTTAGACATTATACAAACTAAAAGTAACTTTTCAACTACATGTCAACTAACTCTCATTAGAGTATTAGTAGACTGTATTCTGAATATCTGGTAACACTTTATTTTGTTGGTCCCTGACTATAATTAACTTGGCGACTACAAGTAAACTTATTCTCTTAACCCAAAGCCTAACACCTAACCATAACCTAACAGTCTACTGACAGTCTACTATAACATACTAATACTCATAATAAGAGTTAGTTGACATGTAGTTAAAAAGTTACTTATAATTAGTAAAACATCTAAAGTGACTATCAGAAATAAAGTGTAACACGATATTTTTTTCTTATGTGGCAGAAATGGACCTCCATGCATTTCCTAAAATGGGATTTTGAAGGTGTTTATATATAGTGTCTTACAGTTCAGACAGAATAACAAGTTTTCCAGATAGCATGAACTTTGACCATTATTGGCTGACCTATTTCTACATGCACAAAACATCCTTGATAGCGTGAAAACTCCCTGTTTCAGCCACACACATGGACACTGAGTCACTGACCTCACAACACCTTCCCTATCTGAAACAACCAATCAGAAGAGGTTTAGAGAGCCCCACCCCGTCGGGAAAATATGACAACACACTGGATGAAGCAATGACAAAAGCTTATCAGTGACGGCAGTGGCAACCCAAACATTGCTGTGTTCATTCATTCAGATATCGGTTCTAAAATTATATTTAAGGGATTGCAAATTGCTTCTTGAAATGTTCATACCAGATTTTAGTCTACAAGCAACTGTGATGTCATCAGAGCACAACAACATTGGATAAAAAGCCAATTGGAATGACCAAACCCATCTGATGAGACGTTTCAAACTGCTGTTTCTGTGCAATAAGCTCAGCCATTGATTGTGTCATTTGAGAATGAACTGCTCAGATGCGATGGCATTTTGCTGTTCTTATGAAACAGGGGTCACTGGGGTCACGAGGGGCAATGCCTTCAGCTGAGGACCATGTTTTACAAATGACTCACATCCTCCTTACCTCTTTGAGCTGTGGTCACATGACCCCTGCTGGCTGATATAGGAGTCATATAATAATGTATCAATCCTCTCCACTTGATTTTACACCTAAATAACGGGAAAGAAATGGTTATATCATAAGAGTTATTCAGTAGAACTGTAATGTTTGACTCATGTTTTATTTTTAACTTAACATTTATTTATTTATTTTAATGTTGTAGTACATGTTGTTTAAAGAATTTGGAACTGAAAACACTCTTGTGAACAATGTCAGAAAGCATATAAGCCATGTATTGTAAATTCACCCTCATCATTGGTTTTGCTAATGGTGAGACTTTTTGTTTGTTTGTTTTAATTTTAATTAAAAAAAAACAAACTTTTGTACAAAGCCCCAACACTCTCAGAAAAAAAGGTATAAAAGCTGTCACTGGGGCTGTACCTTTTCAAAAGTACCTAAAGGGTGCATATTGGTAACTTAATGGTACATATTAGCACCTAAAATGTACATAATAGCACCTAAAATGTCCATATTAGCACCTAAAATGTACATAATAACATATAAAATGTCCATATTAGCACCTAAAATGTACATATTAGCACCTAAATGTCTATATTAGCACCTAAAATGAACATAATAGCACCTAAAATGTCCATATTAGCACCTAAAATGTACATAACAGCACCTAAAATGTACATAATAGCACCTAAAATGTACATAACAGCACCTAAAATCTACATAATAGCACCTAAAATGTACATATTAGCACCTAAAATGTACATAATAACATATAAAATGTCCATATTAGCACCTAAAATGTACATATTAGCACCTAAATGTCTATATTAGCACCTAAAATGAACATAATAGCACCTAAAATGTCCATATTAGCACCTAAAATGTACATAACAGCACCTAAAATGTACATAATAGCACCTAAAATGTACATAACAGCACCTAAAATCTACATAATAGCACCTAAAATGTCCATATTAGCACCTAAAATGTACATAATAGCACCTAAAATGTCCATATTAGCACCTAAAATGTACATATTAGCACCTAAAATGTACATAATAGCACCTAAAATGTCCATATTAGCACCTAAAATGTACATAATAGCACCTAAAATGTCCGTATTAGCACCTAAATGTCTATATTAGCACCTAAAATTAGCACCTAAATGTGCATATTAGCACCTAAATGTACATATTAGTACCTAAAATGGACAAAAGTTTTCCCTTTTGAAAAGGTACAGCCCCAGTGACAGCTTTTGTACCTTTTTTTTTCTGAGAGCGTAAACGTATGTTATAAGATGATGAAAAAAAACACACGAGATGGTAGGAAAATATATTTTTTGTTTTCTCGCAAAAGTTTTGCGTTCCCCCAAGCATTGATATGTAATAGTCCTTTCACGGTGCATTGTGGGACTTTTTACGGAGCAAATGTTTCAGTGCATTGGTAGGATTTTGCGATTCAGACAGCCCTTTAAATGGCCGATTAGTGCCCTGACTACTGACCTAGAGAGATGATTAAAGACACACCCTTGCAGTCCTCATACCTTGAACACTATGGCCATTCCTGACATATATTAGTCATTTAAAGGTATAGTTCACCCCTAAATAAAAATTCTGTCATCATTACTCACCTTCAAGTTCCAAACCTGTATGTTTCTTTCTTCTGTAAAACAAAAAAAAAAATATTTAAAAAAATGTTGGTAACCAGACAGTTGACTATAGCCATTAGTCATATTATTTTTTATGGACGTCAATGGCTGTTTGGTTACCAACATTCTTCAAAATATCTCCTTTTGTGTTCAATGGAAGAAATACATTCATACAGGTTTGAAACAACTTGAAGGTGAGGAAATTATGACAGAAATGTTCATTTTTGGGTGAACTATCCCTTTAAATAGACAAGCGCAAAAACCACAAGTGTAGGTATTTCGGATAGGCAAACCTAAATTGTGGTTGTATTTCTGTACTCTTACCAAAAGATGGCGATAGAGATGCAGCAGAAATGATATTACCTCCAGAATGTGTTAAGGTGAGGTAGTCTAATATTTTATTCTAGGCTTAAAGGGATACTCCACTTTTTTTTTGGAAATAGGCTCATTTTACCACTCCCCCAGAGTTAAATCAAATCCATTCAGCCGATTTTCTGATATTTAGAAGAATATCAGTAACCAGACATTTCTGGTCTCATTGACTTCCATAGAAGGAAAAAAAAAACTATGGAAGTCAATGAGACCAGAAACTGTCTGGTTACTGATATTCTTCTAGATATCAAAAAATCAGATGAATACATTCAAAAATGGTAAAATCCGAACTGTTTAACTCTGGGGAGTGGTAAAATGAGCCTATTTCCAAAAAAAAAAAGTGGAGTATCCCTTTAAGTAGTTACTACCTCTGCTTTTTATGCCCTCATTCTCTCTGTCTCAGACAAATTACTTCATTTTTATCAATAAAAACCCATATTTGTTCACATTATTTATTATTTCTATTGACCAATTTAATTGACCTATATATGAAGTAGGTCTTGTTCCTTTAAAAAAAAGGTATGTGACGGACATCCAAATGGGTAATTTTTCAAAAACATTTTTATTTCAAAAACAACAAAGAAGTGCCATGCACACTAATGTAATGTCATTTCATTTGGTCCCACTGTTCACTTTGGAGAATTAGAGAAAGGAATAAGACAGGGAAGAGAAATAAATAAGAACAAATGAACATGGTGGGATCAGAAAAAACAGAATGAAAGTTCACCACACAAATCATTTCAAATATACAAGCTCTGTTTGTTGGATTGTCTGAGCATGATAGTCCCACGGCAGCGGTTTAAACTTTAAATACAATACAGTAATAAAATTCTAATGCACCACTTGAATTTTTTTTTTTGTATAGAAAACAAAACAAAACAAGGAAATCCCTCACTTGCAAGAATTGCAAATGAGTATCAAAATTTTATTGGCAACATTTTGGTCTCATGATCTTGATCAGGCATATACAAAGAAGGTCATGAGGCCAAAGTGTTGCTATATAATTTTCAAACTCGTTGTGAGGGATTTCCTTGTTTTTTTTTAGATTTTGACCCGACTCATTTGGCCTTTTCTCCCACACCTTTTACCTGCAGCAGTGCCATGGTGATTGCTAATATGTAGTTAAAAAAAGAAAAAAAAAATAACTAAAGAAATGGACGAAAACCTTATCCTAAAATACATAACATTCTCCCTCTTGAACTGAGATCAAATAAGAGTCCTTGAACCATATTGCCTTTACAGGGTCTTGTTATCCATTAAAACTATTTTTCTATTTAAAAATTGTATCTTTCTCATTGGGAAATTGTTTCGCTTGTTTGTGTGTTGCTTTGGCTTTGCCATAAATCTTATTGCTTTTTGTTGAAAAATACCAAAAAAAATTAATTTAAGGTATATCATCTGAACACGTCTAAATATCTTGCAATTTAATATCTTTTTTTCTTTTACTTAACAAGAAAATGTATCTTGTTGAAGATATTTACTAGACATCTATACTGGAAAACAAGAAAAATACCTTTTTAAAATAGATTTGTTGTTGTGGAGTGAAAGTGTCCACCTTATGTTTGGTCCCAGGTCTTGCTCGTCCTCGTCCAGTTTTGAGGTCTCCCTGATGAGTGACGTGTCCCCTCATAAAGAGCTGTGCACTCATTCTAACCCCTCCACCCGTTTCTGATGCTTTGGGACTGTACAGGTACTTCACAACTCGTCCTTGTAGGTGGCGCTTCTGCAGACCGGCCGGTGGCTGCGAACCTTTCAGAGTTTTCATGGGACCCCCTCCAATCCGTGCGCACGTTGTCATCGTCCCAGCAGCGTAGAGGTCTCGGTGTCACTCACCCACTCCGGGTCCCCGGCGTAATGGCAGGGCTGCACCAGAAGAGGGTGTGTGGAGTATGCCATCAGATTCCGATTGGGAAAATGGGATTTGTAGTCCTCACTATTGATGGGTGAAAAACAGCAAAATAAAATGGTTTTCAGTAGCTGGACTCATCCTTATCATTACAGGCTAGAGGAATTGGGTCAATGTGAAGTTATAATAGAATAGCAATAGGGTTAGGGTGTGTGTGTGTGTGTGTGTGTGTGTGTGTGTGTGTGTGTGTAGTAGTATATATATATATATATAATGCACTATGTATAATTTATTTTATCGTATAAATAATATATAATTAATTAATGCTATTATTACTACATTTACATATAGCAGATGCTTTTATTCAAAGCGACTTACAAATTAGGACTAAATTGAGTCATCGTGAAGAGGCAAAAACAATAGCAAGAAGTGCTCAAAATACAAAGTGCAGGCATTTCTCAGAGTAGAATAAGCCAGACAAGGGAGGATTAAGGGAAAAGTAAAAAAAAAAATATATATATATATATATATATATATATATATATATATATATATATATATACATACACACATAATTTTATATTAAATATCCCTAACTTGGAAGTATAATATAATATTTACAAGGCAAACAGGTTGTAGTACTAGTAACATAACTATTTAATATAATATTTATACAATATAAATAATTATACATACAGTATATATATATATATATATATATATACACATTCATATATTATTCCTAATACCACCCTAAGCATGTGCAGTAAAAATTTTTTTTTATTTTTATAAAAAATAATATTAAATATCCCTAACTTGAAGTATAATATAATATTTACAAGGCAAAACAGGTTGTAGTTACTAGTACTAGTAGCATTACTATTTAATATTATATTTATACTGTATAATAAATTATACAATATATATATATATATATATATATATATATATATATATATATATATATATATATATATATATATATATATATATATATATATATATATATATATATATATATATATATATATATATATATATATACATTCATATTTTATTCCTAAAAAATATAGATATTATTTTTATAAAAAAATTATATTAAATATCCCTAACTTGAAGTATAATATAATATTTACAAGACAAAACAGGATGTAGTCCTAGTTGCATTACTATTTAATATTATATGTATACAATATAATCAATTATACATACTATATATATATATATATATATATATATTCACATTCATAATGTATTCTATATTTTTTACTGTACAACCAATATGTATAAATCTAAATATACATTCATATTACATTACTAAACCTAAGAGTGAGCAATTGAAAAATAATATAATATAATAGGGAAAGGCTGGAATATGTATATGTATAAGTTCCTATTTTATCCTAATTTAAAAAAAAATACTAGTAATGCTTACATAACAACCTTTCTAAAGAAAAAGGTCACCGCTTATCTATTTAATTTCTCTTTTAGATCCTGAAGAGCGAATAACTTTAGGGCTTGTGCTGCTTGACTTTACCCCAATAAATGAATAACCTATCAATTACTTTCAGCAAAAGCCTGTAGAGGTACTTCATGTACTGAGGGTACGATGTCCTAGGCCAGCTGGCAGACGGCCCATGGCTTTGTCAGATCTGGAAGGAGAGCGAAGAAAGCGCTGGCTAAAGTAGTGCTAATTCCGCTGGAATGCGGAACGGGGAAACCAGGGCAGGGCAAGGCAGGGCGTTTAACGGGTTAGCCGCCAGCGGGGCAGTAGCAGCACGCCGGTCCCTACCGGGAGAAGCCGTGGATCGATGGAAAACTGAAAAACGCGAGGAGAATGCAGCTCTGATCTGTCTCTGTGGGGATGAGAGCTTCAGGCGGGACGTGCCGAGCAGAATGAGTAAGAGTCAGAGATGGAGAGGAAACAGACAGAGGAAAAGGGATGGCATCATGCCAACCCCACAGCACAAACAACCAGTCACGCAGAGGACTCAAAGCTATTGCCAGCTCAAGATCGGAGTTTCTTTCTTGGCTTAAGTCTCAGACGCTCTGGCCATAACACTCAAATGACTTGGACAATTACATAGTGAAGAAACTATGTAGAGAGTTTTTAGAATAAAACTCTCCAAATCAAAGCACAATTTGTGGTAAGCAATTTAAGTCCTGCTTCACAAAAATATGTTTTTTTATATTTCTGGACAGTAACTTAACTAGACTACTAACGTTTCATTACAAACTAGACTTGTTTAACATATAATCAAGGAGAAAATCCAAGTGTGCATATGCATTTATGTTGAGAACGCAAACTTTGTCAACTAAAATTAGAAACATCACTTCTTCTATAAGGGGTTTACAACACCCCACAAGTCGTTTTAATATTTAAAGTCCCAGTCTCTGGAGACTTGAGTGTCATACTCACTTTGGGTGCTTGTCATACATGATGGGTAGGAACTCATCCACAGGAAGCATCTTGGATATGGGTTCGGCGTCTGAGGAGCTTCTGAGCTCCCTGGAGAGAGATGGCGTAAGACAGTGTCCAGTAGGAGTAATCGACGTGAACCAGATTCCTCACGTTCTCCACTGCCACCTCCTCTACAGGGTTCACCTTCTTCCTGCCCAGGTATCTGCAACAGATCCCACAACAGTAAAGCCTCCTGATGGGGCGCTATATCATCTGTCATGTCAACTGGATTACCCATGCCTATTTTAAAGTGCCCCTATTCTGCTATTTTAAAGGCTTCCAATTTTGTTTTGGAGGTCTCCTACAATACTTTGCAGACCTTTTACAGTCACAAAACTAAATCAAAGCTAATATCTTACAAAGCATAACAGGGGCACTTTACATATTTTTTTTAAATGTTTAAAAGATATGAAAAGTTTATGCCATACAAACATAAAAACAAAAGTGTGTAAAATGTTAAGAAGTGACAAAGCCGAATTTAAGTTTTCCTTATAACTACAACAAAAGCAATATTCTGATTCTGGTTTCCTCAAGTCTCCACGGCAACAGACAGGTGTCACTCACATGATGTCCCAGTCCCAGCTCCGCCTGCTCCACCTCCTCCATCAGCCGAATCAGACGCCGTTTAAAGTTGGCTTGGAAACGTATGTCATCCTCAAAGATCAGCGCCTTGTCCAGCTGCATGTCTACCATCTATGAGCAATAGATGACAAATAATTTTGACATACTAAAAATAGCTTAGTTTATTTTAATGTTTGGGGTCAGTAAGATTTAATTAATCATTTTATTCACCAAAGATGCATTAAATTGAAAAAAAAACAAAAAAACAACAACTACCATTTACTGATCATTTACTCACCCCCATGTCATTCAAGATATCCATGTCATTCTTTCTTTCAGTCGAAAAGAAATGAAGGTTTTTGATGAAAACATTTTAGATTTTTCTCCATATAATGTACCTCAATGGGAACCAAATGGTTCAAGGTCCAAAAGACACTTTCAGTACAAACTGCAAACTGTTCAAAGGGCTTTAAACGATTCCAGACAATGAACAAGGGTCTTATCAAGCGAAACGATCACTCATTTAAAAAATAAATAACAAAGTTAAAGTTTTATAAGCTTTATAAGCTCGCCTTGCTTTGTTCTGTCATGCACGGTCGCGACTCTCCTGTTCGAACTCATTCACCAAAATGAACAAATTTTTTTTCGAGCCAATTCGTTCTTTTTGTTCGCTGAATGAACCAAGTGACTCAAACAAAGATTCGTTCATTTTGATGAACGAGTTAATCATATAATGCACTTTACTTCCTAGTTCCCAGTAAAGTGCATTATATGGAGAAAATCCTGGAATGTTTTCATCAAAAACCTTAATTTCTTTTCAACTGAAGAAAGAATGACATGGATATCTTGGATGACATGGTAAATTATCAGCAAAAGTTTTAT
This sequence comes from Hybognathus amarus, assembly GCA_030378365.1. NCBI lineage: Eukaryota > Metazoa > Chordata > Actinopteri > Cypriniformes > Leuciscidae > Hybognathus > Hybognathus amarus. Next base: position 107,201 of record JAQIUQ010001609.1, on the reverse strand, counting down.
TAAAGTGAACTACTCATTTAACTCAAATATAGTTTTCAGGTACACTTTACACCTCAGTCTGAATGACACTGCTTTAAAGGTTGTGTAGGTCAGAATTGAAAAAAAAACTTTTTTTCCAAATTTCTTTAAACTTTCTGTATATATCAATGCATAATTAAAATCTAAGTACTCTGAAAAAGAAAGTATAAAAATCGAGTGTCTGTAGACCTCTCACGACTGTTTTAAATACAGCTCATTATTTCCATTCACTTCATCCCCTCCCTTCTTGGCTCCTTCCAAAGCCACGCCCCCAAAACACATGAACGCGCAACTCCGACAGCTGAGCTGAAGACGCATTATTTACCTCAGACGAGCGGAGAGGGAGGAAGAAGTGCATGTAGTGACATCATGTCAGAAACACATGTAAATAAAAAAATCTAACTATCATTATGAAGATAAACAAATAAGTTGGATTTTATTACTCTCTATCAAGCTAGCATATTGATATTGGTAAAGCTTACAATATTGATTCGCTGAACGAGCTAGTTAGTTATCTATAAGGCAAAGCTAAAAACAGGTTGCATGATACACGTTTTTCCATTGCCATCATTTACACTGTGATGAAGAGGAATTTCATGTAAGATTCATTACATATATATGGTGTTCTGCATGTAAGAGTTTGCTTGATGAAAGCATTGTTGATTCTGATGAGGACTACACACCCGAGACAAGTAAGTTACCCATAGACAGTATAAGACAGCAAGTACCGCATCGTCAGCTCGAGGACAGATCCGGGGTCGAGGGCGAAGCAGAGGATTTTGCTATTAGGGTCCGAGGAAGTAGAGGCCGAGGACAGGGTAGTCGAAGTGCAGGGCAAGGAGCACTTTTTAGACAAGAGGACCTGCGTCGAGTTTTGCATCTTTAAGCTCAAACAAGCACGCGAAAAGGTACTGGATACGCGCAAGTGGGCAGGTCCTGTGTGGCAAACGGGAGGTTGCCATGGTTGCGAGAGAGTGACAGTCGCCTAAGCCAATCCATTGTTTCGTGCCGGTTCGAAATAATGAGCTGCGTTTAGTGCAGATTAAACGGTCTAGGGTAACTCGATTTTTATACTCTTTTTTTCAGAGCACTTAGATTTTAATTATGCATTGATATATATAGAAAATTTAAACAAATTTGGTAAAAAGTTTTTATACAATTCTGACCTTCACTACCTTTAAATAAAATACCAACCCCAAAAGGCATTTGTTTAAATAGTTTTAGGGGCCACTGACCTCTTTCCAGATGTAGTAGTGGCTCAGGAAGCAGCCGACCTCTCCCTTCGTCAGCGTTCGCCCAGAGAAAGGGTCATAGTAACCAGGTAAGAGATCCACACCTAGAATCTTAATGTCGCTGCTGTTCAAAGCACTGCATACACACACAATTCAAAACACAATTATTGCATTATCTGTCAATCTAAACTAGAATGCATGAAGATTCTTATAACGGTAAATGTCTATTAGAGCTGCATGATTAAATGTTAATAGATCTTGATTCAGACACCCACACAATCTCATTCCCTGAATGACAACGGTTAGTCTTTTCAACCACACAGCATCATTATTTCTGTGTTAAAATAATTCAGATTATCACAGAAGTACTAGGATATAAGTTCATAGTTCAGATATAAACACTGACGTCTGAGGTAGTGATCGGTAGAGGAGTAAATCACCTTCCATCTATGGCATCCACAACTTTAGCATCAATCTCAAGCTCATACAGCGACCATAACATCCTGTCCCTGCGGTCTGGACGTCTGCGCAGGTTTACCAAGTAGATCTAAGGAGACACACACACACACACACACACACACATGCAAAATATTATTCTATCAAATGAAGTGATTGCTGTAGCTCACAACAATGGTAAAAAACTGAGTATGCACTTTACCTCATCAAAACCCATGAGATCTGACTGTTTGGGAGGAACGTGGACATAGCGAGAGACATACATGGGCGGCCCGTGGACTGTGGGAGAAATGACATCAATTAGGACTCAAATCCTTCACAATGATTCTGTTCGAATTAAGGAGCTAATCGCTAATTAGCACAAGCTTAGCACAATCTTCACATACAGTTGAGTCCTAAGAGTCTGAGAAAACATTGAAAATCACACAAGAACATTCTTAATTTATTATGATCATTTAAGTTTTGTGAGAAGTCATTTCTATGAAAGCCTGTTTCTACGTCAGAGTAAAATATAAAAAGGGTTATTGTGACTTTATTTCTTAGAATGCACTTTAACCCTAAAAAGGTCAAGACAGTAAAGAGAAATCAGAAAATTAATGTATTGCTATTTTCCAGCTTATTAGGACACAAATAAAAAAAGGATCCATAGTTAATAGTGAAAATTGGACCCTAATCTAAAGTGTGACTTCCAATGTTTTTATTGCAAACTAAAATATACTTTAATGACATTTCTATTCAAACTTGTATGTTATTCAATTCAATTCACATTTATTTGTATAGTGCTTTTCCCCAACACACATCGTTTTAAAGTCCACATTACAAATTAGAGTAATCTGTTATCAGAGCAAACTGTCTAAGTCATGTATTTCAGAAATGTACATATAGAAAATCACAGTTAGTGAAAAATTGATTATTTAAACAATGTAATAATTTAAGGCAAAAACAATGAGCTCATTGTAATGAATACTTGTTTGTTAAATGATTAAGACATTTAGAAGGTTATGCATTTAAATACATTTCTAATTACACATTTGTTATGAAGTTGCAATTTAATATATTTTAACTTTGTAATATTGTAATATTGAATAACATGCTACAGTTAAAATGATAATAAAGTACTTAACATGTGCTTTAGTGTGTTAGCCAAGCCAACACATCAAAATAAGTGTACTTCTTTAAATTGATTAAATGACAAAAGATTATTAAAACATAATGATTTCAAATATAACAATATTACAAAGTGCACTTAAGGTACTTAAGTGTGTTCAGAAATAGTCATGAATGTCTACTATCTTTAAGTACACTTAAGCAGCCTAATATATAATTCGATTATCTGCAAGTACAGTTCACAACTACAATATATTTGTAAAGTTTGAAGTACACTACAAGTGCACATTCAATTCACATGCACTTATTTTTCAAATAGCAAATAAATGCTAGCTTAAGTGCTGTTATCATTAAAGCAAGAAGGGGGACATTTTCAAGTTATTGCAAAAGTGTTAAGCTGATAATATCATTCAATAAAAAATGTATATGTCAGTGTCACTCACTCAAAGATTCCAGGTAAAGGTGGACAAAATTGATTCGATCATCCTTGACCGTCTGATGAGGCTTCGCCGGCACGTTCACATATCCATAGCGCTCCTTGTTGCACAGATACATCTGAACCTCTGGTTAAAAAAGGAATTATATAAAATAAATAAATATAGTCAGAAATTGTATTCACTATGTCAGCTCTTTCCAATGCTATTTGACTGTCAATCCAACAAAATGTTGGACACAGAGAAGAATTTTCCCCTCATTCCCTCCAAACTAAATCCAAATGTTAAACTCATCATATTGCATAAGGGGGTGAGATATGCTGGAGTCATCCAGAAGGGGGCGCTGTACCCAATATCCTGCAGGAGAAGGCAAAAACGATGATGTCGTCGAAGGGCCAGGAGTAGTCTTTGTGAGGCGGGTGGAAGGACACTTCCCTGGTGCCCTGTTTGCGCAGGTCCAGCAGGATAGTGGAGTGGACCATCGGGACAGGATAGCAGCCCAGCCTTTGACGGTGCTTTGTGGGGAAGTACTCAGCGGTACGACGATAATAGCCCTGAGACATAGAGAAAACTGGACATAGTCACAAAACAAAGTGTTTGAGCAACTAAAGAGCATCTAAACAGACCCATAATGAACAATTACCCTCAAAAGTTATGTTGTTTTTGTTTTTTGGAGATAATCACTTTAACTGAATAGAAGACTTGTTTTGAGACATTTTTGCACACAGCTTGACTGTCAATATTTGCTCTTGTATATGTACTAGAATAGTTTTTCTGGACAATTCATGATAAATGAACCCATTTTGAAAAAAAAAATCGAATAAATTAAGTTCCAATGCAACATTTTAACATTTTAGTAGCAAAATATGTGATGGCAAAAATAATATGTATATAATTATACAATAATAATATTGTATAAATTCACTGCTGCTGAAAAGTGTGGGGTCGGTAAGATTTTTAAAAGATAAGGTTTTTAAAAGAAGTCTCTTCTGCTCACCAAAGTTGCATTTATTTGACACAAACATACAGTAAAACAGTAATATTGTGAAATATATTTTTACAATTTAAAAGAAGTGTGTTCTATTTAAATATTTGCTAATTTGTAATTTGTTCCTGTGATCAAAGCTGAATTTTCAGCATAATTTATCCAGTCCAGTGTCACATGATCCTTCAGAAATCATTCTAATATCCTGATTTGATGCTCAAAAAACATAACTGATCATTATCAATGTTGAAAAACTGTAGTCTGATGAAAGTTCACAATAACAGCATTTAATTGAAATAGAAATATTTCAAAACACTGTAAATGACTTAACTGCCATTTTTGATAAATTAATGCTATATTTACTGCATAAAATGATACATTTCTTGAAAAAAAAACTCATAGTGACCACAATCCTTTGTATGGCACACACACACACAATGCAGTTATCTACTTTGTATAAGTATTTGCCTGTAGTTTAACTAATTTAAATCACCAGTAGTGTATACATTTAAAAAATATAATTTCAAAGTAGCTTCTCCAATGCTTTTAATATTATACAGCAATAATGGAAGCCGATATGGCCACTTTATTGATGTGGTGTATAGCAAGATCATATGTTAGCTATCTCTCATTGTGTTACATACACATGTACACACACACTTCCAAGCTTGATAATCATGAACTTCTGTACCTGTGGAGTGATGCCACACCAGTAGTTGGAGTATGCTGACTGTGAATCCAGCATGGGGGCAATAACAGACTTGTTCTCCGCCATCAGGAGGTTCAGTGTGTCCGGGTTGGTCAGAATGTTGTCTGTGTCTGAATACTGCAGACGAGAAAATACACACAAAGAATGTCATTAATAGTTCTGATATTATAAAATGACATATTTGAAAATTTTCAAATGGGGTTTAAAGCAAATCACAGTAGTAGTTCTGTGATTTTAGTGTTATTAGACCTCAGGGCTGCTATTTGACACCATTGATTTCGATATCCTTGTCTCTTGCCTAAAAGAAGATGGTGGGAATTTGGGGCATGGCAATTGAATGGTTTAAGTCCTTCCTTGATTGGTTTAAGTCCTTCTAACAAGTCGTTTTCTAATAATTTTGGTCAACATCTTTTCTATTGTATAGTGGGGTTCCCCAAGGATCTATTATTGGCCCATTCCTGTTTTCATTATATATGCTACCTTAACTATTGAATTTGATTACATCAAATTTAATCATGGATGGTTTGGAGCTCCAGTCAGTACACCAAAAATTTTTCCGATCTGGGTATTTTAGCCCACTTCTGTAAATTAAAGCTACACTGTGTAAATCTTTTAGTTTATTCTTAGCTAAAAACACTTAGTTCTTTCAAAAATATATGTGCTCATTAATGTATATTTACTTTGTTCAAGTAATAAAGTATTCTCATGAGTGTTTAATATGCCATTGAAAATACATACGGGTAAGGGGTTCTAATGTCGGTTGCCATGTTTCCCCTCCATCTTGAAAGTAAATTAGCCAAAGAGGGACATACCCGTTAATTCAAGTTTCGCCTTTCAAGTTTACGTTTGAGTTAACACTCATGGACGAGGTCGAACTGGAAGCCATGTTAATCTTGGACTACATTGGCCACTGTAGAAGTTAAAACGAAATCGGAATTGAGAGGAACAGAAACTAATATTCACTGGATGGTCATATACCTTTTCACCGCTACGATGAGGGGTAAAAATCACACAGTGTAGCTTTAAGGGAAAGAATTTTGGTGTAGTTTGATAACTGTCTGAAATTTGATTAAAAAAAGATTAATTCTGTGGTTAAATACTTTTTTCTATCTAAGATCAATAGAAAAGGTTAAATCATTCCAGTCTTCTAGTGGTTTTGAAAAAAAAGCACTGTAATATACTGTATGTGGGTGTTATCATCTTCAATATGTGCAAAACGTTGCTGACAAACTTTTGAAAGGTAATCATGAAACAGCATGTAATGCGTATATTAGCCTAACTGAAACATTGGTTGCCAATTCAATTTAGAATTTATTTCAAATTATAGACCCTTGTTTATAAAACATTACACAAACTGGCACCTCCATATTTAGTGTACATTCTTCAAGTGCATAAACTCCCTAGCACGCTAAGGTCAATCAGTCAGAAGTAGGGATGGGCAACGATTAATCGCGATTAATCGCATCCGAAATAAAAGTTTGTGTTTACATAATATATGTGTGTGTAGTGTGTATAATTAATTTGTATATATGAATACCACACAGGCATGTATATATTTAAGAAAAATGTGTTATAAATATATTAAATATTTATATTTATATATAATATTAATTATGTATAAATATATATAAATTATATACATGCAAATATTTCTAAAATATATACATGCATGTGTGTGTATTTATATATACAAATTATTTATACACACTACACACACATATATTATGTAAACACAAACTTTTATTTTGGATGTGATTAATCGCGATTAATCGTTGCTCATCCTGGTCAGAAGACTTCGTTTCTATGACCAGACTAAAAAAGACAAGCTCCAATTAAGACTAGCATCTTCATTAGGTTCTTTGAAGCGACATTTAAAATGACACCTACTCTAATTAGCATTTAATCCAACTGGTTAACTTAGAAAGGGGCTCTAATATATTTTATGTATTTGAATCTGTCTGGTGTTGATTGTATGTGTCATGTTATGGTGTTATTGTTGATCATTTTATTTGACCTATGATTGTATAGCACATCGTCATCAACGTCCTGTTGTTTTAATAGTGCTTTATAAATAAAACAAACAAAATATGCACAAAAAATTCTAGTAAATTTCAGCACAACTTCTATTGTGACTCCAATAGGAACTGAACCTGGTTTTAATTTATATATATATATATATATATATATATATATATATATATATATATATATATATATATATATATATATATATATATATATATATATATGAAGAGTTCAGATGCAAAAGCCTCTAAATGCCATTTGAAATTTTCTTCTAAAATGTCCATTTTTATCAAGCTTGTATGTTTAAGTTCAGTAATTTAACTTAAATGACAATTAATAGGTAATCTTCATTGCCATTTAAATATACAAGCTTGATAAAAATGGTCATTTTAGAAGAAATTTCAAATGGCACTTAGAGGCTTTTGCATCTGAACTCTTCACACATATATATATATATATATATATATATATATATATATATATATTCTTATTATAGATATTTGGGTGTGAATGGTCCACAATCAGGGTGTATATGCTTTAACTGGGTCATACCAGAATGTAGTCAGCCCAGCGTTTCTTGGCAAAGTTCAGCGCTGCCTGTTTGAGCTTCATGACATACTCATAGCGCCCGTTAGTCCAGTGCTTGGGCCCCAGCTCACCCGCATAGGACCTGTGCAGAAAAAACAAGCAGTTGAATCAAACTTGACTGGTGGTACCTAAACTTCCAAACATCCAACTTTTAGTTGTGGTTTAATCAGGACAGCATATCTGCCAATCGTGCATGATGTGTGATGATCGTCTCACGTGGGTTTATCTAAGGGTCTCCACTCCACATAGTGATATTGTGTTTGCATGACGGTGAGCCATTCTCGCAGGATTGCTGTTGTGTTATCAGTGTTGTGGTCTGTTGCTGCCCTACAGGAAACAATACACAGAGAGAAAGCAAATGATTAGAAACATTGGCATCATTCTATTGTGTCAAATGATCGGTACATCCGCCATGCAGAAATATAAACAACGTAAGACAGGAAGTGATATCATAGCGAGGACCCGTGATCACCTTCATGACTGCATGCTAAGGTCAGACAAGTCTTTAAATATATGGATAATTTGCCCTTTTTATGACAAGGAAAAGTGACTTCAGGTTGTAGAGTGTCATGTGGTGCAACTGATGATTATAGTTTATAAAGTAATAGATATGGATATTTTTTCTCACAAAAACGCATTGTTTTGCTTCAGAGGGCCTTTAGTAACCCCTGGAGCCATACTGATTACTTTTATGATGGATGGATGTGCTTTTTGGGCTCCAAAATCTCAGGTACCATTCACTCTGATTGTGTTTGGCTGAAAGAAGATTTGGCTTGAGGGTGAGCAAATGATGGGATCATTTTCATTTTTGGGTGAACTTAACCTTTAAGATGTTTACAGTTATGTATAAGGTTAAAGGAAATTATGGTATAACTTTTTACTTGGTAGTTAGTTACACCACATTACATTTTTATAGTAATTAAATGTAAAACTTTAGTATAAAAGTTTTTCAAAACTCTATGAAACCAACCTGGATAATGTGTTTTAACTACATTTTTAAAAGATTTTTCCATTTCTTTATCTAAGACACACTTATTTGTCATTGACCCATATACTGAGTGATACAAATGAACTATGAGCTAACATCTAATAACAGATTAGCCTATTTGTGATGATGTAGCATCTGAGTTCTCATTAAAGTCACAAAATAAACGACTTAGAGCTATTTTTAACGTTAACTCGCATTATATGTCATATTTTTTGCCTGGTATATATATTTAAAAAATGGTATGTTCTAGAAAATAATAAATGTGAAAAAGTGAATAAACGAACAAATCCTGAACGTTATTAGTTAGGGGGAAGGGGGTTTGCTTTTGGGGGAAAGTCTGCAAAAATCAAGGGGAGGAGGTGATGAAATGCAAATAAGATTGACCTTTTGGCATCTTACAAATAGTAAAAAAGATTATCAGCCATGTTAAAGTGCAGGGAAGGAAGTCACCTACCAGATAGAGATGCGCTCTTTGGGATAGTTTAATCTCTCGAGAGCTCCGAGGTAATATGGTAAAGAATGGGCGGCGTTCCGTGCGATTATAACTATAACGACCGTGGGCGACTGCATCTTTGACTCGTCGGAATAATTTTCCTCGGAAAAGTAACATTGTGCTACCGCAAGAATGGTCCAAACAGTTATAATCCCAGATAACATTGTTGGATTTTCGATGGGCCGCTGTGTCGTTGCACAAACAGTCTCCATCCGCGTCAGCAGCTCGAGGGAAAGAGGGCTCTTCCCTAAACTTCTCACTCCCCTCAGTTCTCCGTTTCCCCCTGAAGGAGCCAACGTGTTCTGTTAGCTGTGTTTGAGAGTTACAACTTCCGTGTGAGGATTTTCCCGAACTGTTACATTATATGTTCCGTGTAACGTTTACATTCACGATTATTTAGAATGTTCGACGTTTTTTCTAAACCTCAAATGTTACATGTTACATTTGAGAACGCTGTTAGTTGACGTTTCGCTACATTGTTTTGCTATAGCTTAACGGTTTTACAATGTCGACGTTTGAGGATTTCATCGGAGCTTATAGTAATTTCTCTTTCGCCACAAGAGTGTTAACCACAGCAAATTTAGCGATTAGACAAATTTTTCTACCAAACTAAACCAGACATTAACAGAGATAAATGACTGTGATATTTTGTCATGTTTAGTCAAAATTCAAAGAGCACAACCGTTCTAAATTCTTTAAACTGTTTTCCCTTGAAAGAAACTAAGAAATTAAAGAAAAGCAAAGAAGGCCTGATTTGAAGGCCTAAATTGAATATTCGAGTACATAACCAGCAAATTTCAAACCAAAAATATATTATCTTAGATGTAAAAGGTTTTATTTTACAAAACAACCACAAAGTTCTAGCTGCTTCTTCAAACGTTTTCCTACAGTGAACAACCACAAGAGGGATGTGTTGAGCTTGTTTCACAAATAAACCAAAGGAAATTTTAATATGACGTGTCTCCATCGGTTTGACATTAGAAGAGCTATTTTTGTCAGTATTATGTGTAGCTAAAACTGATAAATGATAGATAGATAGATAGATAGATAATAGATAGATAGATAGATAGATAGATAGATAGATAATAGATAGATAGATAGATAGATAGATAGATAGATATGATAGATGGATAGATAGATAGATAGATAGATGGATAGATACGATAGATAGATAGATATAGATAGATAGATAGATATATATAGATAGATAGATAGATAGATAGAGTGTTACACTTAATTTAACCAAATCACTTAAAAAAACCTCCATATTGATTCAATCTTTTACTGGTTGTTCATCTACAAAGGAATGTGAAATTGATCACTGGCCATCCACACTATTGAGTCCTTGTCTTTATGAATGCTGAGATGCTCCTTACAGAGAGATCAAGTGAAAGAGAGAAGCTCAATGACCAGATGCCGCAGAAGAGCAGAACCTTGGAGGGTGTAATCAGAAAAGAAAACAGCCTGCAGAGAACAAAGAGATAGAGGCGCTGAGAGAGAGTAAACGAAATACGGCTGACATCCAGCCAAACTCATTTCGAGTGTCCCTTCTATCATTGGCCAGCCGCATTGCCTGTAACAATTAGATTAGCGGCGTGCTCAGGCTTGGTCCGGAGACTCGGGTCAAAGGGAGTGTCGTTTCACGGTACCCACGCCTACCCCTCCAACCCCTGGCCCTCGGAGGGCACTTTCCCAGCGCCTTCCGCACAGCCGACCCTGAGAGAGTTCACCAACATCTCAACTAACTTTTCACTGCTGGGTCAAAGGTCTGAGGAGCAGGGCAGCAGGGTGTGGCGGGGGGTCGAGGGCACACAAGACAACTAGCCTGGGCCCAAACATTTATTCAGAGAAGGAGGGGGCCATTTTCCCCTGGACAACTTTGATTAAGCCACTTTATCCAATAACTAGTGGGGGGTCTGCCATGAGCCTATGGATATACGAAGCCATGTGGCATGCAGAAAGGGGGGGGGGTCCACTGGTCCCAGCATTTCGGCAGACTCTTCATTCACTGGGTCAGTCAAAATCCCTAAAAGGGCAGCTGCAACACTATGGGAAAGCCTCAAACTTCGTCCAGCATTGCGATAATCAATAACATGTTCCCATACAGACGTCTCACGGCTCATCAGCTCAATAACTGTCACTCACAGTCCCACGCTCAGCTCAATCGCGCAGACTTACTCAGCAGTCGTGAAGTGACAGTCCAACACACTGAATGCCGAATTAGTTCAAAGCTTTTTTTGGGAAGCTTGGTTTGTAGGAAGACCGGCTGTGTTCTCAATGGACTACAAGCACACTGCTTACTGGAAAAGTGTTTAATGCCATTGGGAAAATGCACTTCTACCTACATTTTTTGCAAACAATTCACTGCAATTTATTGCAAGTTTTTGCACAATACTATGCGATGACCTCAAAACACAAGTGCGTGATTTGTAAACTAATACATGTTGACATTTACATCACGTAACCAGCTGTATACGTGTGGCTTTTCTGATGGAGTAAACTTGCTACAGAGCTCACCTGGTACTGTAGTGCACTTGCAAAGAGAGAGCATTCAGGTACGAGTCCCATGAAACGCGAGTCTCAAGAGCTCAAAGACTTGAAGAGGCAGCTAAAATGGCATGGCTGCCTCAGCAAATGTGTTTTTAGGGTTTAGTGTAGGTTGTACACTAAATGTGATTGAGCATAATCTCATTTCCAAACTGCTGCAAAACGTACAATATAACACGTTGGCAGACTCATCTGTTTTATCATTTTGCAGAAATGTCGCCACACGCACATTTTCCCAGTGTTTCCCAAAACGTATGTTCTATAGGCATATAGTATGAGTGTGTGTAGTATGAATGTAATCAGGACGCACTACATTCACCATGTTGTTATTATCATGTGACCTACCAGCGTCAGTTACATCACTTCACTGTCATTCATAAATGCTCTCCCATGGCCTCATGGGATAGTAAAGTGTCCATCATTCGCACACTTCAGAATCTCTCCAGAAGAAGTAGGTCATCCGGTTACTACATCTAGTACTGTGAATTCGGACACACTTTTTTTGTCACATATTATTTTTCACATTCTCACACTCCAACTCGTCACATATGGACACTTGGTCAGGACCCCTTGGCGTCACTCCTCTGACACACTGGGTATACCTTTGGCGTCATTTTCAACATTCAGGTAGTCTGTAGTGTTGTAGCCTATTCCTTTTTATTTTTATTTATTGAAGTCTCGACTCTTGACCCATTCGCAGCAGACCATTGCGTTGAGCTTACCCAAGACGTCAAATTTCAACGCTACAGGCTCCGGTTCAGAGATCTATTGAAGTCTATCGGACTATCCCGCACGTTGAAAAATGATGCCAAAGGTATACCCAGCGCGTCAATGAGTAACGCCAAAGGGTCCTGACCAAGCGCCCATATGTGACGAGTTGGGTGTGAGAATGTGTTGACTATATAGTAGGAACGTATGCGATTTCGGATGCAGCCCAAGTTTTGCTCAGATCATCTTTAGACAATGAAATATTTGTCTGCATATGAAAATGCATTCTTCCTTACTGTATAGTAGGCGAAAAACAGTTTGTCTGAATTCACAGTATTCATAAAACTATAGGTGAAAAGTACATAACCTGTTACTTCAAAAGAGGTTCTGAAGTGTGCATCCATTGGACGCTAGTATCCCATGAGGCCACAGGAGAGCATTTGTGAATGGCAGTGAAGCAACACTGTAAGTCACATGACAATAATGGCATACGACACACTTTCCTATTATATAGAATGTCATTTTTTGCGATTGTGGTGTAATTACTTGCTCAAAAAAGTACCTATAGAGTATGTCATTTTGAACACAGCCTAAAAATTATCAAAATCTAGTTGAGTGCATTCTAGGGGTTTTCTAAATGAAGTAAAGTAGAATGATAGTTTAAAAATACCCACCACTTTCTAAAGCTCAAAAAGTAGTCTAATAATATCACCAGCACTAGTTACTATGCATTTCAATTATTTTCTGTCTTTGTGGCTGATTCTGCCAAAAGGTACATCTTAAGGAAGGAGAGCTACTGGGGATGTGTTGATAGTATCGATAAATTGACTGGTAATCAGACCATTGGGTACCTCATATGTTCCCATTTGGCCAATACTGCCGAGATGACCAAAGCACTTAGACGAAATTGCCTCTGTAAATCTATTGCAGTGTAGTGATTTTGTTCCATCAGTAGAGTGGGATTCAGTGACACCTTTTTAAGCAGACACATTGCTTAACACACTTCTGAAAACCACTGCTTTTTCATTTTGAAGTGTTAAACTTTGCTGAACAGAGACCCACCTAATAATAATCTGATATTACACGTGATGTACTGGGTGATGGGCACCGCTGGTCTGCCTACGGGGCTTGATATTTTACACAAGGCCTTGACCATCATTGTTTTCATTATTTTATTTTAAGAAAAAAATGAAGATTTTAAGGTTATTATTTACTCATACTCATTCAAAAACCCATATACCATATTTTACACAGATCTTTTCATATAATGACAATGCCTAATGACCACGTCTGTGAAGCTCCAAACATGCCCACAAATGTACTGTAAAATGTACACAAATGAGAAACAATAAAATTCGGATGATAAAAAAAGAAAAAAAAGATAAAAAGTCATTATTCACAGTTAATCTTAGACTTCCAATCCATCAAATGTCATTGTCATCAAATGTCTTCTAACCAAATATTGTGGCATAAACATCCATACTGTGCCAAAGGCCAATATATAACTAAATAATAAATGGATATTTTTGTGTTTTGATTTTTTTTTTGCATATTTTTTAAAATATTATTGAGAATTTATTTAAAAAAGGTATAAAAATGATCCTGTCACCATTTATTCAACATCAAGTTGTTTCAAAGTTGTATGACTTTATGTATTGAAAACCTCCTAATTTTAGCTTTATGTAAGAATTATAGAAATCACAATTCACTTCTGTTCCAAATCTCACATATTCTATGCAGGGTTTGATTGTCTCTAACACCAAATTCTTGTGCTTCTTACAAGTATAAGTTTTAATTAATTATTAATTTGTTTAATTAAGTTTTATACATACCGAATTTTCATCTACTGGAACTGCCAGTTTCTAAGTTTCAAATGATTATTAAACAGCAAGCACAAACTTTATCACTCACTGTTTTACCTGTTCTTTTTCACTGCTAGTTGCCATGGTTTCTGATTAGTCCTCACCTGTTCCCTGTTTTGTTCATTGTTTAGCCCAGTGTATTGATATTGAACATTGATACAAAATAACATTGTAAAATAATGTTCTAAATTCAAATAACTGTGAATGAGATTTAAAAGTTGGGTTTAAATATTTTTTTTTTAGAAATGAAAATGTATCCATTATGTAAATACATGCCATCCTTGTTTCATTTTTAAAATAGGTTTTGACCTATTTATTTTGTTTAATCAAAATGCCAAAAACTGAACCTTCTTTTTCGATAATTTGTTACACTTCAAATGCACGTCACAAAAAGAAAAGATATTTTGGGATAGGCCTACTTTCGTTTCATCAAGACTTAAAGGAGCATTTCACCCATTTCAACATTAATCTTTATTGAAAGTGGATCACATATGTAGTCAAAATGTAAAAGAATTTTTGAATTTGGTGCCCTCTTGACCGAGAAAAGACAGAAAATAACTGAAGGGCGCATTTGTATGTAAAACAACAACTCCCAGAATGCACCACATTGCACAGCTCCGCAAGCCACTCCACTAATCTGATTTTCAGTCAGGCGAAACTCAGGATGGTTCAACGCATTCTCATCCTTTAGCATCATATGAGAATGCTATATGACAAAATGGCACTATACTACGTACATGGTACCCTTTATCGTTTATATAACACGCGCTGTGATGGGTAGGTTTAGGTGTGGGGTAGGGTAGTCTCATATTACGCTAAATGATTTCATGACGCCTTAAGTTCGCGTGTTATATAAACAATAAAGGGTACCATGTGCGTAGTATAGTGCCGTTTTGTCATAAAGCGTTTTATGTGACGCTAAGGATGAGAACGGGCTGGATGGTTCACATCACAACACAAACGTCCATGTGCTCGTCTGATTCAGAGATTTCCTCCAGGAGAAATTGCCATTGTTGAAATTCTGTGTCCGTAACAGCACAGCGAGAGCAAGCACCAGCAGTCCGCCCAGCTCGAGCCAGTCCGGGCTCCTCGACCGTGACAGGCAGCCGCCTCCGGTTCCTCCATCAGCCTCAGCTGCTCTTCACTATACTGCGGCTTGTAAAACTAGCCACAAACATCGGATTCGAGCAGGATTTCTAAATCCTCTTCTTCCATATCATGTTTAGTTTCTTCCGTCATTGTCATACTTCCTATCTCCACAGCGCTTGTTAGCTTAGCTTCCAAACAAGATGGCTGATATTGATTCAGTATCTGCAAGTGAAGTCCCACCCACTGATCTGTAATAGGCCTGTAGGGTGAGTGGGTCCCACACCCTTGAATAATAATGAGCTAATGTTTGTAGTCTTTACACTTTTCAATGAAATGTGACTTCCTGCTTATTTTGACGCAAAATGACCGTTTTTATGTCATAATAAGCAGGAAGTAAAACACTTAAATCCTTATTTATCCCATTTCAGGGGAAAATAAGGGAATTAACCATAACCATTCAAAAATATTACTGGGTTTCTAAAGATAAAAAGCTTAATGCAAATGGGTAAAGTGTCCCTTTAAGATGAAAAGTCTGTCAAATTCAAATAGCTTTAAATCCATACTTTTCATGGTTGAGTGTGACAGTCGCTGCATGGTTTCAGGAACAGAGTAGCATGAACATCATTCAAAACATCTTTTTTATCACAAGAATGAAAGGTTTTGAACAGCATAAGTGTGAGTGATTTTTTCTATCAGGTAACTACAGAAAGGTTCTCTTGGCTTCTGTGGACAACATATGCACAGACTATAGTGCAATTTGCCTAATGGTGAGACCAAGTGCACTTGCGTACTGCAAACAGTGCCATATTCTCTATTGCTTTATTACTTTCTCTATGATTTAACAGCTGGCAAATGGCATTATGGCCTAATTAAGTCCTTTTTCAAGAGTTGCAGTCAGCTCCTTCAAACGAACTATCCAGCGGTGTTCATTTCAAAATAAAAGCGCTCTCGTGAAGGCTCCTGTGAAGTTTTATTTGCACTGTGTCTTCTTGACTTCTTTGAATGGACAATGCATTACTACAAACTCTAACAAACCAATTAGGGCGGAACTGAAATCATTTTGAAAAGCCAGAATTTCTTGTTGTTGTAGTGTTTTGTGTTGGTGGCTTTGTTAAGAGTGCTATTGGAGTGGTTCTGTGTACTTTAAAGACTGTGGCTCTATGAAACCTACAACGAGGAATGAATTTCCCAGTAGCCTCTTTAACCTAAGTCACCGTCGCTTCACTTACTGTCCGTGTTGCCTGGCAACCAGCCAACCACAGTGGAAGAATTTGTGCTCTCTTGTGAAGGGGGGCGAGGGACAAGAGAAGGGAAAGAGAGAGCAAGAGACTGTATACACACCCCCTCCCCAGTTTGCCAAGTAATCACGGGGTTACGGAAGTTAACAAGAAGCGTCCGGAATGCTGGAAACCAGAGGAGTGCTGAAATGAATTCACACACTTAATAATGTCATTATATTTGATGATGTCATCAAATATTTAACACTCTGATATATTGCCATGTACTCAATATCCCACATAGGGATGTTTTAATGTAAGCCTATGGGATTTAATACAGGTCTAATTACTTTGAAAAGTGTTTGATGTGATGCATCCCTTTTTCTTTCATATCTGTAACACAAGTTACAGTAAAAGTGTGAGCAATGATAATGACACTTCCCTAAGAAAACACTAATAATCAAGTAAATAGCATAAAGTGACAACAGCATATTAGTCTATTATAGCACATTACAGCATATTATCAATTAACTATTGTTCATCTAACAGTGAAGACATCACTCAGTGTTTCACAAGCTTTTCACAAAATAAAACAACTGTGAATCTATATTGAGGAACTGATGTTTCTCGTGAAATCATAAATGGCAAAAAGATGGTCAATGTAGAAGATATCTTGGGGCTGTTGTTCGCATCGTTTTGTTCTATAATATATCCAGCCCAGGCAGATTCTCTATACTATTTATAGATTGCACTTATGTGAAGAAAATCTATAATGCAGTTGTGATGGAATAAAGCCAATGGCGAGCAATGAAATATAAACTGTAATAATAAGGGCGCAAAGAATATTGTTTTATTGGAAACAACATTGAGCCTTTTTAGACACACATAACTTTAATGTGATGCCTTCAATTTTACTCAGCCAGATAAAACACATTAGCACACACACAAATACCAAATCTGCAATGTACAGAAATCATAATTCCCAGCACAAAAGAGAAACACAAAGCATTTCATCATCAGACACGGTCACATTAGGTGGGATTTACAGTTATAGTTTATTTAGACCACTTCTGCACGTTGTGTAATATGTTGGCTGAATAGGCCTTCAATAAATAAACACAAGTAAAAAATGTCAATAACAGAATGAAAGCAAACAAATGGTCGTTTATGGTAATTTACAGTCGATACATAAAGTTTCTGTAGCTCATAATCCTCTATGAGCATCTTTCCACAGATGGTCGGAGGTGTACATTGATCCACCCTATCCTGCTTCAGCGTATATAGCGCGCTTGAGATATTTTCATCTGGTCAGGCTTATTTCAGAATTCCCCTGGTCCATTGTTCCCCGTCCTCCTCCTTTCCTCTAAGGGGTAGTTTCATTGCCCGTCCCGTGGATCTGGACTCCTCTCCCCCACTGCTCCTTTCAGCTTCTGGGTTAAACATTTATCTGTGAATAGGGAAAGCACAGTGCCAAAACAAATCAATGTTTCCCACTGTCCTGATGTGCATGACTTGACAATATCCTGCCCAGCTGGCCCACTGGGCAACTTGAGTTTTGTGTACTTTTCTCCCTGCTAGAGGTTTGTTGCATCTGAGTTTCAAATTTGTTGAGTACAACAATGCAAATAAGCTCACTGTATTAAAAAAGTCGCTGCCTTAAATTTTTTTAAGTACAATCAACTTTTAAGTCAATTTTGAGTCAGCTTAAATTACATTAAACTGACTTTAAAACAATAAGTTGAGTCTATAACTTAATATGAACTTATTTTGATGAGTTAAAGCAATGTAAAAACACATCATAATTGAACATGTTTTTTTTAACACAGAGCCTATAGAACACAACAACTTACTGGTGTAAAACCAGTACTTTTTTATTTTATGTTTTTCAAATAAATAAATAAATAAATATAGTCTATAACCTATATATAGCCTATGTATAGCCAATATATATATATATATGTGTATGTATATCCAATGTCTAAAATACAGATAGATAGATTTTTTGCTCCTATATCTGCCTGGTCTTATAATATCGTGTTGCCTCTTTTTGGGTTTTAAATATATATATAAATATATATTACAAATAATAATAATAATAATTTTATATATATATATATATATATATATATATATATATAATATTTTCATGATTTGTGATCACAACATTTTTTCTTTCGTCAAATCAACTTAATTTATGCAGTTCAGATAACATAATATTTTGAGTTTCTAGTGATTAAATTATTCTCCTCTATTGTATTAACTCAATTTTTCCATTCCAGTGAACTTAAAATTTGAAGGCAGCCTGGTTACTTTTTTTTTAAGTTAAACCAACTATTTTTATTTTTTTTACAGTAAAACCAGCATGTTGTGTCAATTAAGTATTTTTACATTTTTATTGACATTGCAAATTGTAGAGAAAAGTACAGTGCTCTAATAAGTTATTAGCTGAATACATTCATAAATAACAGTTGACATTGAACATAGATAAAGACCAAGTTCCAGTGAAATATCTCCACAATCCATGATGTCTTTATTTCCATCATTATGTGTGTGGCAGATTCTCTCCTGCAGATGATGAGGTTATGGTACATGACAGCAACTGAAATACAAAATTGAATTTAGTGTTAAGGGTCTCTTCCATTTTTGTAAAAACAATTATGTTTATGATGGCCAAAATTAGCAAACATGGACAGTAAGTGAGCCTTTTACTATGTTAAAAGGTAAAGGTGATATTATGGGATAGATTTAATGTATTTTTTTGTGACTGGGTATGTTTATGCATAAGTTAAAAAATCTAACAATATAGTTAATAAATTCCTTATCTCCATTGGGCTACTTTTTGGAGAAGGAAAATTAGTATCCTTGAACAGAGCTGCTCAGCACTTACATGTTCTGTTAAACTAAAAAATACATTACTGTAAGGAAACCAGAAAAATGTAAAGTTAACATTTATAGACAGTTTAGGAAAGAAATAATTTACCCGTTGAGAAGTGTGTTGACAGTCTAGAAACTGAGTAATGAGGTGGAGTTGACAGTTACAAATTTGAAAAACAAAAAGGCGAGAATAAAGAACCCTAAACTCTAACACAAAGAACCATTTCAGATAAAGGGTTCAGGACAATACACATCTAAATAACTGTTGCTAAAGAACGTTCTTTTTCTTTTTAGTGTGAAGAACCTTTTCCCATTGGGGTCATTTTATGGATTCAGTTTTAAGTAGCCTAATTAATTTAGTTTTCATTAATTTCTCATTTTAATTACATTTTTATGATTTAGCAGCTACTAAATATCCTTTATTACTAGATAAAGCATAAAGAGTTCTTTAAAAATCTCAAGTAGGCAAGCTGATAATAAGTGCGTCAGACTTGCTCTCTTTAAAATGTAATCAAAAGCATACACATCTTCCTTAAACTACACAAAAGCCATAAATTAGGCTACGTCTAAACGCCAATGGGGTTCCATTAATGCTTCTATTAAATTAGTATTATATCTGTGGATAGCGGTTAACCCTTTCAGTAGGCCCTCAGGATTGACGCTCGTGAAGCGCCTGTGAAAAGGCGGCAGCGGGAAAGACTCTTTTAGCGCCAAATGAGCAATGGATTGCACGCGGGCAAGACACCCGCGGAACTGAAGAGGAGGTTAACTCGCTTACTTCAGAGAGACAGATGAAAGGATAAAATAGTTTCACTTTAAGAGGGAGGAGCAGTGCCCAGGAGGCGGGAGTTAGACCATGATTTATTAGGAGAAAAAGACAGCGAGGGGATCCTTCTTCAGCTCGCGCTTGACACGCTGACGGGTTGAGCGCTCTCTAGATTGTTGTGGATATCTCAGTACTAGCCTTCTTACTAGCTGAAATGTGAAGGTTTATTATTGTAGGCTGAGTGGTAGAAGTAGTAAATAACCTAATGTTTTCTCTTTCAGGTAGGCCTACCTCACTAGAAACACCTGCTTATCAAATACACTAGAAAAAAACCCACTAGAACACTAGAAAAGCGAAGTGCTCTCGCGCTGTCTGAGGTAAAGCAGTGTACTAAAATAGGTATATTGTCATAAGAGGACGTTTAGGGAGTTGGAAGAAAAAAAACCCTAACATGTTAAGTCCTGTAGAGAAATCATAGCACAAGCCTATTTGATGTGATTTTTACATCTGGAAGAAGTATTTTTAAGAGTGTACCATCTGCAATACGAACGTCTCCTGTCAGATGTCAAATAGGACGTTTAGAAGATGTCAGTTTAACATGCATTTTAAATCATTACATCTTAAAGACATCTTCTAAACATCTATTTGACATCTGACAGGAAACGTCCTATAGAATTATTTCAGATGAGCAAACACTCTTTAAAATAGCCTACGTCTTCCAGATGTAAATATTACATCAAATAAACTTGTGCTATCTGGGATAAACTGTGTAATATACCGTAAAACCATTAGGCCTATGGTGGATGTTGTTTATTAACAAATAGGCAACAAGCAAACACTTGGATTAGAAAAAAAATTGGTCAGTCAAATGCCAATTTTTGTTAACCAAAATAAGCAGTGGTTTCAGCTCTCAAGCTTGGCTATAGGCCTATTATATGTATTTATAGCCTATTTATTAGCTACGTAATAGATATTTATTATTATTGGTAGTGGCAAAAAAATCGTGTTTTTGCTAACTTAAAAACTACAATTTGACAACATGTTTTTACAATAGGCTTTACATAGCCTATTAGTTTTCTTTTAGTTCAATAAAAATGTCTTTAAACGTACGTTTTATAGAAAATAATAATAATAATAATAACTACAACAATCTTTATTATAATTAGGCTTTTTTCTCATTTTGATATAGCCTAAGCCATTTATGCATTGTTTTAAAATGATCAAGTGGTCACGTATTTTACGTAAGTGCCTGGTTACAGCGTTGTACTAGCTTTCCTCACCCATAAAGGTGTCCAGAAAACAAACGTCATGCAGTGTGTGTAAACAGAATAAACAGTGTATGGATTGTGATCACTGTTGAGGAGAAAATGGGGCTGTTGTGTCTTTAAGAGGCTGCTGGTCCCTCGCTCGCAGCTGCTGGCTTGTGTGCAATAGAAGACAGTGGAGATTCATTACTTCTACAGCACAATGGACATTTATCACCCCATGGTGTTATTCAAATTCAGTACCAAGCGAAGATCATCCCACTCCCTCTCGCCGTTCGTCGTGGCAACACCGGTATTGTTACGAGAGCCTGAGAAAAGCCTTCATAGGAACGTGATAGTCTGTGCCATTCCATAAGAACCGTCCCATCAAGGCATTGCTGAGGGCGTGCGGACTCTTCGAGCGACCCAACGCATCCCTCCTTCTTGCATTTGACCATTTTCTCCGCTTGCGTTAGTGAGGATACAGCGCTCACGCGCACAGGACAGAGGCTTCCTCGCTTTTTCATCACCATTGCGTTGTAAGAAGAGGCTTTGCTATAACATCATCACATCAGGGGCAGCACAAGTATCGAAATGGCTCGACTGGAAATGGTTTTTGATAGTTTTTGCAGTTGATGATATTGCTTGATGTCGAGAGGTGGAACTACAAGGATGTGCGCCCTTACAGGTGCAGAAATGGCGAAGAGCTGCTTCGGTTACAAGGACTTTACAAAACAGCTCCTCAGCTGATTTTATTTTATTTCTTTTTTTTTTCAAAAGTGTTTCTGGTTCTTATGCGGTGATCTGAGGTTTTGCATTTTGTGTGATTTATAGACTACAATTGTTTTTTAACAAGCACAGTGAAAGAGTCAAACTTTTAACCCTCAGTAAAGGATATGTTTCTAAAAGGAAGATAGAATGCGTTCGAAGTTTAGGATTTTACTGTGGATTAAATTAAAATAAAGTTTGTTGTTTGTAGGTTAGAATCCGACTTTATATTTTTTTCTGAGATGAAAGATCAATTGCAACTTTTTTTTTAAATTAAGAAAATTTAAATCGTTCGTTAATCCTGAGGTAAAATGTACGTAAGATATAAACTAACGTCAGTTTGTCTTTTTATTTCGTTACAACAAACAACCCGATATAGGCTACTTTTGTCTTTTGAGGTAGGCTCATTCAAAGGATGGGAAATGCGGAACGAACGTGTTTTAAACAGGCTTATACTAGAATGATATTTTGTGTGAAAATCTGCTAGGCCCAACAGCCACAGGGACACAACGAGAGATAGTATTTTGGTTTACACGTGGAATATATATTTTCATTTTGTTTTGTTTTTGAATGTGTGTTGTGACTAAATTATTCCTTTCAAATGGTCCCAGAGATTGATTGTCCAAACGCAATTATTGTCAAATATAATTGAAATCCAAGAATTGTGCCTGGACATCTGTTGCTGGAGATTCAACATCTTCGTTCTGGAGGACATAGGCCCTGCTTTCTGATTCTAGAGCCACACTAAATATTAATTTTCGTAAAGTTTCGGTAAAGGTAAGACGCTCATTATGATACCGGGCCGATTATTTTACTTTATTCACATAACTTTGAATTAATGTTCCTTAGCAAATGCAATACATTAAAATAATTATCCAAACAGTTTTGTTTTATGCTTTCGCATCCTTGATCATATTCGTCTGGGAAATTTAATGTTGTTTATTTTCGTTGAAACGAAAAAGGCTGTATACAGCAGTAGTTATTTGAATGTTGCTCAAGTTATTGCATTTTTAAACAACTTCCCAAACGAAATTCGTTGAATGTAAGACTTGTTTTGTTCGTGATAGTATTTATGCTGTTCTCATTGTGAATGGTAAGTGAATAAAAAGTCACGCTGATTATAACAGCATGGTGGGAAAATGCAGTGAGCATGCTTGTGTTTCTCATTCACTGCAGACTGCCATCTTTTGCCCAAAGCTGCATGGTGAAGGACTTTTCCATCAAACGGACTGAACTAAAACGCCATTTACTGAATTCATTATCGGCCTCATACTTGCATCACTCCAGATAATGTTTTGGTTCGGCAACTGCCTTTATTTAATGTTGTATTTTACAGTAAATGTGTCTGGGTTTTTCAACGAGGCCTCTAAGAGACAGTGTCAGGCAAAATAAGTGTGTGTGTTGGCATCTGCCTGATTTTCCAGGACTAACACAAAAAATTAATTTGAAAACGAATTTTCTTTAATCATTTTGTTTAAATGCAGTTTAACAGCGGGCGGCTGTCGGTAAATAGTTGTTTTGCCTTAATTTGATATTCCATTTCAGACAGTCGATTGATTGTAATGGTAACTACGTTCCACTTGCTGAATCAATAAACTGCTAATTACACTACAAAGTAGTTTCAGTGACGTTTTTGACAACTAAAAACATAACACCAAAATGTGCAACGGCCCAACGGGATTTAGTTTGATTCGGAACCATCGACTTGAGGGTGAATTAAACCTTTGCACCTGCACCACGTGTGGTTGAGAAGCCAAAATAAACACTGCTTTAAAATTAATTAGAAACAAATGTGCACTCGGCTATCAATTTACGCTTTTGTTTGACCATAAACTTTAGCTTTTGTGGCCCCACGAGTTCTTTGAATTAGGCAAGCCTTGAATAGCTAATATCAGCGTAATTTATTAACAGCAGAAGTTTAATCACATTGACGACTGACAAGCCAGACACACGTTTTGGTAGGCCTACACACATTTACGAAACAGCCTAATTATTTACCGTTTTTAAATGATCGAGGCCACCCTTACATGCAGGGGAGGCTTGACTAGAGAAATTAATTCATAAAAAGTTACATAATCAGCTAATTCAAAGTGGTCAATTTTACCATTTGCTGATTTCAAAATGTTCTAGATAATGTTCTGCTAATACATTCTAAATAAAATAAAACAGAGTAGGCCTATGTCTTGGCTATGTCTTAAGAAATGTCGGTTGTGTTTTTTTTTCTGTCGCTGTTGTGTTGAGACGTTTTTGAAAAATGCTATTGCCTTGCCTGCCGATGGCGCACTTCTAACGGCTAGCGACGTGCAACCGTTGACTAAACCAGCCCCGATGGAAGCACGGGCCTCCAAAGATTAAGGCTGAATGCTAATTAATGTATTAATACAATCATATTCTGATGGACTGGTGATGCAAGAAAGAGGTAGTAGGCCTAAACATTCAGTTGGCTGTTTAGTAGTAGCTAGCATTTAGTTTCAGGTCTGGACGCTACAAAAGTGCCAAGACACAAATTTAATGGTTTATTTGGTATGAATACGAGACACCATAATTATAGATTAAATGATCGAGAAATCGCGATTTTGAATGTGTGAAAAAAAGGTTAATATTAATTTTCAAATAAAGGCTAAAATGTTGCTAACCAGAGTCCGACAGAATAAGGCATAATTCGGAATGTAGGCTATAAGTTAGGCCTAAAATGACCATTTCTGCGTGTTTTTCATTTTCATATGGCATATAACAATATATGTCATACTTTTGGTTACGATATTTAACGATAATTTTTTTCTTCAATAGAGGAAAATGGCCGTGCTCCATTTTGTAAAATCGGGTCTAGGCTTAGTCACGTCGTCTATCAATAAAACCATTCATTTATTAGGCTACATAGCATAGGAGTAATTCAAATCGTTACTTTGACGTTGTTATAAGATTGCTTTTTTTACATAAAGTTACATAGGCTATTCGTATAGCTTGTGTTCGCTAGTATTATTTTTGGAAATGATTTCCTATTTGTATCGTTAAGAACATAACAATAGATGCTTAATCAAGTGGGTTAAATATATTCTTGAATGAACATAATAAAACAATACTAAAAAACGACGGTGAAATATTAAAACAGTCTCAAGATACCACGATAGTCAATATGCAATAATAGAGCTAAGGCTATAAAATATGCGTTAAATCTCTAACATCTTATGTTCACTTAGCACCATGCTATACTAATATTTTAGACTAAAAATTAAGAATGTACTTACTCTTAGAAAAGCGAGTAGACCATTTTTTTCTAACTAATTTCACTGAATTGGCCTACTAGAATTAAGACAAAAATATACATAATGTTATAGGCTATTTATTTAATAATATAATAGTTTTGTCAGTTTATGCTAAAAAACACATAAAATTAGTAGGCTATGTCTAATCATCTTTATAAATAACGTCTTGAAAAATAAGCGAAAGTGTGGATCACACAGCCTAAGCCGACTTTTAAATCTCTGTAGGAAGTGTCTTTTAAAAAAGAGAAAGAGACTCGTGGCCTCCCAACAGGTCACACTGCAGGAGAAGCATGTTTACCCCTGTATTCCCCTTTCACCCCACACCACACACACACACTTCAATACTGACATCACGCATTTCTCCCTCGACATCATTAGCATCTGTATTATAGTGTTACTATTATCATATGGGTTTCCATTGCAAATGGAAACCCAAAGAGATTTGTGCTTGACCTCCCGCCATCATCCTATAGTTTATTCTAATGAATATTCTATATAAAGGAAGAATACCTAAATCAAACATAAAAGACAATACCTCATTTGACTAGAAAAGTGCCATTTTATCCGTACAATGTTATATGCTAAAAGAATAGGTCGTACGAAAACTTCTAATTAATATTTAAAGGTAGAATTAGGACTACTTTCAGGTATACTGCAGCAGTCTATAAGTGTAGGAATGCAATAAAATCTCTTGCCCTCACATAAATATTTAATATCAAATTATCAACCTTCTAAGCTTATGACAAATATAAAACATTAATGTATACTAGACAGCATACATATCTTTATTCAGATACTATAATTTAAAATCAAATTAGTGCAAAGAAAAATATATTGTGGCAAAATTTACACAATATTTATTAATTCAGATAAAAAAAAATAATATAGACTTACATAGAAAACATACAACTGACAGCTGAGGCATCAAACAGAAAATGAATGAAAATTATAACAGAGCCTTTTGACATGGGGCAAGCGGTCCATCATGTCTCCAGAGAATCCATCTGGACACTGGCTAGACAGAGTGACCTTCCTAATGAGCCATTGCTCCCCATCGTAACCCCGCCACACTCCAGTAAGGTACGGGACAGTGAATATCCCTCGGCAGCCAGATTCCCGGTGATGTTACGTTTTATTGGAATTAAAACCAAAATAAAGTATTTTTCACCGGATTGCTAGAAAAGCCCGGGGTTAGGAATTGAAATCGGCCACCGATGGCGTTTGTTGATGGATCGTCTGATATTTGACCTTTTAAAGGGTGGAGGGGCTTCTGTATGGGTGTGGCATTTATTTCAGAGTCAGTTAACCTCCATGAAGAGTAGAGATAAACACAACGTTATCCTGGTCCTGAAGCTGGTATTCCAGTTCACCCTGCAAGGAATATGGAAGCACATGCAAGAAAGAAAAAGAAAAAAATTTGGCTCATAAATATCATCTTAAAAAAATTCTACACTGAAGACCTAATGTATACCTAGAAAAAAGTATGTATTGTAAATTGTAGAACTCATTAGAAAGAGTTGCAGCTTTACATCAACATTTGATTTGCAGGTTTTGTCATTGACAGTTGTTGAGACATTGACTTTTTTCAATTGATTGTTACTTTAAATTACGGTCTGATGCCAATACATGTTTTCCTGAAAGAACAACCCAGCACAACCTTTATGTGCATTAGATGAATGAAGAGAAGCAGATACTGGACCTAAAATGAGCATGTCATTAAAACAGAGAGTGGAAGGAGTGATTGAGGAAATGTACACACACACACGCACAAGCAAACACACACCATCTTACCATTAGTTCCCAGTCTGCGTCGTTAATCAAATACGAGAATCCCAGGTCTACTGTGTGTGTCAAAAAGAAGAGCTCATGTAAGTGATGTGAGCTACACTAAAACATGACAGTAAAGCAGCTCTCTGATAATAATATGCAGCATGTATGTACACAATGAATACAGCCAGTGCTGCGGTTATAGGACCCTTGCATCTGCAGTTCATTAAATGAACAAGCTTCTCATACAAACATACACATGCAAGATGAAACACAATGAAGACTATGCATAGAAGATCCTCTCACAAAGATTAGTAAAATATTTATAATTACAAAAATCCATAACACAACACCACTTTATATACAATATAACACAATATCACTTTGGATTTTGCCTTGTTTCCAACCATTAATACAAAATTGTATATTTTATATTTAAAGTATGAGGTGCTAATGTAGGTGAAGGGGTTGCCCCTCACGGCTAAATAGTCAACGGAGAGGTTTATACGGCATTGAAGACTGCTCTGTATCAGAGGTATTTTCAGGCACTGATAACAGCAATAAAGGCCATTTACGATGATTCTCTCTATAAACCTGTTATATTACAATTTCAAAAAATAAAAATCCACTCAGTTTAGTTTTTCAAGGCTGAGGAAGCAAGGTGCAATTTCTTATTCCTGATGCATTCAAAAAGTATTTTATCACAAAAGGGAATGTGGTGTGATTCTACCTCCTTGACCTTACGGAGAATCTGCAGCGAACACGTAGCACTGCATTTATGACGAGTGTGTGTCTACAGTGCACGTGTATATTTGTCTGAGCATCATCCTGCATCGGTAACGTATTTACTGTGCATCTGCGAAGTGTGTGTACTTACACAGTGTCGCCCTGCATAAAGAGCTCTGGGCGCTCCTTCAGCATGTTCCCTCGGATCCACGCCAGCAGCTGCTTCATGTCCCCTGTAAGAGTACCACAGAGGTCAAAGTTCACAGGTCAGAGTTCAGTGAGCCAGCCCCACGGTCGATGTGACGCGACAGAGCCTCGAATGCAAGGTGGGGGAGGTATATCAAGAATGAGTCTCACCCAATGTCATTTTTAACCACCATTGAAAATACAGCAGTGATGCCGATTAAATTCAAATTCAGAAACACAGAGACGCCATTAACTGTAGCCGTATCAGGCTGAAAGCACCGACCAGGTACACGTGACTGGAATAGGTAGGTTTAAAATCCAGAAGGTTAGCACCAAAAAGCTGTATATCTACGAGGAGGGGTGGGAGGTTGATGATTGATGGATATAAACCCAGGGCGCCAATGTGAATTCAAATTAAATCTAGGATGTCTGCACACCCCCCATGAAAACAAAATGTGCCAGAAGCCGATATTTGTAAGCCTATGTTTCGTAAATACCTGTATGCCAAAAATTTTACTTAGAATGTTTTGGTGGGTGTTGTAAAACAATCACATTTTTTCTCCTGAAGCCATGCAAATAATACCCAATCAAAGGTATTGGATGTTATTCCACTAATTGAAGGGCAATAAAGTTTAGTCTTCAAGATTTGTGTGTTCTGTGATAATACAAGCGCGTGGTGATGGATGATAATCGTTTTAATAATCGTGTGTGTGTGTGTAAGCAATGAAGCTCCGCTACCCAACATGGCGGAGAAGTCAGTATGTCCAACATCAACATTGTATCATCAGCGTCCATTCTGGAACATACCAGTTTCCTGCTCGGAGGGGTGGTGGAGACAAAGACGGAGAAAGAGTGAGGAAGACGGGGAGAGAAAGAAGGAAAAGAGAGAGATGTTTTTATTCTGGGGAGGAGTTTGAATTTATTGTTTGCGAGTGTGGCTGTGGTTGACATAAGGCTGGGCACGCACGTTTTCCGTATTTTGAAGATCTTGAATATCGCTAGTTTGTCTGTATGAAAAGCCATTCCACTTATTGGAAATGTGACATCAGAGACGGAGCTTTTAAAAACATCTAAAATAACTACTGCACTGCCCACCCTATCGTAACACATGGGTAGAATCATCTGCACAACATCCATACTGCTGCCGAATCCCTGGATGCATAACCTTGATAACCTACCTTAATCTTTGGATAAAAATAGGATGAAACAAGACTTCAATGTGCTCATATGTGTGTGTCAGCATAGATCTCGACTAAAAAATCCGATAAAGGAACTGAGTTTGTCAACATTTAACAATAGATGCGTTAATGACACAAATCTCAATTCAAGCAGCTGGGAGGGATATATAAGGTCTCAGGTGGGCAATGGTTACTTGAACCAGAGAACCTGTGAGGGGGGTTGGGAATCCCTTTAATGAGTTTGAGGACACGATGACCAGAAGACATAGTCTATAGCTAACTGGCTATGCAAACAAGTATAATTAGACCAGGACAAATTAGCAAGAGGACGAAAGCAGAGGGCAAGTGGGTGCAGGAGCGAGGGTCTATACAATACTCTTGACTGGGCAAGTTTCCACCAGAACTGAAGCTTTCAGAGATGTCAGCACCAATGCGTGCAAGTGTGTGCGCTTGTAAGCGCGTGGCGTGCTTCTCAGCAAGAGGAAGGGTTGAGCAACAGAGGCTGTTTCAGGTTAATTGGATCGCTGTCAGCCTCTTCAGTTGTGTAACGATCGTTGTACCTTGCAGCTCAGCTAGCCCACAATACTGAACCTATAAAGAAGAGTGATGCTTGCCTCAGTGCTAAGCTACCGCAATGAATATTGACTAGTACCAAAAGCAGGGGCGAAAAACAGACGTGATCACTTTCAGCCACATCACTCCTTTGATTGGGAGAACTCGAAAAAACAATACCAAAGCAAAAGTCTCCTGCTTCGTACAAAGGGTGGTTTATGTGAGCCAAGGGCAAAGAGTGAGGGGTCAACAAGACGCCCCATGTTTCTTAGCCCTCTTTTGTATGGGTAAGGGAAGAATGGCAGACGAAAAGGACTGTATAGGTTGTGGTGAGGTAAGAAGATACAGAAGCAAAACAGGACTAGGAGGGGGGAAGTATGCGTCATCGCAGACAGGTGCATGCTGGGATAAAGCCTGCATGGGAGGGTGGTGGTGTCTGTGTAGCATAGTGGCTGGCTAACTCTCTCCGTTTCCTTTCTCTTTTCATGACAATCATCATTATCACCACTATCTTTGGGTGGGAGGGAATTAAGTCATTCATCTTGCTCAGGATATGAGGGTTGGTGTTTCTATGACAATCGTGTGTGTGTGTGTGTGTGTCCGGCAGCGGGGGGCTCTGCACTACTCATCAATCACTCAGAAAGGTCTGGAGACCAGTGGACAGAAAATGTAGGCAGGATTAGTATAGAGCATCAGTGTCAGACTTAGCAATCGTAGCCAGCCATCCGTGATGTACTCAAATCATGCCCAAACACATGTACAGACTATGGGCTTCAAATGTGCTCCAAGGTCATCCCCTAGGTCCCCTGCGAGGTCTTGGTGGCCACATTCCCTGCTGTCGTCCACTTTTGTGGACAGGTTGTCGTGGATACCCCGGTGCCATGGAGCTTGACCCTTCTCTTGTTTGGCAAGGCCACCAAAGTGCACAGTGTTCACGACCTCGGAGCTGGGACAGGGATGCAAAATACTGACATACTTGGCCAAAAGTTCTAGTCATGTTCAATACTCAGACCTCAAGTGAAGGACGAACACGGTCCATGAGACAGGAAAAGTGACAGTTCACTACAAAAATCTCTGCAAATCCTTGACTCATCCTTGAGTTACCAGGTTGACTTTAAACAACTCATTAACAACAACTTAACTTTGTGAATTTACCAGTTGAGGGAAAGAAAGGGTTTATAACCCACTAGCTAAATATGTGTGGAAACCCACATGGTAGGCTCAAAGGAACATTATATCAAAGGAACTACTGATATACTGATTAGCTGGATGAAATTCACTCCAGTAGATGATATAACCATCATCTACTAATCACTTGCCCTATCCAAAACGTTAACTACAAATCCAGGAACTTCTGAGAATGTGCATGGGATATAAGGTCTTGCTTTACCAATCCATCTTTTCCACTAATGACTCTCAAATGACTTGCTTTCCAATCCAGAGATGACAGAGAACATGTTACCCACTCACTGCTTAAAGAGTAACTAAACACTTAACCAACTTTTTTTAGTTAATGATCTGTAAGAATGGAGCTTCATAAATGCTGTTCATTGATTCGAGTACATTTTTTGACAGTTGGCAATAAAGTCTTTTAATTTTCAAATATATGGTGTAAAAACGTTCTAAGTGCTGCCCTCTTCAGGTTAACGGAAAGCTCCTGCAGCAGGGGTACTCTCTGACGTAGCGGACTTCTACTGACACTACTCTGTCACGCCCTTGGTGCGAAGCTCACCACGCCCTTGGCAGCCCCTGGTATAAAAGCATCTGGTTCCATCAAAACTACTCTAGCGAGTCAGGAGTTGGATTTATGAGTATTGAAAACGATCAGGATAGCATCATGAGAACCTGAACTTGAAAGATGGACTAATCATTTCTCTTTCCAGTGCCTGACAGCATAGACTATACTGGACTGACAGGAAGAGACGAAAGACTCGGACCCGGCCGAACTTAGAACTCAAGAGATGAACTAATCTTTATTCTTCCCAGTACTGCTGTGCTATCTGGCACGGCCGCTTCCTTTCGGCGCCCATGTTATGGTGTCGTCACACCAACGCGAAGCGCCGTGGCGAGGCGCAGCCGGCCGGCGGCGTGAAGCGCCAGTTTCGGCGTCTGCATCTATTTTCCACGAGCCGCGAGTGATACGCGTTAATTGCCGGAAGGAAGTTACACCAAGACACACATCTGGTAAATGTAATCAAGATTTCGTAAGTAGCCTACTAGATGTTTTGGAATATTTAACATGACATTTTAATTATATAATGATGAAATGAACGAAATGATTCGATAAAAGATTCGTTCATTTTACTGAACGAGACTCGAAGATCCGAGTACAGTAAAATGATCCGAACTTCCCACCATTACAGCTGTCAATTAATCCGTCACTGCGGGTCTCATGTGCACGCTCCCCGCTCAGCCCCGCCCTGGCTCGTCCCCTCTGTCTCCGCTGGGGTCTGCCCACTTTTTTAGCATTTTTCAAATTTTGCCAGTGGGTGGAGTCAGGCTTTGACCAGGGGTTTAGTTACACTTTAAATACAGGGGGCAATACAAGCACTCCCCCACAACCAAATATCCCACCGCTTTCACCCAAACGTCCCACCAGGAAGCCGTAGGAATGCGAGGTGTTTGTAGGAGTGGGGCATTTGTACTGTCAGGCATCCCAAAAAATGACTGCACACAAAAAGGACTTAGTGCTTTGTAACAATTGTCCCTCCCTCCTTTACTGGCCCTCCATTCTCCATACCTTTCCTGTGACCCCAGCACTAGGCATAAAAGATCCATCAACAGTATCACTGGCTGCATTTACAAGTGAAAGGGGCCCAATAATGGAGCAGTTAGGGGAAGAATGGCTGGGCACAGGGAGGCTCACAGATGTTGGTGGTTGAGGGGGAGGTGGGATGTATGGAGAAGGGGCTCAGCTCCATTGTTGCTGAAGGAGGGGTGGAGGAGGCGGGGGTGTGGGGACCTCGATTTGTGATGGCAGGCCGGCACTTGTTTGCCATTGGCCCAATGTCAGAGTGAAAGCAGGACTGGCTAGAAGAAAAGGTGTCCAGGGAAGCGTGTGAACCAGGGCTCTAAGAGGTCAGGGGAGGAAAGGAGGCGAATGGGAAAAGGGCATCAGGCAGAGGGGCGGCAGAATAAAAGAAATAGATGTGGAGAAAGAAGCACATAATTTGGTATGATTTGTGTGGCTTTCTACTATAGGAGTACCAGAGAAAAAAGGCATCCATTCGTTCTATAAGGGCATAAGGCCAATAAGTGAATCCTACATCCAAAACTCTGGTATTGGGAGAGAAAGGGTAGAGATATTTGGGCCTAATTAAGTCATCAGCACTGAGAATGGTAAATCACTGGTTTGAAAAGGTGAAAAACATTTGAAGTCTGATAGAAGTCTCTTAATATTACCCAACCATCAGAACATCTGAGCATTATCTGTGCTTTATCTTTCATACATTAGATTTAAAAGAATACTTCAGTAAAAACTTTACTCTTTAAGAAAAAAGTAATAAACTAGATTTTCACATTTTCTGAATATTCAAGAGTTTGACTGTGCAAAACTTGTGTTGTTATGCAGTTGAGGTATTCTGAATGTTTTTTTAGTACATTGCTATGGTTGCTGGGGTGTTCTTAGTGGTAGCTTTACTGTCCTCAAGTTATATTTATATTTGAGATTTATTTGAAAAAGTTCACCCAAAAATTATATATCCCATGTCATTTCGTAAAAATTAATTTAAATGAAAAATGAAAATAATTTATTTTCTTTCTTCTGTTGAACACAAAAGAAGATATTTTGAAAATGTCTCAGTGATTTTAGTCCATACAATATTTAAGACCCCATTGCCATTCATTATATGGACAAAAACAGTTGAAACATTTCACAGAATAGTCATACAAGCAAGTGAAATGAGCCTGAAAGCAAGTAAATGATGACAGGATTTACATTTTGGGTGACCTATGCTTTTAAATACTTAGAGTTAGAGGTTTGTTTCAATTATGAATAATCAGGGATGCACGAATGTGAACATTTTGGCCGATACCAATAACCGATATATTGGCCGATAAATCTAAATCCAATTTTTTAAAATCATTTTTGAGAGCCTGATTGCAAAAACAAAATACTCACAATTAAAATCCATTTTCCAATCACACAATTATAATGTTCTCATTATAATTTCATGTAGCACGATATGACAGCACATTTTGCACTTGCACTTTATAGGAAACTATATTTTCTTTTTGCTTTCAATCATATTTCAAGCAATTAAGATCAATCATGTTGAACAGTGCGCATCTTAAGTGTCTCAAGTGTCAAGTGTTGAAGGAAATAATTCATTATTTAACAGCTTTAATATATCAGCCAAATTTTATTATAGGGCCGATAACGATAACATAAAAATTAACAAATATCGGCCAGATACCGATATGGTGGCCGATATATCGTGCATCACTAATGAATAATAGTAACAGTGATACTTGCATTAGCAAACTCCACAAACACAACAGAAGAGGTCAATCTTTTTATACTCACAGGGATCTGATTGGCTAGGGAGTGCCACATGATGATTCTTGACTCCATCAAACAGAAGTTCAGCTCCACCTCTAAAACAGGAAAAATACAGTGCATATAATGCTGATAACGCCTCTTACAGGTACAGCTTTTAACATTAACTCTATGCAGTGAGGGTTCTCCCATATCCAAATCACTTAACAATATCCTCCATGCAGCTTTTACTTAAAAACGAATCCATGGCGAATAAGAAATCCCATCTGATTATTGTCATTAAAATGTAGTTGGGTGAAATAGCCCTGTAATGTTTTGCATCTGACATTAAATGTCACAGAGACTTTTTTAAAGTTGATTTTATGATTTTAAGCAGGGAAGAATAACACTAAGGACTTATCGGATAGGGCAGGCAAATTAGGAAAGGCTAACAATAGCGAGTTAGCTTTGAAAGCATTCAGAGCATCTCTATAGCCACGTCTACTTCATAACACATGAACACACACAGCAGAGTCTGCAAAGCATCAAGAGAAACGGGCGTTTAATTACCTCATGTCTCAGAAGCACTTAACATTTTAACAATAATGATCGTAAACAACTTACAGCGCTCTTATTTGTACCACCTGACTGCTGCAGTTTCATTTTGCCGCTGATGGCGTTGACATAAGAAACACATAAATCCCAACAACTCGGACCGACTGCAATAATTTAACGAACATTTTTTTGTTCCTGAGACTTCCACAGACGATGTGTCAACTTTTAACATATAGACCACTTCTATTATTGATTGCTATTAAGAGTTTCAACCAGTAAAACAAAAAGTGTTTATGAAAAAAAATGTCTACCTTTAAAACTCTTGAAGATTTTTCAGGTATGAATGTGGTAATTTCCTTTTTTATGTAAAGCAATTTACATAACTTATAACACCTAAACACCTAGACTAATTCTAATGAATTTGTACAGACCAACGGATCTACTCCAAAGAAGACAACCTCTCAGTATATTGTACAGTTTAATTAGCAGCATTTAATACGCAAACTCAGTAAGTGACAGAGATCTGTGCAAGATCGAGAGAAGGTGCATGTCAGTGAAAAAAGTCAGAATAGGACACATATAGCAGGTGCAGACCCAATAAAGGGACCTCACATCTCCTGGAGAATGCCCAGTTGTCCTCCAGATCGCCCAGCCTGGCGAGATGCCCGTACCCTGAGCGGTACAGAGAGAAGCCAGCCTGTGTGCCAGCCTCAGAAAGGCCCCTCACAAACACCACCTCTGTCCATAAGACAGTCACATCAGGACTCTGTGGCGACTTTAAAGCAGTGACGGCTTTGACCAAATGCAACATTTTTGTGCACTTGATGAATTCTGCCCAATTATACTCCTCTCTGTCACTCTGATGCAATCAATGTTCTCTATCACTGTATGGCTATGTTCGGAATAGCATACTGCAATAATACAGTTGGTTTCTGTAATATATACAAGATGTGTACTATGCACACTGCACAGTATGCAACATTTCAGCATGGATAGAATATTCTGATGGCCTAGGACATTTGTCAAAACAACACAACCATCATTTACAAGATTATAACTGAACAGCATTCACTGAACTGCACAATGTAGTGATATGCAAAATGTAATGAGGTTGTAAGAACATCGATTACATCAGAGTGATGGAAAGGGAGAGCATGTCAAAACAAATCTTGGCTAGAATTCAGTCGAGATGCAGAAAAATGTTGCATTCGGTCACAGTTCTACTGTTTAAAATGTTTATTGATGGATAACAACCCGTTTCACTTTCTGTTTTTACAATATGTTCACTTTCAGTATGTCAGCGAGCAGTACGCTAGCATGCCATTACAAACCTAGCCTACGTTTCTCAGAAATACTGAAAAGTATTCCAGAAGTTGTGCTGTGACAAAGGGGGTTAGCACACATGATCTCTGAAGAGTGGAGCTTATATGGTTTGAATCCTGCTGGCAAACTTTCCAAATCCCATTCTTACTCTTTCCACATCATTTCCTGTCTTCTCACTGTACAAAAATGGTAACCTGTAATTGTTACATTGGAGCTATTTCTACCTGATCTTACACTCAAATTTAGTTTTGTGTAACCTAATATATTTAGGTTGATACAGTAATGTTAAATATTATTTTTTTTATTTAAATAAAATAAATTAATTTAGATGTTACCACATGAAGCACATTTGAATTTACCATTTTCAGTACAACCATTTTTAATCGAACAAATTACAGTTAAAAGAGTAGGAAAAGTCAACCATTACCCCAACAGACGAACAGCTATAATCCACCACTAATGGACATATCATAATATGATTAAGACACTGGTGCTATATTAATACTGTCAAAAAACTAATTCTGAAAAAAAAAAAAATTAAGAAATGTGTCTCAAACCTTTGACATGAGGTTAAAAGCTCTGGCTGATATTTCTCTCTGTGTTGTATTAAAACATCCACTCATTGATTTAACCACTGTTCTTGTGTATAGAAATCAGGAAACAAAATTTATATTAAGAATAAAACTTCTCCCACAGAATTTACATCAACATCGATTATTATTTTGTTAATTTAAGCGAGTGAATCAGATTATTTATCTAGTAGGCTTGAAGCACATCTGCATGACTGACAGCTCTGACAACTCCCTCAGCACGCGCTGCTCCAAGTACATAAATAATATGAATTTATTTCTTTTAAGTTACTTGACCAATTACGGTAAACCAGTGTTTTAGTGTCATCACGGGAACTAAACAAATAAACGAATAACAGGCTTTTCCGGCAAGGTTTAATCGCTAAAGCTTCTGTCTAATTGTTTTGAAAAATTATCATGCATTACGTGCACTAACGTGACCATTGAAACACGAGGAAATGTAATGAATAATAAAGAAAGCAATAAATACAAACCCAAACTCCAGATGCAGACCTAAGGGCGCTGCCATGTTGCTGCACAACCCGGAAAGAATCGCACACGTCCACCGAATATGACATCTTCCTCTGAGGATCCTATTCGGAGTGAACAGGGAGTGAACGGGGGTGAACGGTTCGTGTTGTTTCAGACAAGCCTTGGTTTTTCTTTAGGTATTTGCTGTATTACACATTATAAAGAACTAATAAATACATTGATTGAAAGTTTACTTTGTAAAAATATTAAAAACCATGTCTAAAAATATCTAAAATATGTCAGGTAAATAATATTTAAATTACAGATAAATTGAAAAAATATTATATATTATATTAAACCTGTACTTTTAACTATGCTTTTTTTATATATATATATATATATATATATATATATATATATATATATATATATATATATATATATATATATATATATATATATATATATATATATATATACACTACCTGTGAAAAGTTTAGATTGGTAAGATTTTTTATGTTTTTAAAAGAAGTTTCTTCTGCTCACCAAGGCTGCAATTTGTTTGATAAAAAATACACAAAAAACACAGTAATATTGTGAAATATTACAGACAATTATATTCATCAAAGAATCCTGAAATAAAAATGTAAAAAACTGTTTTCAACATGGATAATAATCATACATGTTTTTGGAGCATAAAATCATCATATTAAGAGTGATTTATGAAGGATCATGTGACACTGAAGACTGGAGTAATGATGCTGAAAATTCTGCTTTTTTTCAGAGGAATAAATACATTTTAATATAGATTAAAAGATAAAAAAAGTCATTTTAAATTGTCATAATATTTAACAATATTACTGTGTTTTTTGTGTATTTTTTATCAAAAAATTGCAGCCTTGGTGAGCAGAAGAGACTTCTTTTAAAAACATAAAAAATCTTATCCAAATCTTGAAACTTTTGAACAGTATATATATATATATATATATATATATATATATATATATATATATATATATATATATATATATATATTACAATTTCTGCTGGCCGCAACATTTAAAAAAAAAATTAATTTTATTGATTCAGAATTTCTTTTTGCCACAACAATTTTTCAATTGAACCTTTACATTTGTATGTTTTATAATTCTTTTACTGTTTGCAAATTTTACAAATTTGCCAGAAAAATGAGAGGTTTCCATTGTCAGATCAGATCCTGACCTGATGTACTGTAACAATCACAAAAGTCATATTGCTCATTATCATGATTATTTTTAATGTGACTTAAATGTTTCCACAGTGTCCATCTTCAGGCGAGCGTGATGTATGGTGCAGTGATGTGGCGGTCCCCCCTCGCCTCTGTCACACTGCTGACAGGTCTGTCCCGACTACGAGCAGATTGAATTGCAAATCTCCTGCCTTCTGTTGGCGTCCGAGGATGAACTGGCCCTTTGCAGCCGGCCATTCATGTGCTAATGTGAGGGGCAAGGGGGCCCCGGGGCCACAGAGAGTCACATGAGGGGACACTTTGGACTGACTTCCAAAAAATACTATTTATCAGAATGAATTTGGACTATCAGACTGGTATGTGTACACTTCACTACATATGTTGTTAACGTAAAACCCTGATTAACCAAACCGATGGGGAGACGTGCTTTAGAAATCCTGGCTTCTGTTGTGTTTTCTTTAAAAGCACAGTTATTAACATTGCAGGTTGCACATGACTGACAGTGACATGAGTTCAGTGGTGTGTATGTGTGTGTGTGTGTGCATGTGATTGTGTGTAGTTGTGGATGCGGCATGAGCTTTAGATTTAGATGACAAAGTGTTAAAGCACCAAGACATGTAATCCAGTCACTTTACATGTACTTATCCATTCAGCACATGGCAGGCTGTTCCTGTGCTGTCACCGGCAGGTTCGTCTGTAAATAAATCCACAACAAAATAGAGAGAAAGAGTGAAATAAATTCAACAAAACATAATGACACAAATGTAATCAAAATAGGCTGGAAAGAATGAGATGCTGCATGTCACAGCGTTACCCAGCTGCTTTAACACAATCTGAGGCATTTTCCCAGCAGTAATGTCAAGCCCAGAACCCTGTTGTGTTGGAAAACACTTCACCCAGAAATAGCCCACAGGCACACAAAAGGCATTTTCACAAGATTGAAAAACAAATAGAAAGTCACATACTATAATACTGCAGTAGAACGACAGGTTCACCTTGAACTTCCATTTATTTTTTGTTTTAAGTATTCTGTTTTGCTTGCAGAGACGCAAACACACGTGACACACACACGACACACACATGAATAAATAATTAAAATTAATATATTATATGTTCATATAATAAAAATGTATTAATGTATTAATAATATATACTAAAACAAATTAAACACTTAAAATATATGAAAGCTCATCATTTTTTGTTTTTTTTTGTTTACCATATATACACTCTCAGAAAAAAGGTACAAAAGCTGTCACTGGGGCTGTACCTTTTCAAAAGGTACACTTTTGTACCTTAAGGGTGCATATTGGTACCTTAATGGTACTTATTAGCACCAAAAATGTACATATCAACACTTAAAATGTACATATTAGCACCTAAAATGTATGTCAACACTTAAAATGTAAATATTAGCACCTAAAATGTACATATTAGTACCTAAAATGTACATATTAACACCTAAAATGTATATATTAACACCTGAAATGTACATTCAACACTTAGAATGTACATATTAGCACCTGAAAATGTACATATTAGTACCTAAAATGTACATATTAGCACCTAAAATTTATGTCGAACACTTAAAATGTACATAATAACACCTAAAATGTACATATTAGCACCTAAAATTTATGTCAACACTTAAAATGTACATATTAGCACCTAAAATGTACATATTAGTACCTAAAATGTACATATTAACACCTAAAATGTACATATTAGCACCTAAAATGTACATCAACACTTAAAATGTACATATTAGCACCTAAAATGTACATATTAGTACCTAAAATGTACATATTAGCACCTAAAATTTATGTCAACACTTAAAATGTACATATTAACACCTAAAATGTACATATTAGCACCTAAAATTTACGTCAACACTTAAAATGTACATATTAGCACCTAAAATGTACATATTACTACCTAAAATGGACAAAAGTTTACCTTTTGAAAAGGTACAGCCCCATTGACAGCTTTTGTACCTTTTTTTATGAGAGTATATATTAAATATTAAATATGTGTTTTAATAGAAATATTGGGTAAAGATGATCAACTTTGCAATGGTTTATATATGTGTGTGTGTGTGTATATATACATGTATACTATGTATATATATATATATATATATATAAATATATGTACATATTTATATATATTTATTTTGTATATATATTTTTTATGAAGAACGAATTTGTATTTAATCCTTAATAAAAATATTCTATACGTTTTACTCAACTTTTTCTGTTACTAAAATAAATGGTACATTTTAGCACCGATTTTAGTTACGTGCACATGAAATCTAATTTGAAATCTTGATAATCTTTACAAAAACACCAAAAAAGTTGGTTCTTAATATATTGTATAATATTCCATATGCTCGCTTTGATAAGGTCCTGTTCTTTTTCAGGAGCAGATTTTCTATTTATGCTATTGTGTGGCTGTCGTTTGAGTTCACAGACCACTGCGGCCTTCAATAAAACATTTGAATCTGCATTTCCCCAATATTTTGAACACAGTGGTGTGTGACGGGCAGCTCGGTGTGTGTGTATGTGTGTGTGTGCTGAGTGGGCATTCAGAGCTTCATGTCCCTGTGTCTCTGTCAGAGCGCCCGCTTTACCAGCAGTGCCTGGTGGACCTTTCTCTGACTGACACAGCTGTGCTGAGGACATCACACACACACACACACACACACACACACACACACACTGAGAGATTGCATCATGGGTTCGCTGCAACCTTCCTCTCCGTAGCCACCATCTTGTCTTGGTGAAGTCACTTTAGCCTGACGCACGACAACTCAAAGCCAGTACGCATGCTCTGTTGCAGTGCATTCATATACACAAACACACACACACACATTGGTGCATCTATCATTATGAGGACTTTACACAGGTATAATGATTTTTGTACTGTACAAACTGTATATTCTGTCCCCTAAACCTACCCATCACAGAAAACTTTCTGTATTTTTACATATTTAATATAAGATTGTTTTGTATGTGTTTTTCAAAAGCCATTTTAATTATGAAGAATCAGGGACTGTCCTTGTAATACAAAGTTTACATTGGAATAACAGTGTAATACCCATGTCATTACAATTTTGCACATAAATCATATAAACAAGCACACACACACCCACACACAGATAAAGAAAAGACATGCATATTTCATCATTATTCATATGCATATTCTTTTTCACAAGTTTAATGAATAGAAACTACATTCAGATGGTTAGATTTAATTTGGCGCAGTTGTAGAACAGCTATTTAAAGCAAGTCACCAACATAATATGACATAAATGATAATAGATTGAATTTAGTAACTACACACTTTTTCTTGTGTCTGCATCAAACACATTAAAATGTGTGTGTGTGTTATTAAGTAGGGTCAAGTGCAGGGAGTTGAGGATGCTGACGTCACTACGGCTGACTGGAGACTATTTTGACACTGCTGCCACCTTGTGCTCACTTTGTAGAACTGCACTGTTTCAATATGAATGTATCTAAACTAAAGCAATGAAGATAGATAGATAGATAAGATAGATAGATAGATAGATAGATAAATAAATAGAATAGATAGATAAGATAGATAGATAGATAGATAGAATAGATAGATAGATAGATAGATAGATAGATGATAGATAGATAGATAGATAGATAGATAGATAGAATAGATAGATAGATAGATAGATAGATAAGATAGAATAGATAAATAGATAGATAGATAGATAGATAGATAGATAGATAGAACATTAGACCAATGAAAATAATACCCTAGCCTACTACACGAATCTTTGGCATCTTCAAAGACTTGACATGGATTTCAACGTAAGTTCAAATCAAATACGATTTTAAATTATCCTTGGAGGAAATAAATCACAAACAACACAAGCTTACTGTATTTTATTTTTTTGAAAAACGAGTGCAAAACATATGACATACCAGTATGTACAGCACATAATAAAAGGATGCAATCACGTGACCTCGTCCACCTCGTCTATCATCGACCGTTTCAGGGGTAACTATTTACAAAACGAAATAGTTACACATTTACCTTTACAGTAGAGAAACCAAACACAAGTTACAGTCCTAGACCAGCAGGCCTTATTAAAAAAAGTTTCAAAAGGTTCAAAACTTACTTCCATGTACTGTTTTTAGCTTACTAAACAGAGCCCTCTTCTGGCTAAAAGTGAAATTGCATACTTTTTACACACTTTTCATCCCACAATGCTCCTCTATCTGTGTCAGACAGCGTCGTCTACTTTCAGATGTGCATTTATTAAGATACCTGAAAAAACACCATCAGAAAATTCCCTGGAAGTATGCATTGATAGACTGGGTGTGAAGTATAGCAGCCTGTATGATACACAATAGATCGCGTTAGAACCAGATACGCTGAACTTTTCTCTTTTATGGTACCCAGAAATAAGGGTAGAGCATTTACACTGCTGACAGAGGTATATGTATGTGACTTTGGGTTTTGTTTGGCTAAATTTACCAGAATATGAAAACAGTATTGGACTAGTGAGGGTTAATGAAACTTGTTACTATTTAACTCTTTCAAACTTTGTCGGCATAAAACTCAATGAAAATAGTGGTACTTGCTCATACAAAACTCACCAGCAGGATGTCACAGTGTTGCTATGCTTATGCTAGGGTGGTTTCTATGTGGTTGCTAGGTGGCAACAAATCAAAATAGCCCACATCCAATCTCTCAAATCCCTTATTGAAGTCTAAGGGATTTTTTTTATTATTATATGTGGAATTAGAAATCAAATGATCATAGTAATAGACCACCTCACCTCAATATATAGCAAACTATGAAGTATAGTTAATATCTGTTGGGAAAACACCTCATCCTAAATATGAGCAATATGCATTAGCATTTCAACACAATGAGCCTCCATATAGCATGTTGTGATTTACCTTATTGCCATAACATTACGTTGAATGCTTGAATAAATGTACTTGCTTACATGTGATTGATGATCCAGACATGGAGTTGATCTGTAACATTTTGTGATATGGGTCTCTTAAATAATTTACTACAAAATGACATTCATTTGTGATCTTAGTTTAATTGAGAATATACATTATGCATCTAA
The DNA here is from genome assembly GCA_030378365.1 of Hybognathus amarus. Lineage (NCBI taxonomy): Eukaryota > Metazoa > Chordata > Actinopteri > Cypriniformes > Leuciscidae > Hybognathus > Hybognathus amarus. The sequence continues at coordinate 63,680 of JAQIUQ010001609.1, read as the reverse complement.
AAAAAAAAAAACAGCTAAAAACTCATTGCTGTGGCCTTATTGACTAGCATGGTCTGTCATGAAAGATATTAAAGGGGTCAGATCATGATTTTTGCTAATTAAATTTTTCTTGATGTGTTTTCATGAACATTTCCTCTCTTTTTGGTTGATAATTCAACAGGCTGTTTTTGTGCTGCTGTGCCTTTAAGACTTTATGCAATTGTCCTTCATATTTGAAATGGGAAACACAAGAGCCGTGAGTTTGCTAATGTAGTTATTTCCGCCACATGTAATGGTTTCATAGACCAGTTTACACTGGAAATGACCCAGTTTCTAAACTGAAAAGGATATTGCAGAGCTGTAGGTGCTACACACAACCTAAAAACACTTCAATATGCGTGGATTCAACCACTTTCAGTTTTAGTCCTAGTATTAGTTGTTCTTATGTTTAGGAGTAAAGTCTTATTGCACACACTGTAAAAATTAATATGCTTTATCTAATCAAACAATTGTGGCAACAGATTACAAACAATAAATTTAACAAATTAAAATTGAGTAATAATTAATCAAATTAATTCCTTAAAAGTTAACCATTTAAAAATGAGTAAAACTTACAACAACAACCAAAAAAACATAAATTTAAGTCACCATTATGGTGATCAGTGTTTGTTTTAAAATTACGGTTTTCTCCTTCAGTGATTCTGCTTGTTAACATCAGGTGTCTTCAATGTTGTCAATATAAAATAATTAGTTCTTAATTAATATTTGACGTCTGTCTGTTAGTGAGATATTTTTCTGGTGTAAATTTTACTCATTTTAAATGGTTAACTTTTAAGGAATAATTTGAATAATTATTACTCAATTCTAATTTGTTAAATTTAATTAATAATATTGCTTTGTAATCTGTTGCCACAATTCTATTGATTAGATAAAGCATATTCAGTTTTACAGTGCACCAATATGCAATTTATAATGTTGATGTGTTCAGTGGGCAGTTTATGCTAATGAACTTGGGTTGTGGAAGTCAGCACCCAATTTTGCTATTTAGTTTCAATAAATACAGGAGTTTATGTTCGAAAGTTACAAAATGAACCCTATCCCAAACAAAAAGGAAACTTCGATATGACCCCTTTAGACAAAATTAAACTTGGGGAGTGTGAATGTGAGCATTGTTAGACACTCAAAAATGAAGGCCCAATTCCTCACAGTAACTGTCAACTCCATTTGACCATACCGAAAAAAAGCAGATATCTGTTTAAATGAATGATTTGGCAACTTACATTCAGACATGTGACAAGTGAGTGTGTGTTCAGTCTATTCCAGCAATAAATGGTGACTGTGTCACGTCAGTGCAGTCTCACTGTCGGTATCGGAGACGCGTCACCTCTGCAAGACATCTTTGCTCTTCGTTGACAAGCTGATGGAAAAAAATTTGTGGATTCACATAAAACAGGATTCAGACCCATTGGGTTAAAGTCAACTTCATCACATTCTCTCTTTTTGAAAAGGAAGTGCCCTTGGTCACCGTCACTGAAGAAGAGATTTTGGCTTTAGATTTTTATTTCATTCCCTTGCCGTGTAGTTCACGTTTGTGTTCTTTAGGGGGCGCTATCATGCTCGCATAAAGCCTGTCCCCTTTTGTGCATTGTTTTGCAAATCACATTGTCATGTTGCTCCATCGCTCCCCCTCCCTCCCCCCAAAAAGCAAAATGGTCCAGTCCAGGAGTAGGAGTGGCAGATAGGTCAGGGAACATACCATTTTGTGGGTGTGGGGGTGCTATAATTCACTGTGTCGAACAGGAGGTTCTAGCTTGTGGGACAGAGCGGTGAGGACCTTGTCAAACTTCTCATAGCGCTCGGCCTGACTTCCTTCCGAGCCACGACTGCCCCATAAAAGCCTCATCTGAAACTCTGTACAGAAGATTTCCAGAACCTCCTTCCGCTCCTGGAAATCTGTGAGGAGAGAGAATGTGATCAACACATAAACAAAATGAAAACAATACTATCTGCTAGTGCACAGCAAATCACAATAGGTTACACATATAGCATGTTATATGTTTGGCAACAGTTCTTCTAACCTAAGTGTGCAGCTTTTCATTTCTTAACCCTCTGATGGTCCTCAGTCCCATTTTCTGTTTTTGAATTTAAAAAATCACAGCTTCATCTGAAGTTTATGATACTTTATGACTTTTCTGGTATTTGGTAAAAAAAATTGAGGTGATGATCCGAGCATGCAAAGTGGTCGTAAAAAAATTAATCACAATTTTGGTTTTCGGTTAAAAATGACCCCCATAGGAAATGAATGGGAAATTGAGTAAAACACAAAAATTCAGCAAAGTTTGTTTCACAAATTTTTTAACTATTATTCTACATAAAGTGTTATAACTGAATGAATTTCATTTTTGATATAAATTCTGAAAAAATGGGTATAAAATTTGCTTCTACACAAGCTTCTCTTTCTAATCCAATGTTTGGCTGTAATTATAATGCAAAAACGAACACTTGTTTATCACTATTTCTAAATAAAAATAAAATCTAAAAACTTAATAAGAAATCGTTTTTGAGATCGTTTCAAATATACTGTATATTCAACCACTTCATTAAATACATCCTATCCAAACCCCCTCCGTCAAAAATTAATTTCATAAGCAGCTGCACATGCCATCATGGCGGTCAAATCAGTGCGTTTAGGCCTTTGTAGACATGTAACCAGATGGTGCTAATTCTCTTCATGTATTTTTCAAAGCCTAGACATCTATTATAAACTAAAATACTGCGTTAATATGGCTAGCATTAATCATTTTAAAAATATGTATGATTTTTATGTGCACAATAAGGGCTGGTATACAGTACATATTGCATAAATTAATAGATTCAACTCAGGATTGTTCTCACAAATCATCTCTAGGATTAAAAAAATAAATATTATAAACAAGAAAAAACATTCATTGAGCTGTGCAGTTCTGCATGGGAGGATGTTTCATCTTCGTTGATACCTAGAGGTCTTAGACGGCTAGACATGGACCATCAGACGGGTTCAACAACCATGTACAGAAGGACAACATGGCTGACTCAAGATAATTACCTGCATTGACAATCAAGGTGGGCAGATTAGAACAAATATATATGCACCTCTTGATGGAAATAACAGCACAACATTTATTTCCATCAAGAGGTGCATACATTTTTGGTCTTGCATTGACAATGCAAGAGTCAAGAACAAGGGCGCACACACACAGTAAGATTTTTTATGTTTTTGAAAGAAGTCTCTTCTGCTCACCAAGGCTGCATTTAGTTGAATGCATGCGTGCATTTACATAAAAATATGAATATTGTGAAATATTATTACAATTTACAACAGTTGTTTTCTATTAAGTGTAATGTATTCCTGTGACCAAAGCTGAATTTTCAGCATCATTACTCCAGTTTTCAGTGTCACATGATCATTCACATATCATTCTAATACAGTTATTAGATAATAATATTATCTATTTACATTTTTATTGTAAGAAGTTTCATTTTATTTTTGGGGGAAATAAATAAAATAAATCAATACTTTTATTCATCAAGGATTAATTAAATTGATCAACAGTTCTTGGAATGTATCCAACGGACTTTATCACATCAAGACAGATTCAACTTATAGACTTTGGTCTGCTTCAAGCCAGAAGAGCTATTGCATTATGCTGGAAGAGTATCGGATGCTGCCGTCTATTAGAATGTGGAAAAAGGAGATATCAAACTGTATTGGACTGGAAAGCCTAACTTACATTGTTAAAGGCAAAGAGGAAAGACTTTGATCAGCTGTGGGAGCCATACATAAATATAATGTAAACTGTGAATGTCGACCTTACTGAAAAACATACAGAATAAGACTTTGTAAACACTGTCTCTAAAGAATTAATTTACTATTATCTTTTTTTAAATAAATATATATATATATATATATATATTGTATTTATTATTATTATTTTCTTATTATTTATTATTATTTTTTTAAGCAAGGTGAATTGAAGATGTATGTGTAAAAGGGTGTAAACGTGTACTTGTTCCATGGTTATAAAAAATGAGAAAAGGACAATAAACATTTGAAAAAAAAATTGATCAACAGTTACAGTAAAGATTATATTTCTAATAAAAGCTTTTCTTTTTGAACTTTCTATTCATCAAAGAATTCTGAATGTTTTTTTTTACACAATTATGTTCAAAAACAAAGTGTTTTCCACATTGATAATAATAATGAATGACATCTAGTATTAGAATGATTTCTGAAGGATCATGACACTGAAGACTGGAGTAATGATGTTGAAAATTCAGCTCTGTATTACAGAAAATAAAATACATTTTACAATATATTTAAAATAGAAAACAGTTATTTTAAAATGTCATAATATTTAACAATATAACTGTTTTTTGTTGTTGTATTTTTAATCAAATGAATGCAGCCTTGGTGAGCAGAAGAGACTTATTTTAAAACATAAAAAAATCTTACCTGATCCAAAACTTTTGATTAGTGATAGCAGCGGCTCTAACCCATGTATTTTAAATGTATTGTTTGGTTCAAATTAAATTAAGATTTTATGTTTGGACCTAAATGAATTTAAAATGAATGTGCTATATTTCAGATCAATATATTTGTTTTCCTTAAAATGAACACTAACTTTTTTTTCATCTAAATTATAAATAATTTATTTCTGTATAAAATAATACTACCATTAAAAAACACATTTTAATTATTTTTTTTAATCAATGTAGAATATGTAACTTAAATAATATTGTCTTTTTAGACCAGGGGTCTCACTCATCCTTGAACTCACTGCTCTGCATATTGTGTATGCTCCCTTATTTAACACACTGATTCAGATCCTCAGCTCGTTCAGGATAGACTGACTCTATCCTAACGAGCTGAGGAATCTGAATCAGGTGTGTTAAATAAGGGAGACATACACAATATGCAGAGCAGTGGGTCGTAAGTACTGGAGTTGAGAACCCCTGTTTTAGACAATTGGTTTTGACTGGTTTCGAGTTATCTTATTGGTATCAGGCCTAAAATGCACCAGAATGCAGGAAATCACATCTACGAAATGAAAAATTCCCCCCAGACCGCCCCAAGTGCACAAAAATCGCACAAAATATTTCTGCTTCTGGATCTCAGCTCTTGTGGTCTGTTGTAATGCAGTCAGAGTGCAGTCTCAGGCACGGGTGAGGATTTACCCTGTAGTTTGCTCTCAGTGTTGGTGCGGTACAGTCCCCCGTGGTGAGCGATGGTGCGCGCCGCCTCCAGGTGACTCATGACCACGTCCACACCAGACTCCACACTCTCCCACGACTCCAGCGCCTCGCCGGCCGCCACACCGCGCTCCAGCAGGGACAACACCGGCACCACGTGAGGAAAGAGGTGTTGGAGAGGACACAGCTCTCTGAAACAGACACACAATCATTCACTATTATCAATATAGAAACCCTCATTCATTATGTCAGGGATTACAAAGCTGGGTTTGAGAGCCACTAGGGGTTCATGTTGAAACTGCAGGGGTTGTTCAGCATTGTAAATGTGTTCAAATCTAACCACTTCTTATCTGTGTGTGGTCTGCATTCTCACTCATTGAGTTTTATAATTTGTTAAAAAAATAAAAACATTACATGGGATTTCTAGGTGTATGAGTGTGTCTGTGAGTGTGTTCTACACTGAGTATGGTCAATGGTCTCATCCCTTCATTTGTGTGTGTGTTAGTGCGCATTCCAATTTCACAAAACTGACATGGTCTTGCACCACTCCGTTGAACACAAAATTTAAAGAAAATAAATTTCGGGTCAAATGACCTCAAGGTGAGGATATTAAATAAAATACATTCATCACATATAATTTGTATTTGATACAATATTTCAAATATATCAAATAAATCTAAACATGAATTTAAATTCTTGAATTTAAAAAATAAGTTTATAAATAAATAAAATTTTTATTATGATTACATTAATATGAATATTAATAGATATTAATTCCAATAATATTAAAGGAGTAGTTCACTTTTTAAAAAAAACCTTTTGCTGATAATTTACTCACCCCCATGTCATCCAAGATGTCCACGTCTTTCTTTTTTCAGTTGAAAAGAAATTAAGGTTTTTGATGAAAACATTACAGGATTTTCTCCATATAATGGACTTCATTGGGAACCAAACGGTTCAAGGTCCAAATGAGAGTTTCAGTGGAGCTTCAAAGGGCTTTAAACGACACCAGATGATGAATAAGGGTCTTATCTAAGGACCGTTTGAGTCATGACTCGAAAAAAAGATTTGTTCATTTTGATGAACGAGTTAGAACAGGAGAGTCTGAACGCTCATCACAGAACAGAGCAAGGCGAGCATTTGTGCTTATAAAACTTAAACTTTTTTATTTACTTTTGAAATGGCCGATCATTTCGCTAGATAAGACCCTTATTCATCGTCTGGTGTCGTTTAAATCCCTTTGAAGCTGCAATTAAACTCTCATTTGGACCTTGAACCGTTTGGTTCCCATTGAAGTCCATTATATGGAGAAAATCCTGGAATGTTTTCACCAAAAACCTTAATTTCTTTTCAAGTGAAGAAAGAAAGTGAGTAAATTATCAGCAAAAGTTTTTTTTTTAAAGTGAACTACTCCTTTAAGAATAACCCTACACTCTCATGTCCATATTAGCACCTAAAATGTACATACTAGCACCTAAAATGTACATATTAGCATCTAAATGTACATAATATCACCTAAAATATACATATTAGCACCTAAATGTCCATATTAGCACCTAAAATGTACATAATAACACCAAATATGTACGTAATAGCACCTAAAATGTACATATTAGCACCTAAAATGTACATAATAGCACCTAAAATGTCTATTAGCACCTAAAATGTACATAATAGCACCTAAAATGTCTGTATTAGCACCTAAAATGTACATAATAGCACCTAAAATGTCTGTATTAGCACCTAAAATGTACATATTAGCACCTAAAATGTACATACTAGCACTTACAATGTACATATTAGCACCTAAATGTCCATATTAGCACCAAACAATGTACATAATAACACCTAAAATGTACATATTAGCACCTATATGTCCATATTAGCACCTAAAATGTACATACTGTAATAGCACCTAAAATATACATATTAGCACCTAAATGTCCATATTAGCACCTAAAATGTACATAATAACACCAAATATGTACATAATAGCACCTAAAATGTACATATTAGCACCTAAAATGTACATAATAGCACCTAAAATGTCTGTATTAGCACCTAAAATGTACATATTAGCACCTAAAATGTACATACTAGCACCTACAATGTACATATTAGCACCTAAATGTCCATATTAGCACCAAACAATGTACATAATAACACCTAAAATGTCCATATTAGCACCTATATGTCCATATTAGCACCTAAAATGTACATACTGTAATAGCACCTAAAATATACATATTAGCACCCAAATGTCCATATTAGCACCTAAAATCTGCATTATAGCACCTAAAATGTACATATTAGTATATTGTACAGTTTACTAATATACAAAATGTACAGTTTACTAATATCATTACTTATCGTTAATATAAAAAAGGATATTAATATTATTTTGTCGTTGTGAATAAGTGACGCTCTGCTTTACCTTTCCCATCATTCATGGCCTTGAGGAATGGCTTGAGCTTCTTCTCATAGAGGATGGCCCCTTCTGTGTGTCTCTGTCTCAGGGTTATCCACGTCTGCTCCAGCCGTGAGATCTAAACAACCACCAGAGAATCGAAAATTAGAACCGCTTTCTGTCAGGACTTGCTTTCATCACTTTCACTTTTATTCTCCTGCATTGGCTCCTTTGCTAAACTGTTCCGACGGCCCGACGCCGATTCAACGTGCCGAAGTGTGACTAGACTAGAGTCGAGTTTCTGAGGACAGGTGTGTGTGTTCTGACCTGCGGCAGCTCCAGGGCTCTCATGACCGCAGCGAACCCGTACATGTTGCCCATGTTGCTCTTGAGTTCAGCCGCCAGCTGGATGGTTTTATGCAGGAGCGCGGCTCTCTCCTCTGTGCTGCCCGTACAGCCCAACAAGTCCACCGCCATCATTATAGACATGGTGTAAAACCTAGAGAGCAAGAGACCGTAGATTCAGTTGATCTCTCCTAACACTGATTCACTTCACCTGCAGCGCTACGAGAATCACCAACGCTGCATTTATTTAATACAACAGCAAATCAGAAAGAAATCTGAAGTCTATGGCATGTAAATGTGTGTGTGTGTGTTTCCTAACCTCTCCAGCAGATCCAGTCTCAGCTGGTGTCCATGAGGAAGAGTCAGCAACTCCAGGCCTGAACTCACTCCCATCATCCTCTGCATCTCCTTGGTAACGCCCAGTATCCTAGCAACCTGCCGATGGACACACAGTTACAAGAGCAATACATTCCAACCCCACCCCTTTATTTCCATCCTAATATATTCACAGTCAGAGAACAGAAGACATTTAATTAGCCGTGAACTCGTCGCTTGATGAATGTGGTACACAGCGGTGTGGAAAGAGTTTATTAACCCTGGAGGTTTAGATGTTAATGGCAGGCAGCACCAGAGAGACAAGCGGATGAAAGGTTTGGGTCGCGGCTCAAGACTTTATCAAATGTGCCGCACATAATGTTGCGTTGGAAAATTAATGTGTGGAGGGAACTTGGCCCTCAGAATAATACTTGTGAAAAATGATTTATTTGATAATAAACAACAATTTGCAGTATTAATCAGGTGTCAATAAGTAATTACAAGTCAATTATAGTAAGTTATGTGGTTAAGGGTGATAATCATGTCAAAACCAAAACAAGTTGAAACCAGAGCCTGGTTCATAGGATCATGTGACCAGATCTAAAAAAGTGATCTGCTTATTATATCTCTACATGTACAGCTACACTGACTGTTGGAATTCAAATTAGGGTGGGCAATCGATTAATCGCGATTAATTCGCATCCAAAATAATGTTTTTAAATACTATATGTGTGTTTAGTGTGTATAATTATTTTGTATATATAAATACACACACATGCATGTATATATTTAAGAAATATTTGCATGTATATACGTTATACATATACATAATTCATATTTAATATATTAATAACACATTTTTCTTAAATATATACATGCATGTGTGTGTACTGTATTTATACATACAAAATAATTATACACACTACACACACATATTATTTAATCACAAACTTTTATTTTGGATGCGATTAATCGTGATTAATTGTGATTAATCGCACCCAAAATAATGTTTTTAAATACTATATGTGTGTTTAGTGTGTATAATTATTTTGTATATATAAATACACACACATGCATGTAGAATTTTAAGAAATATTTGCATGTATATACGTTATACATATACATAATTCATATGTAATATATTAATAACACATTTTTCTTAAATATATACATGCATGTGTGTGTATTTATATATACAAAATAAATTATACACACTACACACACATATATTATTTAATCACAAACTTTTATTTTGGATGCGATTAATCGCAATTAACCGTTGCCGAGCACTAATTCAAATATATAAAAATTCTATATAATTAAAAATAATTCATTATTATTATTATATCTTAAGTAGTATTATAATAATACCTTTATATTAGTGCTGTCAAATCGATGAATCATGATTAATCGCATCTAACATTAAAGTTTGTACACGTGTGTACACTGTCTATTTATCAAAGGGAGACCCTGTCAACTGCTCTTACATTTTTTTTTTTTAAGTGTGGTTGTAACCATCAACCCCAGTTACATCTACTTGGATGTCATATCTAATGGATATTACACTTTTAGAGTGCATGGAGCCAATGGAAGAACAATACAATCTTGGTCAGTCTTATTCATACTTGAATACAGTTAGTTGAATATAGTTATACATTTAAAAATATAATAAAGAATAAGTCTCAATAAAAAATATTGGGTATGCATTTTTAACCAAGTTATACTTTTGTGAACAAAACAACTGAAGCAATTACCCAGAAATTCGATAAAACAAATTATTCAAAGCAAGAAATGGTAAAAATAAAGATAAACTACTCAATTATAAAAAATTCTAATAAAAACCAAACAAATGCATGTTAATGTATATGGAGTGTCAGTGTATTTATTTGTGTGTTTTACCATGCAGTCGGCCATGGTGATGTGCTTGGCGGCTGTTTTGGGATCCACCTCCGCCAGCAGCTCCTTCACCCTCTTCAACACACTCATCTCCAGAGGTTTATTCTCAGCTGGCAGAAGAGTGGACTGGTATTTCCCCGGCATGAAGGAGGAGCAGGTCTCCACCAGGGGGAGCATGAAGCCCTCCACCCCGTCTGGGGCTCCAGAGCCCGGGTTTGGCCCTCCTCCACCCTCAGTCTCTCCACATAGCTCTTGCAGGGAGTAGTGGGGCTTGTCCGGGTCTCAGCTCGCAGTAGCTGCCGCCCTGCTCCGAACTCTCGGAAGAGTACCCGTGGGCAGGCGTGGAGTGTGTGCTAGGGGGCATGTCCGAGCAGGGGAGGTTGTTATTGGAGGAGGACGGTGAGAGGTGAGGATCGCTAGAGCGCCGCATCACTGGAGAGGGCGGGATCACGGCGAGGACACGCCCACCTGAGCCATGCCTGTGGCGGGAGACTACAGAGACAAATAAAACAGCACTGGGTGAAATAAACCTTAAAGCACGTGGCGTAACTATCGGTAAGCAGGGTACGCGGTTGCTTACGGGCCTGTTCCATCAGTGCCTGGACCAATCAGGGGCCCGCGTGACTGGAAGATATTGATTGACAGCCGGGCCCCCCATCGCATTTTCTACTTTTAAGTCTCTGATCGCATTTTAATTTTTCGCAATTTATTTGAATAAATAATGACGACAACATATTTTACTGATCATTAAAATGTGTTTGAAACAAACAATGATGGATTTTGGTGTGATTCTGTTTCAATTGGGACTGGGGAATCCCCGGGTGAACATGCGCATTGTGTGCGCAAACTTGAGATATAATATGGAGTCGTCAAATTACAAACACAAAAGTGGCTTTCAAAAGCGCAAACAGAAAGAGGAATTTGACAAATTAATTATTTCGTTCATGCTCTGAAATGATAAAAATTGGGATTAAAAATCTTGCTTAAGGGCCCGGTGTTGGCTTGTTACGCCACTGCCTTAAAGGGAACTTATTATGCATTTTTTTATCATTTAACTTGCCCTGTGACATAATCTGTGCATGTAAACTAGTACAATCAGCTTATCTCAGTATTTATATTACAATCTGAAAGGTTTGGAATATTATTCTTGCCATTATTTCTGTGACTTCGCAACATCAGCATGTTATTCATTTGCATGATGCCTGATGACCAGCTGCTTTAGTCATCCTTCAAAGAACATTTGGTGATTTTGCGATGTCTAGAAGAGCACTTTTTTTTCCTCGCTTTGAGGGCAAGAAACGTATCTTTTTGCAAAAACAAAAAAAACATTGGACTTTCAATATCAGTGCCATAGTTACAATAGATAGATGATTACAGCTGTTGATAATTATGGTAAGATTACGGTATTACACATTCTCTAAGCGGTTGACCAGTGAGGTGGATTTTTAATAGACAAGATAAGATGTTTCTAACTAAAACATCTTGACCTTTAGTTTATCTGATAATCTTATGATAAACCTTTATCTGACTTCCCCTTTGGGTCTATATTATGACTAACTCTTACCTTACTTCCCTTTTAGGCATCCTTACATTTGAACACAATGTAGCGTTTGAAACTGAATGAGAACTTGGGACTTTGGTTGTGTGAGTGTAAAAATAACAAATATTGACGTGAAGACGCGCAAGAGTATATTATAGGACGTAGTTAATGTTCTACCACACCAGTCACACTCACAACAGACTTGAGTTAGCTGACCAATCAGAGCAGACTGGGTTTTAAGAAAGGCGGGATTTGAAGACAGGAACTAAAAAAGAGTGTTTCAGGCATAAAAAGATGATCATCAGACAAATAATGTGTTTTTTTTTACTTTAAATCAATTACATGTATTCTAGCATATATTAAATTAAATTATTAATGCAGAAAATAGCATATTATGGGCACTTTAAACAGTGCTACACTCACAAAAAAGTTAACTCCTAAATTAGGTGGTTTTATAAAACTCAAAAATATTATTTAACATCACTGGACCAACCTATGTACATTCATTTATAGACCATTTTGCAAGATGTAAACAACACTGGTCCAGAAGCACTTCCTGTTTCAGTTTTTTAACACTACATAAAAGCTGGGATAAAATACAACCAACAGAACATATAAAACTGAAACAACAAGTTAAACAAACATCTTTAATATGTTTTCTTTACATGTGAAATAAAGAAAACAGGAAGTGTTTCTGGACCAGTGTTGTTTACAGCTTGCAAAATGGTCTATACCAACAAAACATGTTTTTATAGGTTAAACCAGGTAGAAGTTGCTCTTTAAGCAGGTTAGCAGTTTGTACACAGTTTCAGTGTGATGAAATCTTCAGGTCTGTGCATGGACTGTGTGTACTCACTGGAGCTGTAGGCAGGGGACAGAGGGGTTTCGCCCACGGGGACAGCGGGCAGCGGTACTCTCGGATCTGATCCATACTCATGGCACAGTTCCTCATCGCATCCTTATGGTGCACCGTAGAAGGGCTGAAAAGGACAAACATGCTTTTAAATTCCTCACCCCTTAAGTCAAAACAATCCAAACCAAAGGTGTAGGTATAGCATTTTGGCATCTAATTTTGGTAAACTACATACCACAGCTACAAGCGTACTAAACTAGCACACATTCGGTGCTATTGTGATACTAGAGATGGCATGCACAGAAGCAAGTGAAGGGTTTCCATGTGGCCACGTCTGTTTGGAAAACTAAGTGAGGAGGAGTGAATGGGAGGGGAGGGGGTCTGTGCCAGCTGTGAACACACACATAAACATACACACACACCAGCTGCTGCCCTCCGCTGGTTTCACCTCTGGTCTCAACTGTCTGAGGCTCATCTGGCTCTGCAGACTGGGCGGCACTGATAATACAAGACATCCTACATGAGCATATCACTCCTGCATCTATGGCACATGTGCATATGGCCTGTTAAAACACTGAGCACACACATGCCTGATCTCAGACATTAGATACCTGAACGCCAAGAATGTAACTAAATATTCAAGATTAGGAAACTAGGCTTATGAAGCACAAACTTCAATGGAAATTTTAGAGATAATTTTGGGAAAAAACTTTATGCCTATATCATACACTACGCGATTCTCTGTGATTTCGGTCAACTTCTATGTCCAGAATCTGCAGAGTTTCCGCAGTGTTTCCGTGACTATTGTTCGAGAAATATAAATATATCCTGGGTTGAAACGTGGAACATATATATATATATATATATATATATATATATATATATATATATACATATATATACATACAAAAAAGTTATTTTGTTACTCTGAAACAACTTAACTCCTGGTGGTTTCTAAAAACACAAAATAAATATGGTCCAAAACAAAACAAAAGAAAAAAAAATGTTATTTTGGTACTCTGAAACAATTTAACTCTGGTGGTTTCTAAAAACACAAACTAAATATGGTCCAAAACAAAACAAAAGAAAAAAAAATGTTATTTTCGTACTCTGAAACAATTTAACTCCTGGTGGTTTCTAAAAACACAAAATAAATATGGTCCAAAACAAAACAAAACAAAAAGAAAAAAAATTTTTTATTTTGGTACTCTGAAACGATTTAACTCTGGTGGTCACTAAAACAAAATGAATATGGTCCAAAACAAACAAAACAAAACAAATGTTATTTTGGTACTCCTGAAACAATTTAACTCCTGGTGGTTACTAAAAACACTAAATGAATATGGTCCAAAACAAAACAAACAAAACAAATGTTATTTTGGTACTCTGAAACAATTTAACTCCTGGTGGTCACTAAAACAAAATGAATATGGTCCAGAACAAACAAAACAAAACAAAACAAATGCTATTGTGGGATCTGAAACAATTTAACTCTCTTGGTCACTAAAACAAAATGAATATGGTCCAAAACAACACAACAAAACAAAACAAATGTTATTGTGGCACTCTGAAACAATTTTAACTCCTGGTGGTCACTAAAACAAAATGAATATGGTCCAGAACAAACAAAACAAATGCTATTGTGGCACTCTGAAACAATTTAACTCCTGGTGGTCACTGAAACAAATGAATATGGTCCAGAACAAACAAAACAAAACAAAACAAATGTTATTGTGGCACTCTGAAACAATTTAACTCTGAGTGGTCACTAAAACAAAATGATATGTGTCCAAAACAAACAATAAAAACAAAACAAATGTTATTTTGGCACTCTTGAAACAATTTAACTCCTGGTGGTCACTAAAACAAAATGAATATGGTCCAAAACAAACAAAACAAAACAAATGTTATTTTGGCACTCTGAAACAATTTAACTCCTGGTGGTCAATAAAACACTAAATGAATGGAACAAAACAAAACAAAACAAAACAAGGCACTATATGAGCTAGCCACATAGTAGCGAAGATGACGGTGAAGGTCTACCTGTGAGGAATGATCTTCTCTGTAGTCAGTCCATCAGTCATAGTAACACTGCGCCTCTTGATGTGCGCCTCTCTGGGCCGATGGTGAATGTGCAGATCCTGGTCTTCCACCAGCTAAAGCAAACGTCGCCTCCAGGTACCTCAGCGGCAGCGTTCGGTTGACCGGAAACAGCAGTTGGGCTCCGGTGTGCGGGCACACGGGGCGGCCCGTGCCAGCATGGTGCCTGACCAGTGTGGGGACAGAGTCGAAGCCCTCATGCTCCAGCATGTACTGGATTTTGGTTTGGCCGCTTTTGACCAGGACTTTGCTGATCTGGCAGTGGATGACTTCCTGCTGCCAGCGACACGTGAGCACATAATCGCCCACGGTCGACAGGGAGTCCGTATCAGCAAGTCGCCGCTTTGGGAGAACCAACGTTTCTGAAGCCTGTTGATACAAATAAAACAAGAGGGTTTATTAACAGATAAGAGTCAGGACTCAAACCCACATTTCCCACATGAGCATTCACAGCTCAAAATATCAGAGGACTTAAGATAACTGCTAGGTCTGAGAGTACCAAATTTATAATATATATTTATTTGTGAGTTTCACGTTACCTTGTTTTAAATAATAAGATTCCTATTTTTTTCTTCTATTTACTAAAATTTGAATTCCAAATTAGATGACAGACTGTTGGACTAAACATTCTGGAAATGTTCAATGAATGGATGGCTGGATGGATGAATGGATTGATTGATGGTTGGAAATTCTTGATTCTTTTTTTTTTGGTGGTAACATATTTTTTACTACGCTGTTGGCAACTGAATCAACAGAAAAGACTTGTATATTTTACACAAAGTGGCGGATTTAGCAAATTGGGGGCCCAAGGCGAAGGTAGTATGGGGCCACCCATCCAATCTTTGAAAAGAGAACGTAAAAAAATAATAATAATAAATAAATAAATAAATAAATTGAAAAATAAACCATTAAATGGCACTTTCTGGAGAGTTTTGTGCAAAGCAATATAGAAAAAAGTAGGTCTAACAAGTCAATTCGCACAGATCAAAACACAAATATGCTGACTGAATAGTTTGCTAGTTGAGAAACACTGCTCTAATTAATGTTTTTATGATGACTTTGTAAAAGGTTAACTAAACAGCATGAGACGTCTTCCAGCTGGCCAGTAGGCCTAAGTTATTTGGCAAAATTCATTCATACAGATCTGTATATTATGCTATAGTTTTTGATAGTGTTATACATTTCTTTCAGATAATCACGATGATCATTGCGTTTGTCTTACCGAATGTGGTAACTTTATGCAATTACAGTTTGTCCATAAGCTTTTTTTTATATTAATGCCGACAGTAAAATGTTGCCAGATTGCTACGAAAAACAAAACAAATTAATAATAATAATCCGAAATAAGTTCAAAGTTTGCGTTTTGAAAATAAGATTAATATATCACTAAGCCTAACATATAACTTTCCACTTTATAACTTACTAAAGTGTCACATTACACCAGAAAAACAGGTCCAGAAGACTAGCTGCACCTTTCCATTAGGTGGATCTGGCAACACGGAGACTGTACCGCGTGCTCATGCACCGCACTCATATGAGGTGGTTTAAACGGCTGATTAATCATTTTAGCTTGACATTTTATTTTTGAATGTAAAAAAATGACAGAGGTCCGGACTTCGGTGACTTCATAGCTGACTACGGCCATGGACTTCAAACATATTGTTAGCATTGTTGTCATTGTCATCACAAAAAAAGTTTGTTACCTTCTGCAATTTTGCTGAAAACGTTTTGCTTTCCTCCCGCGTCCTGTTTTTTCAGCACCGCTTGGGTAAGTTAGCTGTAGATTTGCTTCATTTTTACTCTGTCTACTACTCTGAACACTCTGCCTGTCATTTCTTTTTCTCCTTCAGTTTTTTTTGGCGCATTACATTACAGCGTTGTCACTTTCGCACGCAGAAAGTCAAATGAGAGAATAGTCCAATGCAGTGAGTTGAGGTGGGGGGCCCTTCTGTCTGCGACACAAATGATTGTAACGTTATGCGTTTTTAATTTGCGAAAAGGAAAAAACAAACAAACAACTTAAGCATAATTTAATGGGACATTTTGGGGGCCCCTTGGTAGCTCGGGGCCCAAGGCAGTTGCCGACCTTTGTCTAATGGTTAAGTCCGCCCCTGACACAAACACATTTTAAGAGAAAGTTGATGAAATAACACAAATGCTGCGTCCGAAATCTCCCATTACTCACTATATAGTGGACTATATAGTGAGCTCGCCATTTTGTAGTGCTGTCCGAATGCATAGTGATGATTATTATACCCTATATAGTCCACTCAATGTATCCCAGAATGCATTTTGAAAAGTAGTGAACAACCGATGGTCACTAACCTAAGCCCTACATACCATCATGCATTGCGCTGATTCGTAAAAATAAGTTATAATCATGTGTGAAGTAGCGCATTATAACAAAAACGGCCAGAAATCACTTTTAGTTTTTTTAATTTTGGAGAAATAAGCTCAATATAATGTAATGTATTTATTTTTTAAAATCTATTTAGCCCAGAGCCGGCTTGGCACCAGCTGACAGATGATGTAATCAACGGCGCCGAGAGACGATCGAGTAGTGTCCGAAAGTGGCTTCTGTTATGCTGGTAAGCTCACTATATAGTGCTCTGCTCTCTAACCCCAACATAGGGGGTAGGGAGTAGTGCTTTGAGAGGAGATTCTTCGGACGCAGCAAAAGTCTTTATGTGATGGATGCCTCTGCTCCAGCAGATGGCGCAACAGTACATTTGGTGAGGTCAGAAGTGCAGCATGGGGGCGTATCGCCATGGTGACTAGCTATAGTTTTAATAGAGAGGGCTGGAGTTTGTCTTTACTCCCAGCTTGAGCAGGAATACATTATGCTAATGCCCAGATGGCTGCTCTCATAGTAGACTCAGTGTGGGCTGCAGTCTTTCGCCTCTATGGTGCAAAAAAGGACACAAACATAGCCTACTCACACACACGCATCCAAACTGAAAACCCCAAATAAACATGCACAAAACAAGCAAATATAAAATATACAAACAAATATGCAAAAGTCACACAGAAAACACTTGAAAAAGGCTAAGTTTAAATTTCCCAACTTCTCCAGTTGCATGTACAGTTGCACATTCCCATTGACATCCATTGTTCTCAAAGTTGAAGTGTGTAATCTTTTTGAAGTTTAAATACTGTCTTCCATTCCACCTTAACATGCAGAGACAACAATAAGTCATTTGTAGGCGGCTTCCCCGTAGAGTGTAAACACTGGCACAATCATTATATTAAAAATATCCTGGCTCTTCTCATCAGAGTTTTTGAAGAAAACCAAAAAGCAAACTATCCATCCATCCATCCATCCAAAAAAAAAAAAAAAAAATTCCATATGGCTCCAGGGGGTTAATAAAGACTTTCTCAAGCAAAGCACTGGGGAGTGTAAAAAATATCCATATTAAAACTTTATAAACGATAATCACTGGCTTCCGGCAATGGTCGTACGCGCGTTCACAAGAGAGTCGAGTTCAGGCGGAAGAGTGACCTCTAACCCGATCATAAGTCAGTGGTTATAGTTTATAAAGTTTTAAACATTGATTTTTTCTTCAACCCATATCTTTACTTCAGAAGGCAGTTATTAACCCCCTGGAGGCTAGGGTATTATTTCATTTAACTCCAATATCTGCTGAAAGAAGAAAGTCATATACACCTACGATGACTTGAGGGTGAGTAAATTATAATGGAATAAATCTCATTTTTGGGTGAACTATTCCTTTAAGTTTTGTTCAGTAATTTTTTGGTCCATTAATGTAGTATAATCGATTTCAGAGATTTCCGATTCCATGAACTGCGATTGGTCGATTTACACGTTGAGTTAGGCAGTCTATTTCTGTCTAAAGATCCTTGCAGGATCCAAACACCACTCAAACACCATCATCAAAACACTTCTCAAAATGCTTGCTACGAGTGCGAAAAACGTGAGGTCGTATTTATTTTTCAACGTGCGAAAAGTTCCAGCGAGAATTTTGGACTCAGTGTGTCCTTAAAGGGAAAGTTCACCCAAAAATAATATTCGGTCAGTAATTACTCCCCCTCATGTCGTTACAAACTCGTAAGATCTTCGGAACCCAAATAAAGATATTTTTGATGAAATCTGAGAGCTTTCTCTCCCTCCCTTGACAACTTTCAAGGCTCAGAAAGGTGGCAAAAACATTGTTAAAATAGTCCACGGCTTTGGAACGACATAAGGGTGGGTATTTAATGACAGAATTTTCATTTTTGGGTGAACTAACCCTTTAAGTGGGAGGTACTAGGCTAAAATAGGATGCAAAGTGGACCAGACCAAATCTGTCTGCTTGAGAAAGTGAACATTGTACCATAGCATAGCAAAACTTGACCCACCTCTCGTGGAATATGGCCATGGTACCAGCCGTGGCTCCTCATGTCACTGCTACTGAGTTTGAGTTCCTCCTCCAGCTCCTTCCTGAGCTTCTCCGGGGGCGACTCCAGCAGGTACTTCTCCTTGGAGAACTGCGAAAAACACAAAAAAGCCAGCACATAAGTCACACTGACCTACATCATCAACACAAACATGTAATAAAGCAAACTATTGATCATGTAAGAATAAAAACAAAACATTCTTGAATAAAGAATTGTAAGGTTTATTGCCTCACTTATCTAAACTGACATTTCAATCCATATGAGAGATTAAAAAGTAATTTGAGTCACATAGAGCCTCATTGCACATATTTCTTCTTTATAATTTATGTAACATCTAGCCCTGCTGCTAGAAAACAAATAAAAGCATGCAAAAACACACTGCAGGATGAGGCTTTATCTAGTCTCGCCCAAAAAACAATACTGTCTCAAGTGTGTCTGTTTCCGACAGCAGAGAAATAAAGTGTAATCTATGTGTGTGACAGTTCAAGGCGAGGTCTCGGACCCTTGCGACACAGGAAAACGAATTCAAACACGGGCAGGATTTGATAATGAGGTCAATAAAAAAGACAACGGACAAAGCCTCAGGGCGCTAACAGGGCTCAAATGCCTCCGCAAGGCTGTGAATATGGGAGATGTGGGATCAATTTTGTAGTCCTGGGTCACTCTAATGGTCTTCCTCCTCTATCAGAAGTAAACTGATTAAACATCTGCTTTCTTTTCCTCTTCTACGGTCTTTTACACACGGGAACAGGAAAAGATGCTAGATTTCAGCAATCCCATTGTCATTTGACCAGTTTTGTGTGCATGTGTGTGTAAAGTGTATAAAGATAGTGAGGCAAGGTCAAGTGTATGGACTTATTGCTTTTGTCTCTGCCTCCAGGGGCCAAATCTTCCACCTGGGACCAACCAGAGCTCTCTGCAATCTCATATAGGCATCTGTAATTGTCTTTTGCTGCTTGAAGATGGCCACAAGGTACGATATTTTGTCTCATATACTCTCGATTTAGGTCCAAGGGGAAAACCCAGTGTGCAAATGATAACAGGACTAAGCTGATATGAGGAGTTCACATTGTCTTATGAGAGGTGCCTATCACAGGGGACCCTTTTCCAATTTTCTGAATTTCTTTCCTCCAACCTTATTAGTGTTTATTTAAGAAATGAGCTCAGTTTACATAAACTTTTGCACATATGTTTCTGAGAGAAAATTTAGGTTAGATAAGATAAGGCAAGAAAAAGAGATGAATCGAGACAAGAAATGAAGAGATGAGGCGAGATGAGAAGAGACATGAGAAAAGACTACAAACTGAGGTGATATAAGACAAGAGCAAGACAAAACAAGGCGAGAAAATAAAACAAAAGTAGAGGTGAATCGGAAAAGTACACGAGACGAGAGATGAGATGAGAAAAGACGAGATGATACGAGACAAAGTGAGGTTAGGAGAGACATACAATCAAAACTAAGCAAGATTCAAAAATATGAGGTAAATCGAGACAAGAAAGGAGAGATGAGACAAGATGAGAAGAGACAAGATCAGAAAAGACTAGACGAGAAGAAGTGAGGTGAGATGAGACGAGCGAGACAAAACAAGGCGAGAAAATAAAACAAAAGTAGAGGTGAATCAAGAAAAGAGATGAGAGATGAGATGAGAAAAGACGAGATGAGACGAGACAAAGTGAGGTTAGGGGAGACAAGTATGAGACAAAACAAGGCAAGATTAAAAAAGATGAGGTAAATCGAGACAAGAAAGGAGAGATGAGACAAGATGAGAAGAGACAAGATCAGAAAAGACTAGACGAGAAGAAGTGAGGTGAGATGAGACGAGCAAGACAAAACAAGGCGAGACAAAATAAAAAAAGAAGAGGTGAATCGAGAAAAGAAGAGACGTGACCAGATGAGAAGGAAAGAGATGAGAAAAGACAAGACAAGATGAGGTGAGGTGAGACAAAGAGCAAGGCAAGACAAGACAGGGCAAGATACGATTAGAAAAAGAAGAGATGAATTGAGACAAGAAAAATATATGAGACACGATGAGAAGAAGTGAGGTTAGATGAGACAAAGGTGACATGAGACTAAACAGAGTAAAAGAGATAAGAGAAGAAATAAGATGAGATGAGGCAAGTAATAGAAGAGGAGAGTTGAGGGGAGACAAAGGCAAGAAAAATAGAAGAGGTGAGACAAGATGAGAAAGATATGAGAAAACACAAAAAGACAAGAAAAGACAGTGAGGTAAGATAAAAGCAATACAAAGCAAGACAAAGCAATTTGCAAAAAGAAGAAGTGATATGAGCAAAGAAAAAGAAGAAATGAGACAAGATGAGTAAAGCAGAGACTAAATGAGAAAAGACAAGGCAAGATGGAAAAGAAAGAGATGAACCAAGACAAGAAGAGATGAGACAAGATGAAAAGAGAAAGAACTTGATGAGCAAGGACAAGACAAATGTAGGTATGATGAGACAATAGTGAGACAAAACAAGGCAAGATATGGAAAGATGACCACAAGCAAGGCAAGAAAATAAAAAGAAAGAGGCGAGATGACGAGAGGATAAGAGACGAAGCTGAGATGAGACAAGGCAATGCGAGATGATATAAGAGATGAAAAAGAGGTGAGGTGACATGAGATAAGACGAGAAGATTAGGCCAAGACATATTATATGGCAAGATGAGAAATGAAAGAAAGTTGTGGTGAGATGAAACCAAGAAAGAGATGAGACAAGCCGAGAAGAGATGACACCGCAAAACAAAGAAAAAGGAGAGATGTGATGAGAAGATGTGAGGTGACATGAGACAATATGAGAAGAGACGAGGCAGAGAGAAAGAAAAAGTCATCATTGCAAACGAAAAGAAGAGATGATGAGACAAAATGAGATCTATGAAGAGAAAGGAAGCTTTAGCATGCAGGGATTGTCATTTCTGCAGAGATTCGCTCATTGAAGAGCCTGAAGAGAGATTGAATGAGATCAAGCTGATTTCTGCCTTTAAACCCTGATGTCTGAAGACTCCAGAAGAGCACGCCTGCCCCCATTTCACTGCCCCTTGCCCCACTTAGAGCTGGCTCCTGGGAGGGCCAAATGCTCTTCTCGCCTGCCCCTCTTCTTCTCAACAGAGAAAGCACTTCTGGCAGCCTAGTGAAGCGCATGCTGGGGAGACATGACCTGACCACATGCACACACACACATACACAATGTAACTCCCGACAGAGGCACAGGGACAGAAAGAAATTTAAGATACAGAGGAGATACAAAGAGAGATAGAAAGGGGGTTATAGGACCGATGCTGACCCTGGTCTGGTCGTCATGGAAACCTCCTATCGTGTGACGCCTTATGCCTTTATTTTGTATCCTGCACCACACACACACACACACACACACGCACAACTCAAGCATTTTACAAAGCAAGAGGGCAAGGCATTATGGAAAAACACACAAACAATTATACTTCCTAGAACATCATGCAAAGAGACAGAGCTGACAGTAGATTTTTGGGATGTGAATCTACACATCCCAGCTGTTCAGTCCAGTGAATGTGTTATGTTGGGGGATATCTGGATCATTTAAATATGCCTTTTCCAAAACATGGTTTGTAGGCCGTTGGTCCAGATTCAGACCCCAATCTAGACCACAAATCATTTTTCACAGAAATAGATAAAGAAGTATTTCCCCATTATAAATGACAACCTAAGGTATCCAATGCACACTTTCACGTCTAACCTTGTGTAGTTTCAGAGAGACTTCTTTGTTTAGGATTGATTATTTCTTTTTTTTACAAAGTACTAATGCTGCCAACTTGGTACTGCACAATAATGCACACTGCTCATTGTATTTAATAGGCATATAAGCCATGTTTGTAAAGAGGGAAATGGAGACTGGACCTTCTTAAACTTATAGATGAATACCTCTGACCTAAAATCTTAATATAGAATGATATCGAGCGGAACTGTTCAATCCTTTGCAACTAAATCTGGCATCTACAATAGGATGCTCACTCTCTAGAAACAATATCTTTTTTTAAATAATTGAATTTGAGTTACAATGCACCATGATGCTTGGAAACCTTTTAGACAAGGTTGACATCAGAGCCACAAGGGTTCTGGATCACTGTCTGCTATGTTATTTTGAGTAAAACTGAACAGCAAACAGAGATTTTAGTTGATTTGTGAATTTGGCCTCCTTTTCCATCTTGTGGGACACATTTGACTGAAAATCTCATGCACAAACTCCATTCAATTCTGAGATGCTCTTCAGACCCGCCATGGCTTGTCATGAATTACATCCAGCCATGATTCATCACCAATTTCCCTCAGTACCCCCATCTTCTTCTTCCACCAATCAAAACGTTCCATCTAACCAGACCCCCACCTACCTAATTCTATTTCCACCAATAAGAAGAACCTTAGCAATCACTACATCGTGTGTGATTGAGTGCAGCTGCCCCTCTGGGTGAAACGAACGCCATAGACGCAAAAAAATACCATTAGGCTGACAGGAACCACAGATATGGCAGATAAAGATTCACAGGTCAGCGCCTGCCATATTGAGTCTGCTCTCTGGGGTAGAGCTAATCCAGTCGGCCTAGCTGAGCAATGACCCAATGCTTCTGAGAGATAAAAGGACAGCTGGTGTTAAAATCACCTGCCACACTGACGTGGAATATGATTTAGAGCCATAAAAGTAGAGGACAAAAGTAGATGTGAATGCAAGAAAGTTCCTTTGTACATAATGTGCATTCTTGGGTAACTGTGGTGGTAACACACCTCCGTACTCAAGGGCGATAGAGACCATTTTCTTACCATTTTCGTTGGTAAACATGGCGAATCCACATGACCAAAATCTGAATGGGAAAATCCTTCACCCTCACAGGAAATTTCTGATTTGTGTGTATTGCTACTGAAATGACCCTATTTTGGCCACAAATTTGCACTAAATTGCAATAAATGTGACCACACCTTATGTCGTAAAGGTTTGGTCGAATGATCGAAAATGATGACAGAAACTTATTTTTTTGGGTTTAACTGTCTCTCATACTAACTTTTACAAACATGCAGTTCACAAATTGCTCCATGACAGTTGCTTAATAACAGCCTTTATGCCTTCTATGGCCAATAAATATCCATATTTTTGGTTCAATGAAATTCATGGTCAAAATAAGTTTTAATGTTTTAATGTTTAAAGACATTTTTGTGCTGGGCCGCTATTTTATGTTCAATGTAAAGTCTTGATATTTGAGCACAATCACATGTGTACTAGTAGTAGGTTTCAAGGCTTTGATATATCGTATACTCTGGGTAATAGGACAATGTTAATATGACAAATTTCCTTTCTTTTTTTTACTTTGATGTATTTTGAACCTTCAAATCAGTCAAACACACATAGCCTGTGACCTTTCCCTCCAGTTTATCCAGGGGTCCTTGATTTTAAGACGTTGTCCATCTGCTGCCCATGCAGTGTCGTTGTCCCTTTATCCCACCTTAAGCCGCCTTAATGCCCTATCATACCCTTATCTCCCAGAGAACCATCTTTGCATTATCCCTTCATCTATCCCTGCTGTCTTATACTAGCCAAATCTCCACCAAATCCCCATTTCTGTCATTGCTGGCCAACATCCCAACACATTAGATCTTAAAACTGATTTCTGTTTCTTAGATTATCTCACTCTGTCTGTCTATCTCTCTTCTAAAACACACCCACACACACTCTCTGGTCTGGTGTTTAACAAGCATATATGCAGGTCAAATGAGGTACTAGATCTCATTCGACTTTATTAACAACAAAACTAAGCGGATGTTGTCTATATTTTAGAGATGTAAATAGATAACCCTGTTTAGCATGAACATTTATATCAACATGCTTTAAATATTTTTGATCTCAGATCAGCTTCAAGTTCATATCACAGTGATTTCTTAAAGGATAAGTCAACCAAGAATGAAAATTCTGTCATAAACTGAATGATTTGATATGACTATGCAGGATGGGCTGCTTTTTAAGTACGTTTATGGTGTTTTTTTGTCCTTTTTAGTCTAAAAAAAAATCTATTTTCACTGTAAGCACAAGAGAAAGCTGTATGTTCTGGAAGAAAGACAATGTATATTTTGAATGAAATTAGGGTGAATAAAGCTTGGAAGAATTCTATACTTTTCAATTTATGAGACCTTTAAGTTCAACCAAAATAATCAAAATATTTCCTAAATTCACAACTTTGAATTCAGCCAGAGAAGCTAAAGAAATAAATTCAGTGTGAAGTAAAGACAGTGCATATATATCTCCATATTTAGACTATCTGAGTCAATGTCCTAAAGCTCCTTGAAAAAACACAGGGTTAGTGGTCAGACTGCATGGGCAGTGAATCTGGAACATTTTAATAAATCAGTAGGCATAGAATGATGCGCTCTGGACCGTGAACGGATTTGGAAGCTCAGTGCTATATCAGACCCCCTAAAACAAAAATAAAATCTGATCTGAACTAGTTTTGATGTGTGTGTGTTTGGCAGTGTTTTTTCAATAAGATTCCACTCAGCTTTTCACACTGCGCTTAACACTGAGTTACAATGTTTTTAAACCCCAGGCTGAGGGCAAGGCAAGACATTTTCACAGAGGAACAAGCCGTATTACATCAGGTCATGTTGAGTCAGTTTGTTATGAGCTGTATTCGTCCAATCAATGTTATTGACCTCCTGAATATGTAAATTGTGACATTTTAAACTCAATCGTCTCAATTCTCTTTGCAGCTTGGAATCAAACCTCAATCTCTCTATCCTCCCCTCTTCATTCCTGCTTTTCTGTCTTTGCACTTGTTTATCCCTCTTATGCTTTGCATTTAGGAGTAATGCCTCTTGACTGTGAAGTTTGTGGTTTTGAAGCAGACTGTATGACTGCCATCTGTTTCGCAAAGAGGTCTACTCTTAAGGTCAACATGAAATAACAAATTACTGTACTATTTACATGGTACTCTAAGGTACTACAAGTTTTTTTATAGGTATTACCGATGAACATGTCTGAAAATGTAATTACTCATTAGTTGCTCTTTCATTGAGCAAAAATGGCAAGTTAGGGGTTCAGAGCACGAAGTGCCGAAACCCTATTGTAATTGTATTGATTTTTATTATTATTATTATTATTATTATTATTGTTATTATTATTATTATTATTATTATTACTCCCTAGAAACGCATCGTGCAGACCAAACTGTAAGTGCTGGAGCTCTGAAACTTTGTCAACTGGTAGTACAAAAATCGAGGAGAGGTTATCAAATTCATGAGCCCGATTGGCCCATAGGTGGCGCTATAATAACCAATTGCGCGAAACGGCTCATAACTCCTAGACCGTAAGTCGTACACTCAAGTGTCTTATATCATTGGAAAGCTGGTCACCTGACACAAAACGTATATCTCCCGATTTCATTTCCGCCATGATAGATTTTCCGCCATTTTGAATTTTGTCGAAAAACTACTTTTGCGAACTAGTCCCTGGTTTTTTGCCCGATCGTAACCAAACCAGTGCAGAAATGTTCTCTGGAGTCTGAAGATCAATAATTATCGAAAAAATTTTGAAATTTGGATTCGAGGTCGCTAGGGGGCGCAAAATAAACGTTGTGGGTGGAGCCTATTTTACTAAAATGGCTATAACTCGAGAAGTAAATGAGATATCTTCACCAAACTCGGTACACATGTGTTCGAGTTCAATTTGAGGTCATATTAAAAAAATCGCGACGATTGAACACTAGGTGGCGGTATAACATGAAAAAAACATATAACCACCTGACCGTTAGTCCGATTGACTTGAAAATTGGTATGCAGTGTCTTGGAGCAAGGACCCATGTATATGTAAGAGGACATTGGCGTATCTCAAAAAACATGGCCGCCATCGGCCAATGAAGTTTGAGCACCCATGAAACAAGGTTAACGAAGGCCGATCGAAACGAAACTCGATGGGCATGTTCAACTCATGGCCCTAGAGGTCTGTAAGAATTTTGAAAGAAATCGGCCACTAGTTGGCGCTAACGAGTTTTATGGCTCTGTAATCACGTGGCGTTGGACAAATCCCCACAATATATATATCGTTTGATAGATCTCCTCTTGCTGAACAACTTTGTCTATAGAACCATTGCTGTCAATCAAATCGTTCATTAAATATTCATGAATATGTTAAAAACCTACTTTTGCGAACTAGTCCTGGTTTTTTGAATGATTCGGAACCAGACCAGTCTTGGACAATTCTCTGGACTCTTGCTAGATCAATAAAGTTAACTTTTGCATTTGTTTGGCCAGAACCGTCTCATTTAAATAATGGGCGTGGCTAAATTAATTAAAAAGCCTATAAATCATAAACAAAAACTCTGAACTTCACGAAAATTGGTGAGCATATGTGCGATAACATCATTAACAGGCATGCAAAGTTTTGTGGAGATTGGACAATAGGTGGCGCTATAACTGTCAAAAATCTTAAAAACCATGTATTCTCTATGGTAAATTTTCAGTACTGACTGTAAATGGTCTTACTAAAATAAATTAATGTCTTTTGATGATTGTTGTCCTTAAAGACCTTAACTGCTTGAACCCCGCTAAATGCTGCTTGCAGCTTTAATTTCTATTGGTAATGCACACAATAAGGAGACACATACAGTACATACCCTTGCATTGCACTTTAAAGAGACAAGCCGCGTTTTCCACCGCAATTACCAGGAACTATTTGTCCCAGGAACTTTTTTCACAGGAAGCTTTTTTTCCCCAGACCGCTTGCTTACTGCGTTTACACCGCGTACTAAAGTACCGGTCGCAGGCGGGAAGATTATGTAGTGACGTTAAACTCAAGGTTAAACTGTGTGCGACTGCTCTTCCTAGCCTGCGCGTTTGTTTTGAGTTTTGTATGCAGGAGATTCAAGCTTTGCTGCTTTTTTGTGTGCGAATTGGTTTACTAACGAGGTAATTAACAAAACAGCAGAAAGAGACAAGCACCCAAAGTGTATTCAGAAAGCTCGTAATGCTAGATATAAAAGTAGACGTTTTTTATCAGCGGACATTGACCGTGAGATGGATGGGACAAATGCGCACCATCGGGCAGAAAGAATAGCGTGGTAGGAATCAATCAGCATTGTTCAGCGCACACGTCCCACCTCGAAAGTTCCTGGACTCTGAAAAAGAACTACCTCGCCAGCAGGTACTTTCTGGGGGGGGGACCCTGGTTCCTGCGGTGTAAACACACCAGTACCACCCCAAAGTTCCTAGTTCCTGGGGAAAGTTCCTGCGGTGGAAACGCGGCTTTAGTAGTAGAAGTTCTTAATAGTGCAACACCACCTCAGCTCACAGTTGAGCAGGAATTAGGTCATCTCAAAGCCGCCCTGCAGTTCCTGTTATTGGCAACCCTCTCGACCCATTAAAAATGAAAGAGCTCTTTAGCATTTTGATACAGTCAGTCCCACATCAAAACACAAACACATACACACGCTCCCTGTCAAACACGATCAGTGATCTGCATGCCAAGGGGGAGATTTTGTTTTGCTGTGCTCACCCAAGGGTCACACTGAGAGACAGGGTGTGTGTGTGTGTGTGTGTGTGTGTGTGTGCGTGTGTGTGTGTGTGTGTGTGTGTGTGTGTGTGTAGTGTGTGTGGAAGGGGAGACGTCTCATATGCCAAGACTGTGACCTTAACTCACAGAGAGCAAACACCTGGTCGTGCTGTTGTCATGGAAATGCTGCCTGGTCCTCTCTGATGGGACGTCTCAAGGGCGGTGCGATGCGTCTTGGGGAAATGAGGGGAAATTTTGGGTGGACATATGCGGACAACACCCCATCAGCCAGCTGTTCTGTCTTCAACATGAGTTCTCTGCACATGTCAAGCCACTGGTCTGCTGTTCTGGTGTGTTAATGGGAATTGTGGGTATGCTAACATACATTCCAATTCAAGCATTTCTATAAACCAAAGTCCCTTTCAGGCAAGAAACTATTTCAGTCATGCAAGCTCCTGTCTCTTAGAATGGGGAAGCATCAAATTCTCCAAAGCTGTTCACACAGCTGACGATTCTAATCTTGTTGTGGCGAGCAGGGCGGGGTCGAGAGCCGTGGGAATGGAGCGAGGCTGGTGGTGTGAATGCTAATGAGCGCCACCTGCTCACCACACCGGTTTCAAATCTCACTGGGAAGCTCTGGAAAGGTGAAAATGGAGTGACGACAGTGCAAGACGAGAGATGACCAAGCCTGGGACATTTATGTTGGTGATTTTATTATGTTTATATACGGTAGTAGCTCTTTGAGGGGCTTTACTTTAAGATGAAAACTTTACTGTTAAATGTTCGCTGGTTCCCGTCTGCTTCTTCCCTGAGCCTTTAACTTTGCCACATTTACATTTGAAATCCCCAGTACAATCTGACAACAACTGTCTCGTAATTTTTGTTTCAAACTAAATTGCGCATGCCTCTGAGTTCCCATTTGCATGCAAGTGTGTCCAAGGTCTAGTTCTTGTTTTGTCTAGGATTATCCATGGTGTGCATATAACATACGAATGAGTTAATAAGGGCAGCCTAACCCAAGAATAGTCAAAAGTGAAGCCTAAAGAAATAAAAAAATAATAATCGCGTTCCCGTGTAAATGGTAAAACGCAAAAGTCTGCTTGACAGTGAAGGTTGTAACGCAGGCGCACAGACTTGGTGTTGTCTGTGTGGCAGTGCTCCACATTGCCACCTAGCTGCCTGGAGTGCATACTACATTGAATTTCACGCACTTTGACGTCACCAAATGCATGTGGATTTCCACCCGAAACGCTCGTATAAACGCAGAATAAAAAGTAATAACGCAACACCACTTTTGCATTTTCTCTTCAGAATCGTTTCCGTGTAAACATACCCTTAGAACACTGTGTGCTTCTAAGGGCAGCTGCAGTGACGCGATGGCCTTACCAACTGGCGAATGCCTCTTTTACTTAGAGGACGGGACTTATTCTACCATATAGGGCGTTGCACTTTCTTCCATTCATAGAAATATGAGTGCAACGTCATTGTATATCTAAAGTCTTTGCTATAAACCCTAAGTGTTTCCTGTGTTCTATCAGGCCTCAGGGTTTGAATGATTTCCTATGCATAGGTAATGATCATTCCAAATGAGATTGATAATTAAGCATCAATTATAAATTAGCTTCCACGCCTCTAATTCAACTGAAGAATGCTGGGAATTACTGGGATTTGTCCCTGCATATAATTGCCTTTTCAAAGTGGATTCGCTCATTATATCCTTCCCTGTCAGTATGTGGAGGTGTATCCACTGGCGTATGAGATGCATGTCTCCCACCCGGGCCCCCTCATGACATTATGAGTCAATTATATCAGACAAAATTCAGCCATATCTAGACCATTTGAACAATATATACAGCATTTTTACATAGATGCAGAAATGCGACATGAGTGCATTTACACAAATTCACATTCACAAGAAAAATTGCTGAAGCTATTTTCATGTATGATGATACATTTATACTGTTTCATGAGTTTGCTTGCCCATCCAGTCTTAATATTTAATGGTATGCTCGAGCTCTGAACCCAACCCCACAATAGTGGTACTACGTTATAGGGATAATGAGAGAAATAGAGTTGGAGAGGGGGAGGTGAAGGGATGCAGAAAGAGGTGAAGATGGAGAGGTGGAGGTATACAGGGAGATTTTCGCTGGAACGGCACAATGAAGGCTGCTTGCTTGTAATGATGATTGATACGACTGAACCTTTACAAAAATTAAGTGTGATAATGTTTATTTTGAAAGCCCTAAGCATAAATGTTTTTCTCTCACAATTTTTCTCAAAATAGACTCAAAATAGTTTTAAAAAATCTAAATAATGATAAATGATAAACTAAAACTATATAAGCATGTAAAAAGCAAAATTATGTTAAACAAATATAAAGAACACTGCCTAGAAATGACAACTGTCCTCCATTGGTAATTCTATTTAACCCTGATAAAATGCTGCTCATGCATGACATCATATCTTTAAGCAAGGCCATGTCTCACGGTTTATGCGTTGGGCCCATAAAACTGTGTAATTTTGTGTGCTACTGCCGGTTCATAATGCAGCTCTGTGACACACGGGCCTGTAACATTGACAGGCGCAGGAGAAACATCCTGACTACCCTCTTCCCTCCGGGCTCACACACGAGAGGGAGAGAGAGGAGAGGACAGGCAGACAAGAGAAAACTGTGCCATATGGGGTCTACGGGTGGTTTGGTCTCTATGTGTTAGGGGAGCAGCTCAAAGCAAGTGTGTTTCTGAGGGTTTTGGGCATATGGTGTCATAGAGGGGGGCAAGTTCCACAGGAAAACACACATGACTTATCTTTCATCACGGGTTTGGAGAGAGCGCATCTCTGCAGATGAATGCCTCGACATTCGCGGCACCGCATATTAGCCAAAATGGTATCTTAGCGCCGTGATTTAGTGAGTGCAAAAAGTCATAGACACAGCGGGAGCCTCATTCAAGATTTGAATTCCCACAAAAGTACCAAAAACCATAATGTTTAGAGAATACATAATGATTGTGGAGGTTAACCTTAAGTGCTGACATTTTGAACTGCTTAAACTGTTGTAATTCCAATGTGTATGTAAACACATAATAGCTCAGCTTTACCTAGTTGTCTACATCAGGGGTCTCAACTTCAGCCTCGTCGACCCACTGCTCTGCATATTGTGCATGTCTCCTTATTTAACACACCTGATTCACCCTCAGCTCGTTAGGAGACTCTCTGTCTATCCTAACGAGCTGAGGATCTGAATCAGGTGTGTTAAATAAGGGAGATATGCACAATGTGCAGAGCAGTGGGTCGGGAGGATCTGGAGTTGAGAACCCTGCTACTAACACAGACAGCATTTTATCTGTCTAACCCCATGTTTTCCCTTCTTAATTTTTAATCAAATTGTCATAACATAAAAAAAATCTCTCTGGTGACATATGCTGGACTTCTCCAATCACTTAGTTCACTTATACCCCATCAGTTCACATTCAGATCTGCCTCGAACCAATCAATAGAACCAAGTCCCACCCTTGACTGTTTTAATTTGATGATCCTTTATAGACAAATGTATGTCACGATACAAAAGGAAGGCTTAATCTGCTACTTAAAAGTCCAATTTTAAGGCAACATTCTTTGCTAATATGGAAATCCCCAAAAAACCAAAACAATGCAGATTGTGGACTAGCTGAGTGTAACTTCTACGAAGGTCGAAATATTGTGACATCATGTTTCACTGTAGCCGAAGTGAACAAACAGCGCTACAGAGCGCTTGTCGTCACTACCTTGAAAGAGAAGCATCAGAAAGCTAGAAGCTAGCCATTAACATTGTGAGTAGTGACTTTCCGCTTGTCAGTGGTGTAAAATATGTAGTTGGATTGTTTCATGTGACTTAGTTCTTCTCCCATCGCTGTGTTATGGCTTTGCTATGTGTGGATAAATGTGCTGGTTACGTTCGTGAGACAGCTGAGTAGTACTACTACCAACCCATCGATCGCGGTGGACAAGTTGATCTTGGAAGCATTTTAAGTCAATCGTGAAGAGTTTTTAAAATCAGAGTAAAAAGGCTATTGTGTATAGTAAATGGTGTCTAGGGGATGCGGAGGCGCGCTGTTACAATCATGTCATTTTTGTCGCGTGCACCTTTGCGCTTTATGCTTTAACCAGCTCAGCCACAGTAACGGCTCATATTAGCCAGCTAAACTCTTACTACCCTGTTAGAAAAAATATATAGTTGCAACTTGCATAGTTTCATGTGGTTCTTTTCGCTCGCTGTATTATGGGTTTGCTATGTGGGGAGAAATGTGCTGGTTATGTTTGTGAGACAATCAGCTGATTACTATTATATTATATATTAAGACCCTTGATCCTCACCTGACTATGGCTTTGTAAACTTTATCCATGATGTGGTTTATGACTGTGGTACAGAAACAGTGACAATGTTACAGACTCTTGGCTTACTCTGGCTATTCTTTGACTTCTCAGAGACGTTGTTGACCCATTTTAGCCACCGTAGCTTCTTCGAAAGGGAGGGGTAAGCAGTGGGCTGAGGGCTTTAATATTCATGAACTGTCACAATGAACCATTGCAATCCGGAGACACCTCTGCTTTCTGTTTTTCTAAGAGAACAACCAATTAGGAGCCAATTTACAGGCTGTGAGGGGTCAAAAGGTCAAGGCATTGATGGGTTGTGGGGTCTAAGGACACATCAATATAATCCCATCAAATACGAATCCAACATCTCTGTCTATGAAAAGTAGCTGTATTTATATGTGTGGGCATTAGACTACTGTAAACGTGTGAGGGCATGGGCTGTTTTATGCTTAAATAAACCGCACATCCCACAACGCCGCACTGGGCTCGGCCCCAGAGGAGAAAACTGCAGCAGGGGTGAGTTGGCAAAGGAATATAAAGGCACGTCCAATTGATTAATCAATAAATGTCAACCGTAGATTAATTACACAGCCTGGAAGACGTACCAGCTGAAATTATGAAGACACCAAATTCAATAAAAGACTTTGGGCAGCACTTCTGGGGAGCATCAAGTTATACAATAAAAGTAAAAGAGCTATGAACACGGATCTACTCATCTGATTGGCAACAGACTCAAAATTAATCTGATGTGCTAAACTCAATTCTGTTGAGTTGATCTCATGGTCTGTTTCCGGATTCACATGAGCGGAAAGCTGTGCCATATCAAAGTGAAAGGCCGGTTTGAAAGGTCAATACAAGTGAATTTATGAGTGTAACCTTACAGGCATCTTCCATCACATCCACCATCCATCTCTCAGACCTTCGGAGTGAGAGGTAGAGGGAGAAAAAGATGAGAGGAAGTGGCGGAAAAAGCTCAGACGGCCTTTAGGAAGCACATGTCAAGCACTGGCAGTGTTTGTGCTTTGAGGAAATGTTAACGGATCATTCTCTGACCTTTGCCGATGCATGTGTGTGTGTGTGTAGCTATGCAATCAAAAAACCATGCCTTTCTTATATTCTGCTCAAATCCAATTTTTTGTGAGGTAGCTTACATTAGCTGCTCACATTAGCTTTTAAATGTGGCCCATATCAAGCACTAGTCCGGACATGCCACACTTTCCTAACTGGCACTCAAAACACTGATGTAACCTCTCCGGTTCTACACCACACTCCAAGTGGGATTCAAACAGGCATTTCCAGCATGGGAGTCAGACACACTAACAATGATGCTAAAGATTGCATCCTGTACCGGCAGTCACTAGCTTCCCTCTTGAGGCCATGGAAGTGAGGTTTACTTGCCCAGCTCTTTACTAGATGGCCTCTGTTACACTCACCCCTAAACCTCAGATCCCATCCGGGTCATGGCACCATTGTAATCCCTCCAGTTCTACTCGCCTCACTCCAAACGGGCTTCGAACATGTGTTTCTGGCATTTTAGGCAGGTGCGTTAACAAGGAGACTGAAGATCACAGCCTCTAGTGTCAATCCCTAGATCGCCCCTTGAGGCCAAGGGAGTGAGGTTTACCCTCACAGCTCTTTAATAGCAGGCCTCTGTTACACTCACCCCACTAAACCTCACTCCCACCCGGGTCACGGCACCAATGTAACCCCTCCAGTTATACTTGCCTCGCTCCGAGTGGGATTTGATCTGCATGGGAGGTGGGAGCGCTAACATTCAACCTAAACACCAAAGGCCTCTAGCATCACTTGCATGCGCGCCTCTTTATTAGCTGGTCTCGGTTACACTGACACATCCATTAATTTTGAGGGTAACGGGCCGAAAAAAGGCTCAAATTCAGTTGCTGAGCTCAAATTCGAATGCCCTGAATATTTAAGCAAATGTAATTATTAATTTATTAGAAATTTTTTTTTACACATCTAGTCGAAAACAAAATGTGAAAGAAATGAATGGTCTGAATACTTTCACAAGACAGGCAACATTATTTCCATAAAGAAACTCTAAATTATGCTGTTTTTTTATATTGAAATAAGGAAAACTGTACGGGAAAAACTGTCAGTGTGTGAGTTTTATTGATTAAAAAAATAAAGGGAAATTATGTTCAGGTGGAGCACTCCTCTAAATGTCAAATCACACGAATTACAACCGAACTTTTCACAATGATGACACACTGCAATGAAAGTGGCCCAGATTAGAATTGAAAATGTCAAATGTCATTGATTTCTGTTGTTCACACTATCATCCAAAATCTAGGATAATTGGGCCACATTATACTAGATGTGTGATCATAGCCTGTGTGTAAGAGTGTACCTCAGCACATCTCTTTCAGCGATGACTATCAAGTGAGTAACGACATGATGCATATACATGCTCATCACTTTATCTGATCAATACACACACATCAACCTTCATAAGGACATCAGGGCAAGGGGAAGTGTATAGCTGTCACTGATGTATGAAAACTGTCCCTACACACACACATTATACAAACTCCTATACAAATAGTGACCTATTGATGTGCTGACATTTAAGATAAGCACACTTGATCATTACATTATTTAGAAAAAGAAAAGGGATGTGTGAATACAAGCTTAATTCCACACACTGTTGTGTTACAAAATATTTCAGAATACAATTAATAATCCAACACAAATTCACATTTTAATCTCAGCACTGCCAAAAGGGATGCTAGAGTGAGCATTATCGTACATTGTCTGTTTCTGTGTTCAGTTTTCTCTTTTAAGGCCTGTTCACACCGGGACGAATTTCGTGCGCGTTATCGTCGACGTTTAACGCCTCATGACTAAACAAAGGGCGCCAATGTGAGTGTTTACACCGACGCATAAAAGCGTCATTTTTAAAAAGAAAAACGCCTCGGGTTCGTTTTTTTTGTTTGAAGTGGCGCGTCAAAAACTATCCGACCAATGAAATTGCCGCTTTTGCTCACGTGTTTGGAGCTTCTGAAGAGACAGTAAAACACAACTTGGGGCGCTCAAACACAAAACGGTCTTGCCGAGCACACATGCAATGGTGAAGAAGAAATATGCGTCGCTGTCTACGCAGCCAGGAAGAAATAAGAGGAGGAAGATGCAAGGCAAGATGAATGTAGAGCTGCTGGTCTCGTGTAGTGCTAGAACATAAAGAACTATATGACAAACGTGACAGGGACTACACACATCTTGATAAAAGATAACTGTTATGGAGTGGTATTTAATGGCAAATGGGCGCCATCGAATGTCAGGGAATGAATTTGCATGTTCACTCGGTTCATCGTCAGCGAAAAACGCTTGGGTGTGAACACAAAAAACGCATTGAAAACGCTGACGCATCATAACGCGCGCTGATATTCGTCCCGGTGTGTACGGGCCTTTAGATTAACTGATTTGTGGACCATGTGGACTTACCCAAATTACTTATTTAGTTCCACAGCATTGAAAATTTAAGGTAAGAAACCAAAATACTGAGGTTTGTTACAAGCCGAAGTAATGCAAAAAACACACATTAAGGCCCCGTTCACACTTAAAGCAACTTTTAGCATTGAAACATTTAAATGTCAATAAGAGTTTCCAAGAAAGAGCATCAATGACCACTGGAAAACACACTAAACATAGGCTAAGCATTCACATCTGCATCAATATACGTAGAGTATGTTTCAGGCCAAGAGACAGAAAGAGCACGATAAAGGGCGAGGTCTGTTTTTATTCCTTGTCACATAAGCACATGTAAATGTAGCCGCTCTGGCTTAGGTTATGAAGTGTTTACTGAATGTTAAAATCGACCGCATATTAAACATACAGACATTCAGTGTGGTCAGCAACCCCTGAACAAGTAGTCGATATCCAGTAGGGATTCACATACACACACATTGACAAGAAGATCTGCCTCGTAATGCCGGCTGGCAGGTCACAGAGGGATATCACTGTCATATACACACACACACACACTCCTGCCTATCTGTCATCTGCCCCTGATAGCACCCAGAATGCGTTTGAGGTCATATTTGGTGTTTGCACTGAACGGAAAGCATATCGCAACATGCTTCCTTGCATTTCTGCCTCTTTCTCTCTTTCTCACCTCAGTGAGACACTCTCTCTGTATATCTCATTGCATTGTTGAGCCTGCAGCAGTCAGCCCTTGAGCTACGCTACGATTGGCTGGAGATGATGTCATCTCTTCCGGAGAGCTCCGCAGCGGTGCACGCCATTGGCTGGCAGCGTGAACGGTGGCGGAGTGTTGAGATCTCACTTTCATTCATGTGCAGCTGGGGAGGGGCATTTATTGGCGGGTGGCCCGTGACCTCACAGCTAAGGGTTGCATTTTAGCGGTACACTGTTAAACTGTCCCAGAGTAATGATACTTCAGACATATACTAGAATGAAGTGCTAATGGGAGCTTATAATGGGATGAAAAAATTGTGGAGCCCAGGGCTTTTTAATGCAGCTCAGGTGTGCACAAACCCACACACACACGTTCTAATGTCTGCACCAGCAGGCATAACGGTGTTCACACATTCATTACACACACATTTACACGCAGCCACATGGTGACTGGAGCAACCTAATCAGTGCGTCTCTGATGGGGGTTGGGACAAGGAGGTGGGGTCTGTCCTGGAGCGTGAGGCTGTCACCATGGCGACACTGCAGATGATGCACTCCTCCTGGAGTTGGGGGAGCTGAGTAAAGATGGAGAGTGCTGGGGAGCTTCCTCACACAGATAAACACACACCAGACTGCTTGCGTGCAAGATGGGTGCCACTTCAGCGAACCCCACTGGACATACACTAACCCTTCTCAACATGTGCGAAACCACACCACACACTAGTATTAGCACAGCAATATCCCACCGTGATGTCAATGTCTCTCTTCTCTCCCTC
Organism: Hybognathus amarus; assembly: GCA_030378365.1. Taxonomy (NCBI): domain Eukaryota; kingdom Metazoa; phylum Chordata; class Actinopteri; order Cypriniformes; family Leuciscidae; genus Hybognathus; species Hybognathus amarus. Next base: position 25,839 of record JAQIUQ010001609.1, on the reverse strand, counting down.
TCCTTCTCCACCCTGTACATGATGTCATTGTTTTTCTGTAGTTGCTGCAGAGGCATGAACATGATTCTTTCCAGGATCTTAGAGGAGAAATCCACTCTTGTGGACGTTCGAAAATGTGCAGTTCACTTCCTCATACTGACAATTAATATACACTGTAAAAATTAATATGCTTTATCTAATCAAAAAATTGTGGCAACAGATTACAAGCAATATTATGAATTAAACTTAACAAATTAGAATTGAGTAATAATTAATAAAATGTATTACTTAAAAGAGAACTCTGGCGAACAATGAACCTTTGGTCTAATAAAACATCGATTACCTAGTATAATCGTTCTCTGAGATTTGTTTTCATGATAATCGAATGTAAAGAGTTTTATCTCTAAACTGTTTAGCGTATAATGCTAGCACTGGGGGCATTGACTAAGTAAAAAGAATTCGCTCAGTTTATACCACTAACAAGGCTTAAAATAGCCCCACACTAACACAGTAACATAATGAGTGTCTATACATGCAGAAGAACAGAAGCACTGAAACTTCGTAAGTGTCCAAAGCAATTTAATAAGAGAGATCTTTATAGAGACAGTTCACTTCATGTTGTATTCAGACAGGAGCCATCTTAGAAAATAAGGTCTTGATGAGTTGAACCCAAGACGCTAGTCTGAGTGAGGCTGAAACTGTATAGAAGCTCAACGAACTTCTGAACTGTGTGAATGGCGTTTCGAGGGATAGACTTTATAGGAATCTATTTTTAGAGATGGCTCCTGCTGTGTATACATGTATGACACGTACATCTTTTATAAGCGTATCTTCTTTATTCAGACAAGGTCTGTGCTCTACGAAGTTCTGATGTTCATTTTGCATGTATGGACACTCATTATGTTACTGCGTTAGTGTGGGGCTATATTTGAGCCTTGTTAGTGGTATAGACTCACGTTTCTTTACTTTAGTCAATGGCCCCAGTACTAGCGTATGTGCTAATATACAGTTTACATGAAACTGCTTACATTCAATTATCAATGAAAAAATACATCTCAGGAGCAAATTGGACTAATGTACCAATGTATTATTAAACCAAAAGCTCAAATGTTGACTGAAAATTATTCCTTTTAAAGTTAACCATTTAAAATGAGTAAAACTTACAACAACAACCAAAAAAAACATAAATTGAAGTCACCATTAGTAGTAATAGGTATTTGTTTTGATTTATGGTTTTCTCCTTCAGTGATTCTGCTTGTTAACATCAGGTGTCTTCAATGTTGGCAATATCAATAATAAAGAGCATGTTAGTGAGATATTTTTGTTAAATTTTTTGGTGTAAACTTTACTCATTTTAAATCGTTAACTTTTTAAGGAATAATTTGATTAATTATTACTCAATTCTAATTTGTTAAATTTAATTAATAATATTGCTTGTAATCTGTTGCCACAATATTGATTTATAAAGCATATTCATTTTTACAGTGTAACTAGAGTCCCGGCCTTGCACATTACCAGCAAAACTGGGCTAATTCAATTTAATATACAATGCAAAACTGCAGATTACATGCTCTACACAAGTCTATAACTAATCCAATCCAGGCAACACAACAGTCTAAAGAAGCTTTAAAGACTCAGCTATGCCGTTTCCCGCAATTTTAATTTTGTTATCACCACACTTTGACATGGTGCCGCTGAAATGGAATTGAATTCATTTACAGCAATTAACTGTCTAATCTTACCTTCTCATCAATTTGTCATTTAGGGTGATTTGGTTTGCTGTGTGGTGGGTGGAATCACTTCAATCTCAGACAATAAAATGCATTTTTATGTTTGTTCTGATGTATTGTGTTATCAAGCGTGGCATAATTCTCTGCTGTTGACAGTAATTCACTGTAGTGGCTCATCTAAAGTAATGGTGGTTGCAGTGATGCATACAGGAACAAGTTGGAGTCCTAATTCCATTATGAGTCCACCAAGTCGCTTGTACTCAAATGTCACAGAGATAGGAAACATGGTGCCTGCTTGAACTGGTCAAACACATGCTCAAACACAGTAAGTTAAACACAAGCCTGGTTTCATGCATGCCTGACACAAATGTCCATGATTTTTTAAATACCACATCAACAGCGTGAACGGATATAACATCACCACAGACAAAACTATAAAGACCAAGGGTTATTTGCACTAAACCCTGCACACTGATAAGCCATGATGCCAAGTACTGGCCATATTTTCAACACTAAGAACACTGTTTTAGAATAACAAGGCTAAATAGATTAGAAGTTATGTCTTAAACTTCCTTCACCAATCAAGTGTATTCTACATCCATGACTGATTCTACCTGTCTCCAACCCCACTGATAGCCTTGAAGTGGTCTCTTTGCTTGTGACCAAAACAAGTAATGACAAGGCCCCCCTTTGTCTAATGAAGTTTAAAAGAGAGAGCATATTTCTTGTGATGTCTAATGAAGATCCCTCTCATATACATGCATAATCTCATGCATTCATCCCTTTTATCAGTGAACTGGAAAGGGGCATGTGGCTGTCTTTTGACCCTAAGGTCAAACCAGGATAAAGGTCAAGTGGACAAAGAAAAGAGATCTGACTCCAGCCTACACCACTTCCCAGCCAACTTTCCTTTGGTCCCACCTGCTCAACAGATCCTTTGAATTACGGAAACTTTAGGACATCTCTTTCATGATACTGGCTTTTCTTTCACTTCAGAGGAAATTAATTCCTGGTGGTGTTGATAATCCACTGTCAGTGAAGCATCTGATTGTGAATGCCTAAGACAGAGACACTTCTTGTTCAGTGCTAACAACCAATTGCACTGCATTGATTTGCAATGTGAAATCTTGGATATCATGTTTGTCTTGGATATTAAAGCAGTGGAGAGGAGAGCACAGAGATGAGCTTAAAGGGTCTCTTCAGCTCTCTGTGATCTCACCGCTCTCTTAAAGGGACAGAAGCATTAAAGACTTCTGATGGCTAGCCACGAAAAAGCCCCCTCTGATCTCTGTTCAGATAATAAAAAAACATATCTCATTAATTCCACTTCAATTCCCTTAACATAGTTTAGTAGCTCATAGTCTCGTAGATATAATGCAATTATAGGACTCAACCATATCTAATTTCACCACATGGATTTCTTTGCCTCCATTTTTCTGTGTATCATATTTCAAGATAAAGGAGAATATAGTCTTTGCTTCAGCAATCAACTGTCACATCAAACAATCCAGTGTTTCCCAACCCTTATCCTGGAGTACCACAACCTTGCACATTTTCAATGTTTCCCTAATTAAACACACCTGGTTGAACTCATCAGCTCATTTGTAGAGACTCCAAGACATGAAATGGGTGTTTCAGATAAGAGAGAAATAAACATGTGTAGGGTACTGTTGGGGCTAAACCAGAACCAGGACTAAAAACCATTGCTTTAAACCATCCATATCCCTAACCTGTCAAATTTTGAGGCTAGTTCACATCACAATAAATGATGTTGATTGGATTTGTTGGATCTATTTGATAATCTTGTTGGTGAGGGTGTCTAAACCTTATTCTGGAGGACCACCTTCCTTTAGAGTTTAGCTCCAACCTAAACACACATGAACCAGCCAAACAAGGTCTTCAGGATTTTTAGAAACATCCAGATAGGTATAGAGCTGGTAAGTCCCGCCCCTTCCGCTGAACCCCGCTGGACCTCTAGGTTGAAAAATCGTTAATGCAAGTGAATGAGAGAAAATTATTATTTTCTAATCCCGTTTCATACGGTTAGACTTTGTGTCAGAGCACTTTGTGGACTACAACTCTTCGCTGCTTTCAACGCATTTGATATACGTCACCACCACTAGCACACGGATCCCGCTAAACAAACCATTGTTTGAATGGTGGGTACAATTGTTTGAATGGTTCACATTCATGGCACAATTTAAGTGGGATCAGAAAATAGTTATTTTCTCTCATTCACTTGCATTGACGCTTTTTCAACGTAGAGGTCCACTTGGAGTTTTACGTATGGGCGGGACTATTTTGGAGCAAGTATGTAGGAACAGACAACTTTAGGATGGTTGAAATGTTGGCATTTGTTGTGGCAGTGTGTTGATTCACAAACACAAACACACCCAACTTTTGCACAGATGGCCTGCGACTAATATAGCATTTTTGACAACTTCAGCATGTTAATTTGTGTGATAAGCAAAGCAGAACAAACATCATTAGTCTGAGAAGTATACACAATATGAATGAAGAATAATCCAGTCTCTCCAGGGATGTCTAGTTCAGCCACATTATCAAAGGAATGAGAAGAAATTGGTACAGAAACAGTTTGGGGGAGGTATAGAAAATCCCTGGCACTCCAAATCCGCGTGGCGTTCATTAGGAGAGAAAACAGCCCTGCGTAATCAGGTTATCCTCACATTCAGTAACAGGGAGATTTACTCTTGAACTTTTCTGTTTAACAGCTGCTAAGCCGCCGGAGCCCTGGGGAAGAGACAGCGGCACCAGAGAGGATTTGGAGAGGATAGAAAGGAAAACATAAGAAAAAAGACAAGAAAGAAAAGAAAGAATGAAAAGAAAGAAAGAGGGGAGAGTCATTCCCCTGAATATTTGAATATGAAATAAATAAACAAAAATTGTAATGGCTGGAAAGGAGAGAGGTTGAGGGGAATCTATGCAACTGAATCAGGCACCAGATTAGAGCGACCCACCAAAGCAGACAATTACACTAGACTTGATGTGTCTGGAATCTGTGTTAATCGTAACTAGGTATTCGTTTCAGACCCCCAGTGTGAATGTGGTTCCCGACCCCTGGGGTTAAAACTGGCATCACCACATTTGCTAGTGGGGTTGCAGGCGAAAGGGACGGTCGAGCTGCCAGCCGGCAAAGAATAGGGGGATTAAGATGAAACAATCAAAGTGCAACTGCATGAGACAGATGGGGGATTTAGGGTTGATGCTGTCCCTGATAAACACGCAGTACCCTAGCCCAATTTAAATCAAGACTACACCATCTTTACTGTTTACAGTTGATGCAGGGACACATCTGAGATCACTGGGAGAACTGCACAATAAATCTTTGGGTCCAAACTGGGACTCAAACCCAAGTCTAAGGATAAGGCAGGACTTTTTTGGACAATTTGCAAGCAAAGTCTTATGGCTGGTTTAGAAATATAAGGTTAGGGCTTATACTTGGAGCGAAGCTATCCAATTTACTACACCAACCAAAATATTTACCTATACCACTACCCTGAAAATTCCATAAACTGTAAAGCAAAAATCCATTTAACTCGAAAGGTACACACAAGGTCGTTCCTTGAAAGAATTCAATCACAAAGAAATTCTCCACTGTCTGTTGTTCTGCATGTGAAAATCAACTCAGAATGACTATTATCAATCTACAGCTGAGGCACCACCATCTCCTCCTGGTGCGCTCTGAGCTCAGGTGGCCAATGGGATGAACATATACATCATTACAGACAGTCTATGGACCTCTTTGGCCCCTACATGGATTTGAGTATTTTCATTTTGTTCTTAGTAAATGCCAAATTGTCATAGTGAGATGTGCTTATACTGTGTGTATATGTTATACTTTCAGTTCTCTTTATATAGAACATTGTGGTAAGGGTTAAGCAACTGTACCCTTAGGACTAGAAAGTGAAATATAAACTGTCTAACCTAGGCTAAAATGCACTGTAAACATTTTGTTTTTAGGGACACATTTTTTCCATCTGCACCTAGCTGTGCATTTATAGTAAGACAGTGTCACTCTGGCACTCTGGAGTGCAAAACACTATAATTTCATCTCATTAAACGCCCTCTGTTTAGCTTTTAAACGGAACAGGAAAACAAACAGAGAGGGTAAGAAAAGTAAATGAGGCAAAAAAATATTGTCCTTCTTTCTATAGTGCTTAGTGCACCACCCAAACTCAGAGCCAAAATTGTACTTTTGTTATCCAGTCCAAGTTGGCTGAAATAGAGGACAATTAGACTGACACCCATTCCCCTTTCCCAGCCTTCCCACCGAAATCCAATGTTGTTCTGAGATCATGTATCAGACCTCGATAGAGTAACTCAGAGGTTTTTTTTGTATTCTGAGCCTTGCATGAAACAATATATCTTTGCTTTCAGATATAAAAAGCATGACCTCCAGAGCTACTTTGATGCATTCTCCTCTTTCCTGAGCCCCATTACAATCCACTACATAACCGCAGGGTGACAACAGAGCCCTGCCTGCCCGCTCATCTAACTGTGCATCATCAGCACTAGTGTTACAGCTGAGCCAAAGTGAGCTTAGCCCAGTCGGCACATCGACTCACATTCACACACACACACAGTGCAGTGATATCATAGCCAAGGCTGGTGGAATGACACAGTTGTTGGGTTTGCACAATTGTACCGGGCCAAACACATAACCCTGAGGGGCACCCTTCCCTGCAAGCAGATGCCCCAAACAGAGCAATCAATATCTATGCTTACATGATGCATCTTTCTCCTACTTCTCATGCAGGAACTCCTCATGGCAAATTTTGAGATGATGTAATCCAGATCCACACCCTTTTCTCACGCATCACACAGCATATACATGTACATACTCTGGCTGCATGCTCACACACACAAGCATTCAGGGGGTGCCCCCTCTCACCTGCACCTGCATGAAGGAGCCCCTGTAGAAGCAGCAGGCAGCCGCTGACAGGGCACTCCACAGGCTGCATCTCTCCGCCATGGCTCCGGTCCTCCTCTCTTCGGGCTCGTCCACACCTGGAGTCCACTAGAAGCCCTGGGTCATGCCCTGTCTCCTGAGCGTTCACCCCGCGCTGAAGCCACTGCCGCAACTGGATCGAGTGCTATCGCTGTTCCACTGGAGCCAGCGTCATCCCAGATCTGCACCGGCTTCCTCTTCTCTCCCTTCTCAATGTCTCAATCTCTCTCTCTCCCTCTCTGACTTTCGGTGTATCTCTCCCACTCAGTTCCACTGCCTCTTACTCTCACTCTAGCGCTTGCTATGCTTCACAGTGCTGGCAGGGATTACCTCATCGCTCTTGGATGAAAGCAGCGGGAGGGGAGGGACAGAGGGGAGAGAGAGGGATGTAGAAAGAGAGAGATGCTTGCAGGCACTGAGACCCCACCCACCCCCTCCTCCAGGGCTCCAAACAATGCTGGGGGGGAGAGAGACAGAGAGAGAGAGGGGTAGGTGGCGCACGCATTCAGTACCTACTCAAAGGAATTTTCCCTTTTATTCCGGTTTGAAAGACTGCAAAAGGAAAGCAGGAGGGGGCAGTCCGTCTATCAGACACTCACCCTCATGCACATACACTCTTCCACACCCACTGAGTCGAAACAAGTGGAGAAAATAGTTAAATCCAGGCACACATGACTATTTGTGTACAAGTTATATAAATAAATAATAATACAAAAAACGGGAGTGGATGTTGTGAGTCTGGGCATGCAGGATCTATTTGAGAAGCTGAGTTGTGCTTGGAAATGAAATGATGTTTTCTAGGAACGTAGTAAAAACCTGCTAATGAGCCTCAGTCTTTGAATATTCCCTATTGGATACAACCCACGCACACTTACTCCAGATAAAATGAGTCTGACTCTGGCATAGCAGTCTCAGGGTGGGCGTTTGCTCCCTGGGGACTATTGTGACATCAAAATGGACGCCTGCTATGGCAACCAACTGAATGCTTTGACAGCAGCATCCTTAAAGGAATTGGTGAAAGAAGAAGAAGACTGTCATTTGCCAAACAGGAATAGGCTGAAAGCTAATTAGTTATTCACAAGATAATCGAATTCCTCTGTAATAGCTCTCAAATATTATTTGTGCTTCTACACATTCAAATGTTACATATCAAGACATGGCATGTTTTACATCGAATGGCAATGGATCTTGCATGTCTTGTAACCAAACATGACATGTCAAGTTTGAAGACGTGCACATTAGATTAGAAAGCTACAGTGGTTGAGGAAGAATATCAGTGAAAAATGACTAAAATTTCAGTCTCATAAAATCATATGGCCTCAGAAGATGTGTAATATAGTATACAAGTTGAAATGGACTGCTGCAGCGCATTCTCACCCAAGGCGTCACCTTTGACCATGCTTCAATATTTGACGCTTAATGCCTGGTTCAGATTACACGTTTTTAGCCCGATTTTGGCACGATCCATTTGACGTAGGGTGGGGATTCGTCAAACGAACAACGGGCGTCGGGACGCAAGATTCGATCGTATCATCTCGTATAGTGTGTCATAGTGGGAGACAACCTACAGTCGCATCTGCGATGCTTCGCAACATCACGAACAAAGACTAGCATGTTTAATTTTTTAATGGTCGTTCACAACGGTTCCGTCACATGTATGAGGTTGACCAATAGGAGCACATCTTTTCTGTACACAACTTTCAAAAATGGCAAAACGAAAGAGAGACTATGGTGCTAACGTTACAACTAAAAGTAAAAATATATAAGAAAACAATAGTTTACCTCAAGTTCTCTTTGGAGGATTGACAGCCCATACTGTCTTCCTCGAACAGGGTTAAGTCTTAAGCAATGGCCGTGAGACATACGCAATTCAACCAGTCCACACGCCACACACCGTGTATTTCTCACGCTGAAGAGGCAATGCCGAGCAATCCAGGAACGTGTCCATTGTCGGGTTTTCTTTCTTCTTTTTTTTTTTTTTTACATTTTTCTGAACACAGGACAGCCAATACAACACTCACCGCTTCATCCATTGTTTGTTTACGTTCGTTTCCGGAAGTCACTCGCCAATCCTCAGGCGTCATCTAACTGACGCTAAAGGGCGCCTAAAGCGTCAGATATTGAAGCATGGTCAAATGCTTCCCAAGGCAAGGTCAGTTAGGTGTGAGAATGGGCTGACTATGGTGTTTCTTTTTATACTTGGAGTTCAACAACATTCATTCCCATTTCACATTCTGGACATTCCTCAAAACTTCTCCTTTTGTGTTCCATGGAGGAAAGTAAGTCATACGAGTACGGAATTATATTAGGGTGAGTAATTTATCATTCTTGGGTAAACTATCCCATTAAATCAGGGAAGTCCAATACTGTTCCTGAAGAGAAAATGTCCTGCAGAGTTTGGTTCCAGCAATTGCCTGTAAGTTTGTAGAAATACTAAAGACCTTGATTAGCTGGTTCAGATGTGTTTAATTTAGGATTTAAACTCTGCAGGATAGTGGCCCTCCAGGAGCAGGATGACACACTGGACATGCAATATGTCTGTAAGGATCACATCAGCATTTTGAGTCTATAAATTTGGTTCTGTAACAAGCTTACTTAGCAATGATGCTTACAGTATCAACTGAAGTCACACAATGAAAAAACAAAAGATACAATTAGACAAAACCATTCTGCAAAGAAATCTCACTGATGCTATTGTACATTTGCAGATAATCCGCTCAGAACATGTTGAATTTTACTGTTGAACAGCCTAAGACAAAAGGAGGATGAATGTCAAGTGGAAGCGCTTGAAGAGTAAAAGATAGAGCTGTAATCCATTGTGTGGGTTAAATATGTTATGGTGTGTGTTTCTCTCATGAGATCATGCAATGAAAAAAGGATTTCATGCTACTTCCACAGATATGATGGAGAGTCTCACATGACACACACATGGTGACAAACATATGGCAACCACAGACAGATTTTTGTGAGATGAAATTACTGCCTGAATTGACTTTTGTAGCTTGATTTCCCAGTGGCTTTGTGGTATCAGAGCATTGCTGTACTTATTTGATTGTCCTGTCCAGAACAGCACAGCAATAACTGCTCAACCAATGGTGCAGCGCCAGACCGATATATTGGCAGGCTGATATTATCGGCAGATATTAGGCATTTTCCAAACCGTCGGTCTCGGCAGTTATAATGGCTGATAAATGAATATTTCAAAAATAAAATAAAAACGGACGGCCTTCAAAATCCTTTATCGGTCGGGCTCTACAATGGTGTGAGATTGGGACGGGACTACTTGTTTGTATAACCAAAGGTTAAAGGTTAAAGATGGAGGGAAATGTTTGAAAACAGTCATTATTCTTCCAATTCCATCCCATTGAAACCATGACCTTGGCATTGCTGGCAAGCAGTACATGAGATAAAGGAACAGATCACATCTGAAACTTCTAAAAGAGAAAGAAATCTGAAAAGCAGCATTTAGCTAAATTTGATTTAATCTCATTGCTATAGGAGAAACAACTGTGATAATAAGAGAAACTCGGATTTGCTCTTGCCTTCCTCTCAGTCCCAGATCTCTCTCTATTTCTTGTTTTCGGTATCACGCTGTTGTGTGTATCTACTGATCATGGATTTTCCTTCCCAACCCCTCCTCAATCTTTCATTCAATCTCTCTCTCAGTTAAATGTTAATTACACAGTGAGTGTCCTGCAGGCAGGGTGCAGTGGTACAATGGAGAGGAGCTAGACTCTGAGAGCGAACTGATAATGAGAAGGTGGAGGGGGTTTGTCTCTCCCTCCATCTGCCTACAGGGCCCGAACGCCTCACCTCCCCCTTTCCATTAACATTAATGAGCTCGGCCCGCTTGGAATTCTGGGTATTGTAGTTGCCATGCAATGGCTCCTGCCCAAGTCGGCCCTGCTTTTGCTGATCAAGCAGTTTGGTCATTTGGTTTGATCTGTAGCAGTAATAGAAGACCATGAGAAGCATGTTAGTGTGTGAGGTCTAGTCAATTTACAGTGTAATCAATACAGAGCTGTGTATAGTGATCGGATTTAAATGGAATAACTGGCTGTTCTGTATGTATTTCCATGCTGAAAAACAGGAGTGAGTGGAACAAGAGGGGTATCACAACCTCCATCTTTCACCAGTTGAGTTTACATCACTTTGTCTTTCTTTGTCTTTCTTATTGCATCACTTTCTTTCTTTCTTCACTACTGTTCACCTCTCCATGTCTCGTTCTTCTTATGCATCACCATTACTACTGCCATTTAAAACCCCTAACCATGACAGCACAAATTGTGCAGCTTGTTGAGTAGATTTTTTGACAAGTATCAAAGTATCATGGTATTAACTTTTGGGATACAATATAAACACTGTGGTACAAACTACTGTAATGCTGTTACGAGAGATCAGCTTTGGTATCCTTCAGTAGGATTTTCAGCGAAACAATTATTGAAAGCGAAACTCCTAATTGGTGTTAGCGGTAGCAGAAAGGTTATGAGTTCATTCCTAAGGTGCTGGGAAAGGTGTGAGATCCAGGAACAGACGAGATAATGAGGATGGCAACCCAGCAGAAAATAAACATTGTATATCAATGGCTGAATGAAGAACGCAATCATGAACACCTCAAGTGTCTGGGCTTCGTGGAACGTCTGTACTGGGAGCGAAGACGCAGTTGGTTCATCTCTGTTTCCAGTTGAAAGAGCTGTTTTTTTGCCATTAGAGTGAACATTCAGGGCAGAAACTCATTTTAACTCAGACACCATTAAACTTTCATACTGTGGCGGAAAAGGAGGCATCCTATAAATGGAGGGAAAGGAGGATGTGCACCCAATAGAAACTTGTACAAATCTACCGCAGAATCATCTGTCACTTGGTGGAAATTAGTCAAATTTGACACATACCAACATGGACAGGTTGTGAAACAAAAACCATGGAATAAAACTGTAGAAGGTAAAACAAATGACATAATTTACATAGTTTTGGACCTTCATGGCTACGACCATGTTGCCACCTTGATTTCCAATGTGAAAAATCTATGTGGGAAACAAAAGCAGCTTATCAGTTCAATTTCTGAACGAATGAATCTTATAGCCCGGTTCTGTTTAGTGAACCAGAATCATATTGCATGACCAGTCTAATCAAAATCCAAAACAAATAGCTACATCTATGATCAGATTATTTTTAAAAAAGCATGTTTTATTATGTTAAGGCTTTCGCGACTAAAGGTACACTATGTAACTTTTTTTTCCAAAATAACAACATTTAAATAATGAGTCAATACATCATCAATTCTTCTTTTGTCTTACCATTATTCAGGTAAGCCTATTGGGACTGTTATAGTTTAGACTCAACCCGATCTTCGGAATCGTACAATTTCACGAGGTGGCCAATCGTACACAATTCGTATGACCTCACTCGTACGAATTAGTACGATTTTGCTAAATCGTACATATTTTACGAATTGGCCAATTTGTATGAATTTGTACGAATGACCTACCCTAACCCCCGCCCCTAAACCTAACCATCACTGTGGGTTTAGCACAAATCGCACGAATTCTGATGCGAGTGAGGTCGTACGAATTAGCCACTTTTTAATCACTCGTATGAATTCAATATCCGGAATTGGTCGTGAGATAGGGTAGTTTAGACCTGTCGAGTGGTTTCGTGAGAAATTGTGTAAATGCGTCACGTTCGCCCTGTGTGACTCTCGTCATATCCGTAAATAAAGAAAAGTTGCACAGGCTACTTTGATGCGTGTATAGTGTGGGAGTGGCAGAGATTGTAACAACGAATAAGAAAGGTTGACATGTAGTATCTAAATCTCCAACCTCCAGGGAATCAACCGTTTTAAACAAATGGTGAACAGAGGAGAGTCCGCTGGCAAAAGGAACGAGACAGGGCTCGTAATAAAAACAAGAATCAACATTAGATTGACTTTTTGGAGATATCGAAAACTGAAGGATTTGAAGTCTTGTCAAAGCAAAACAGAGATGGTGTTTTTTACTCAACCGATGGTTAAGGTATTTTTTATTGAACAGATAACTTACAATATGTAGCTCTCGAACTTGATTGTAAATCGTTATCTTCTGTGAAGGGTCATTTCATCCGCACAGTCGACACAGAGCCCAACCAAAACACAACCAAAACAATGTTCTTCTGGCAAAATGCATGCAGTTTTGTTTTTTAACTGCTAGAGGGCCAAAATTTGCATTACGCACATATTTGAATCATTATAGTTAATGACTGGTTGTTTATAAGTGATTGTGTAAAGACACACATTATCTTTCCAGAATAAAAAAAATGGAATTCAGACTGACATACACGATATGTTACATGCTACATTTGGCAGCAAACTGCAGAGGTCAGCATTTTCCCAAATGTTCCATCCTCAAAAGTACTAACAAAAGAATTAAGGAATTCAGAATAGTTTACTTCCTCACAATTCCCACCAGTTAGACCGTGTGCATGTGTCACAGACAAAGAGGAAGTTTCAGTATTTGTGTGCACATATTTGTGTGTAAATGAGTAATGTGTGTTCCTGAAGGCTCTGAGGGTCATGTGGGTACTTGGCCACACCTAACCTTCCCTCACACAGAAGCTTCAGGAGAGTAAGAGCAGTTCTTACAGCGCCATCGAGAGGCGGCAGAGATCACTACACAGCAATTAAAATGCAGAGTCTGGTATCTTAATGACTGTAAGTAAAGGCAGGCACAGGAAGGACATTAATTTGCACCTCGAATCAGCACATTCCAAAAAGTACTCATTTAGATTAATTTCTTTCTTTATTACATCTCCAAATGGTGCATTTAGTTAATGAATACAGGGATTTTGCCTAATTTAAGCACTGAAATAACCATATTCAGCAAGTTGTCAGGAGGAAGCCTCAAAGAACAGACAGATTGAAGTAGATAGATATATTAACAGAATTCTTTCCAGCTCCTAATATTAAGGATGAGAGATTTGCCTAGTTTAAATACACTTTACCAAGTGACCTCTTGCTAAGAGAAAGGAAAAAAGCCTTACTTCCACGTATTCTCCTTGGTTGTCGGTGGTGTCCAGCTGTCTGTGAAAATAAAAAATATAAAACGATTCATATTATATATTTCCCAATAAATTTAACCGAAAGCTGGTCATATTTGTAAAATAAAACTCCAAAGCAAAGCTGACAGCAGATTATCCAAGTGTTATGCACAGATACTTTCATAGAAAACTAGCTAAATAAATTAACACGAAAAATGAAAAATATTGAAAGGCACCTCAAGGTCAAACTTAGGGAATTTAGGGAGAGGATGAGACTTGTAATGAGATTGATGTCATCAAAAAGCTATTTTTTTACTCTTCCTGTTTCGTTTGTTTTCACGTCAGAAGATGCTTAGTAAAGCTCACAGAGGAACTTGACCTTTTATAACATCCAAGGGAAGTGAAAAGGGTGTTCCTTCACGTTCCTCCTTCTGCACGCCACATCAATGACATGATGAAATGAGGTTTAACCAAAAACAGGAATTGCAGACAGAGCATTTGACCACAGTAATTGGAAGATGACTTTATTAAAATGACATATGATTCGGAATCATTTTTTTACTTTTTGTACAGACAATTTTTTTTGTTCAGACCAATTAAATATGAAATAATAATAAATAAATAATACATTTATTAATAATATTTTTAACAATAAAAATATAATCATAATTAATAATAATAATTTTTATTTATTAATAACAAATAAAAAATAAAATAAGATTTTTTTTGATTGTGTGTTTGTGATTGTGTGGAGTATTTAGAATGAAAGAGGAATATATTCACTGATTTCCACATTTTTATATTATTATATCAAAATATATTAACATAGATATGTTGTGATGTAATTTCTTGTTGAATGTTACACCAGGAATTTTCATTGGTGTAAAAGTGTAATAACTAGCCCCAGTTTTTCCTATGACAGAAAGAGCTTTTGGTTAAGAAAAAAAAAATCACAACAAATCTTGTATGAGAGAAACAAACTTATAGGAAGAGTGATGTTTGATAAATCTACAACAGCGTATTCACTGTCAAATTCTAGCAAGAAATGACTCTCAGTGGGAAAAGTTTTATAAATGCAGAAGTGTGTGGAAGCCGCTGCCAAACACACTGGAAAGACATTGATTTAATGCTCAGTCAATCAAGGAATTGTAAAACAGAAGATTTTATGAGGTGACAACTTGAATTTAGACTATGCAAATGATCTTCGTTTAGTGAAAGATGATCGATGCTGTTTTATCAGAGGTTGTTCTGGTAAAGCGATGCTGGTGAAGCTCTTAAAACATTGCATACAAACACAGGAAGACTCTTAACACACTGTTTCCTAAAGACATTTCTCACATCCTCCAGCCGTGCTGGCTGACCTCACATCATTATTCTCTTTCAGCCATAATCACAAATGACAGGGAAAATATCTTGCTCGCAAACAACACACCAGGTGTCGTTTATAAAGAGCTATGACCAAGTGGGTCTGTATTAAAACGAGACAAGGTAATAATATCGTGTTATTATTATTATTTTTTTTTATTTTTTTTTTTGCCATATAATGTCTCAGTTCAGTTCAGTAATACTTTATTAATCCCCAAGAGGAAATTATTTGTCACAATTGCCCACATATATAATAAACAACAATAAAGATTATAAAAGCATTTCTGTTATTTGGATATGTTATGAACATATTCATTAAATCTAATGTTCCAGTGAACAAGGAAATAAATAACAACGAGATTGTTACACATTCATTTTAAAACAGATTAAACAGATAATGTTGCACAGCAACCAAAATATTAACGATTTAAAAACGAACTAATAACTAAAAATGTAACTAAGAACTAACTCAAAGTAACAAAGCATTAAAATTTGATATTACAACTATGGACACTTTTTTAAAGGCAATGTTGCATTCAAAGTATATAGTTATATTTAGTGAACTAATTATTTTTTCAAGTTCACTATTTACTAAATACTTCTATTATATATAAAGCTAAAAAATAACATGCAATTTAGCCACCACTGTCATTAAAAAAGTAAAATAAATTAAATTACAGAAAGATTATAATAAGTGTTATGTTTTTGTAGAAGCAGAACAACTTTAGAGGAAACTACAATTAGGCCTACCATGTTGAATTTTACAACATACTGACAATGATAAACTCACCTTAGATCCTTGTGCAACTTCATACTCTAAAACTTGCACATGAAAAGACAATGACAACACCAAAAAACGTTTTTAAAATTGTAAATTCAATTTCCCAGTCTGTTCTCAGACTACAGTCTGTCAAGTCCTTGTGGAAGCTGAGAGGAATGAACAACAACTTTCCTGTGAATCCCTGTTCATCCTGTTGCTCTCTGCTGCCCTCTAATGTGAAACTTATGAGGGTCACTGTTGAAACAGCGGGTGCTTTTCAATACTCAAATTGATGCTTCCTCGTTTTCTCACTCCTTCGTCCTCCAGCCTGTGACCCGTAAACCGATCGAGGTCAGCCATCTTGAAGGACATCTCAATTCTCTAACTGCACCGTGAATTCAATAACATAAGGGCAGGTCCTTTGAACACAGCTGATGACACTTTGTTGGACCCCATTAACATCCTAGTATTTTTTCCATCCTATGGAAGTCAATCGGGTCTATCAACTGTTTGGTTACCCATATTCTTTAGAATATCTTCTTTTGTGTTCAGCGGAAGAAATGCATACAGGTTTGGAACTACATGAGGGTGAGTATTTTTTTGTGAACTATCCCTAATATTCTGGCATTTTGTTATTACCATACACCAAAAAAAAAAAAAAAAACAAAAAACCATAGTTTCCAGTGCCGTTTAGGACGAGCCCCTGAGGTAAACTGTATTAGACTGCATGTCCAAATGCACAGAGCAGATCTCGGAGATCACTGTAATGTTTTTTATCTCATGAGATCATCTCAAGCATGACATCAATCCTGATGTACATGTACAATGAGCCAGAACCGTTTCACAAAGTATCTCACAACCACACTGTCACGGTATGGTGGTCGGACCAACCCGATCTCATAGGAATTCGTACGAATTTTACGAGGTGGCTAATTCGTAACAATTCATACGACCTCACTCCGTACAAATTAGTAACGATTTTGCTAAATCGTGCATATTTTACGAATTGGCCAATTCGTATGAATTCGTACGAATGACCTACCCCTAACCCCGCCCCTGAAACTTAACCGTCACGTGGGTTTAGACAAATCGTACGAATTTGTACGAGTGAGGTCGTACGAATTAGCCACTTTTAATCACTCAGTACGAATTCGTATCGAATTGGTCGCGTGAGATAGGGTAGGGTCGGACATGAGGATTACTCTCGTCTGACATTACAGTGCAGCTTCCTGATTTATCTGTGAAGAGTTGAAGGAATGAATGAAGCATTAATATAGAACTTTATTATCTACTATTGTACCCAAAGCACTTCGCAATCATGGATAATGCCAACGGCAGCCATGGTGCGTTGTACTCACCCCAGCTACAGGTGGAGAGAGATCGAGCCTATTCAGTGGATGGGATAATTAGGAAGCATGCCATGATAGATGGGTCAATGGAGGAAATTGATCACCCTTTCTGTAACATATCACCGCAATGTCTTAATTTATGATACGTTATCAGTTCATTTGATACTTGATTGATTTCATTTGATTACTTTGATGAACTTGCACCTTAACCTTTGCCGCTACATCGCCATCTTTGATATTACTTCTGACAACGCATTCTCATTCAAAGGCGTCATATACAAACGGCTTTGCCAAAGCGTCGACATCCAACACACATGGCACCATTTAGCGTCAATATAACATGCACAGAGTATGGTAGGTTTAGGTATGGGGTAGGGTTTGGGTTAGACCACTAGGTGGCGCCTTCTGCCCCATATATATATATGCATCTCATATTTGACGCTGAAAGGGTGCCATGTGCGTTGGATGTCTACGCTTTGGCAAAAGTGTCGTATATGAAGCCTTCGGATGAGAATGGGCTGGTCAGGACCACTATCGCTCAAATACGATTGACAATTAGCATACAGCTTGGATTGGCGAGTATGGTTCTGTTCTGGGCAAGAACTCCCTTTCGCATCCAAGCAGTCTTCGGGTTTCAGGATTTTTTCAGTGTGCCTCAGGGCTCAGTGCTTGGACAAGTTCTCTTCTTCATATTTTCTTTTGTTATGTGTTACGCCATTCGCCTTTGGTTTGTGTAGCAGATGTGTAGCAAGGTTGTGAAATTTTCAGCATAAACGAAAAACTAACAACAGTTACTGAAAAACTAACTGAAATAAAATTATAATTAGCAAAAATAAATAATTGTTATCGGAATTATTAACCTCTCATCCTTACTCGGAAAATCTAGTTTTTCCATTATACTGCATCACTGTGCTACTTATTTTTCAATGTAAACACAAGGTTGATGTGGGCATGTAACTGTTGCACTCTTTTGCAGCTTTCTTTTAGGAAGGCGAAATGGCCAAATAATTTTTTCCATTATGTCTAGCCTGTATGCAAATACAGCTGTAGCCAAATTCCAGGTAAGATAACCATCTTATGTGAAACTTAATAGTAAACCAGATACCACACATTTTAGACAGGATACCACACTGAGCAGAAAAAAGTCAAATAAACCCACATAGACATTTGTCAGGAGAAGTAAACTAAATGTCTGGTCTGAATAAAACACATGATTATGAGTATAACTATGAGTATATGATAAATTATAGACAAAAGCATTTACCTTTTAATCTAACCAATACAAAATAATAATCATACGCATATATATATATATATATATATATATATATATATATATATATATATATATATATATATATATATATATATATATATATATATATATATTTATTATATCTTATTTTATTATTATACACCACATGTTTAACAAGATTCCATCTTTATTATGAATGAGTACAAATTAATCAATTTTACTTTTATACTTTAAAGTTGCATTTTTTTGGTTCTTTGTTCAATCTCAAACAATTATTTCATATTTATTATTAAGAGGTTTGTAAAAGAGTTAAAAGTAAATTGCAAACTTTGCTGAAATTAAATGTCTTTAACTGGAAGAACTTTGCTTAAGTATAATTAACTAAAACTGAAACTAAATATATAAAAAAACTAAATATAAATGTGCTCACAAACTAAAAAACTAACAAAACCATTAATGAAACCTAAACTGATTTTTTTTTAAATTTGAAAATTATATTAAAATAAAAACTATTTAAAGGAACCATATGCAAGATTGTGGCCAAAACTGGTACTGCTATCACTTTCAAATTATTGTACACTGTAAAAAATAATCCTGTAAAAAAAACGGTAAACTACTGGCAGCTGTGGTTGCCAGCATCATACCGTAAAACTACGGTGTGTTACTGTTTTTGAAATTAACAGCTAAAAACCGTATTGTCAGCTACAGTATAAAACTTTAATTTAACAGCTATATACTCTAACACAAAAACAGTAACACACCGTATAGTTACCGTAAGTAGTTTACCGTTTTTTACTGGATTATTTTTTACAGTGTAGAGCGGTGTACTCCCCATCTCGAGGTTGCCAGATTTGCTGCAGGATCCAGCAGGAACGTAGGCTGTTACAAGAAGCTTCCAATGGCAAGTGATGAGTCCCACACAGTGAGTTTTCTTTCTGTTAATTATTTATTTTCGGACTTTGTCACAAAGTATTTCGGATTCACATAGAGTTTTTTTTTTGGTTTTGGAACGTTAAACATTTTTTATCAGATTCCGACACGTTTGTGTCTGCTGCTGCGGTAACTAGAGAAGAACTGGCAACCCCGAATGCCACAACACTACTGACTCCGTGATTGGTAATTCACTTTATATATGAAAATATCCTGGCCGGACTGTTGTCAGTGATATAAGTATTTGAAATAAACATGATTTCTTAATGTCTAGTGACATATGAGGGAAAATGTATGATTAATTAAATACATTTCTTGCATACAGCTCCTTTAAAAATTCAAAAATTATAACAACCTTGATGTGTAGAGAGGCAGTGAACATCACTTTGATGTGAAAGAGTTCAAATGCAAAAGCCTCAAATGCCATTTAAAATTTTCTTCTAAAATGACCATTTATATCAAGCTTGTATATTTAAGTTCAGTAATTTCACTTAAATGACAATTAATAGGTATCTTCATTGCCATTTATTTGAAATTACTGAACTTAAATATACAAGCTTGATAAAAATCATCATTTTAGAAGAAAATTTCAAATGGCACTTAGAGGCTTTTGCATCTGAACTCTTCATGTGTAAACTGACATTTTAAATGGACACATAAACAACCTTAAAAACTTGATTTTCACCACAGGGGGACTTCAAGGTATAAAGATCACATTGAGAAATCAAGTAATGTATCTGATTTTTACCTGTTAGGCTCCATCTTTTCCTGTGTACAGTCTGATTCTTATATCAGGATCCTCTCTAACTGTTGTCTTCTGCTCCATCTGGCTGTTCATCTTTAGAGGCGACTGAATCGAGTCACTGTCCACCCAGAGCTCCTCAGCACCCTTCACAGAGGTATCTTCTCTAAGTTTTTTCTTGGGCAGCATTGGCTGGACGTTTAACTCTTTGCTCAAACATAGATCCGGTGAAGGCTCTAGATAGGCATTCGGGGGATCGACATGTATCTTGGAGTCGACTACAAGCTCCTTATGTTCCTCTTCCAGCTTTGTTAAGTGTCCATCTACAGTTGGTGGAGTTGGAAGGTCATCGATTCTGGATGCGACTATCTCTTAGTCCCAGCAGGTACCTTCTCCTCCATAATGGGGTTTTCCAGGACCTCCAGGCCCTGAAGTACGCTGAAGAAGGGGTGAATCAAACACATGGTCTTGTGAAGGTGTCATGCTTTGACTACGACTAAGGTTGGTCTTGTCCTTGGACTTGCTCTTCTTCAAGCTTTTGTCCTTCTTCGGGTGACGTGGCATGGTGCCCATGTGCGTGTACATTTCACTGGAGCTGGCGTAGCTCTGGGTCCGTGGACTCATGCCCATATCGTCAGTGGCCAGCTCTTTGACGGCATCCTGTTGTCCTTCTGGGCATCTGATTTTACGCCGGAGGTTGGTGAGGCTACCAAACCACTTGAAGCCTGAGAAGGGAGAAAACATGTCGTTGATGCTGTAACTCTGCAGTGTCTTGAATGGCTAAAAAGACAAAGGTTTATAGGACTGTGGACCTTATAGGGTCCCTGCCATTCCTAAAGTTCTTTCAATGTGAGAAAGAAACATGTAGCCTCTTAAGTAAACTTACAAGACCTGACCTTGTCTGTGGAAAAACATTCATTGGCCCCTTTAGTCTCTAAGTCTAAAGAGACTCAGTAAATGAAGACCAGAATATTCTCTTTCTGATGGAAATCATGTCATGGTTGCAGAACAGTGATAATGATGAACGGGGGAGGAAATCAAGATACTGTACAAACAGAAAGGGTAGTCTTAAAATAAAGCACTATCGTATTTTGTTTCTAGCATGATCTTTAATGTCAGGGCCTGCCCTTAAATTTCTCTCTCTGTCACTGATGGAATGTCGACTCATTTATCTTAATAATTATAGCTCTCGGGGGAGCGTCAGAGTTTAGCCCTGTTCTGGTTTTGTTTCATGTCAAGAGGTCTGGTCCAGACTGAGTATATTCATCATCATACAGATTGAAAACAGTAACACATGAGACTATTAAAAGTGATGTAGTTCTTAAAGGGATACTCCACTTTTTTTGGAAACAGGCTCATTTTACAACTCTTAAGTTAAACTGTTAAGTTTTACCTTTTTCTAATCCATTCAGCCGATCTCC
Organism: Hybognathus amarus; assembly: GCA_030378365.1. Taxonomy (NCBI): domain Eukaryota; kingdom Metazoa; phylum Chordata; class Actinopteri; order Cypriniformes; family Leuciscidae; genus Hybognathus; species Hybognathus amarus. Next base: position 4,328 of record JAQIUQ010001609.1, on the reverse strand, counting down.
GGTTCTGCCGGTACCACTTTTAGCATAGCTTAGCATACATCATTGAAGTCCACCAGACCATTAGCATTCACCCCAAAAAAAATTACCAAAGTGTTTCAATATTTTTCCTATTAAAACTTGACTCTTCTATAGTTAAATCATGCACTAAGACAGACGGGAATCAGAATCCCGAAGTGTAGTTTCGATGCACACTCTCAGTTGGCCATATTGCCCACAAACCATTGCGCGGTGGATGAGGATTTGGTTAGAACTACAAACACCAGAAGTAAAGAGTGTTAAAGAGGAGCAAGGCTTACAGACTGAGGGGCTGCCACGATTCCGCGGCTGTGAGAGAGGTTGCAGATAAACAGGTTTGAGCTGATTCAACTTCAGGTTTCTAGTATCTAACCGGACAAAAATGAATTTATTCAATGTTGTCTACATTCTGTTGCATATGCAGCAGCATTTTGAACTTTTGTAATACCCGTTTAGCCATTACTTTTTAAATGCACTCACTATATTCAAATTGCAAACACGAGAGAGCTCTGCACTGAAAGACCCACGACTGGCAGATTACTGAGTCGTCCAGCACTGCGCTACTGCAACACGGTACTGAGGATCTAATGCCTTCGTTCTTGTCTCGTGTTTTGTGTTGTGGTATGAAAGCACGTGCGTTGTGGTGGGCGTTGGATGTTGCTCATTCCTCCACCGCTCCAGCTGATCATCATCAATCATCACCAGCTGCAGCTCATCCCCACACTGCTTAAATACTCACCTCACTCTCATTTTTCCTGTCAGATCGTTGTTTGATGTTACGGGTGTTGGTCAACCCGTATCTGCGCTTCCTGGGTCCCTGTTCTCCCTCTCCCGTGGATGTTCGTAGCGGTGCTCGGACGGTCTCGCCTCGCCTTCACGCCTCACGTCAGCGCATTCACCGCAACTTGCACGCCAACGAGAGATTCATCCACCACACCCTGATCATCTCGAAGTCCTGCGTCCCTTGCCTGTTCCACCACCCAGGTGTCCAGTCCTCCTGTGTTTGTTTACAATAGAGTGTTGCTGCGAATTGCTTCCTGGTCTCTTAGGTGGTTCTGACAGACGAATCTGACCCAGAAATGGAAGCAGCAAGGAGACAGCCCGTCCCGCACTGGAGTGATTTGCCCTGCAACACAGCATAAGGAGAATGGACTTCTCACAGAAGAGAAAACATCGGTGCAGCACGGGGTCAGTGCGATTCAAGCTCGTGGTAAACGCAGGTGTCCCGAGCTCACTCAGCGAGATCCAACTCCTTCAGTGCTCCCACTGCGCCGCCCACACCAGCCGTTCCCCCCACACCACCAGCAGCTTTGAGCCGCTCGGTTGAGCACACGCTTACGTGTCGGAGCCTGATGCGGGTGAGTCTGGATTCTGTAGAGCATTTTTGACAAGGTGCTCCATGCAGTTTGCCCTCCAGCCCAGAACGTTCCAGAGTGAGCAGCAATCGAGTGGCTTACTGGGTCACCACCCTTCTGAACGAGAAGGCAGAGCGGCGTGATGGGGGACGGCGGTGTGGGAGATCGAGATCCGGGCTGCCCTCGTCCGAGACCTCTCCGCAGAGATGGACCACGTGTCGACAGAGCCGTTGCGGGAGAGTACCAGGGGTGCTGGCCGGTCTGCGCAGGGGAGAGGTCGGATCTCGGACTTCTCCAGTTGGAGTCTCGAAACCCTGAGGCAAATGTGGCATGAACGAGGAGGGCGCATGGACCCTGTTCCTGCATGGGGCTGGCTGACCGCGTCCAACGTGGATCTACGCCCTGGACCTACCCACGCGTCACTGAATGGACTGATTGCGTGGCTTTAGAATCGGATGCGCGACTTTCTCGAGTCGGGGGCCGAGCGGCGTAATCGTTCCCCTGGAGGGTTTAAGAGGCCGAGGTCCAGCGGCAGAGCGTGGTTGGCCCGTCTCGATCGACCCATCCATTGGGATAAACTCGGTTTTCCCCGGGGGAAAGGAGGGGAGGCGGGAGGTCCCAGGGCCTTTGCCTGTATTGTGGAGGTTCGGGACACTTACTACAACTGCCCGGTAAAAGGCCAAGCCCGATAGTAAATTCAGGCTTCTATCGGTGGGTCTGACGAGAGACCTCATCCACATACACTCCTACAGGCAGACAGTGAGATGGTCTACTCACCAGCCACAACTGCCAATGCACTTCTTGGATTCTGGGCTGAAGGTAATTTCTAAGATGGACAGCACTTTTGCACACAGATTTCAGATTCCACTCAGACCCCTCACTCAGAACATTGCAACATGCACTTGACGAGTCAAGACTTCCCCACATCTACATTCACCACCAAAGTATACACCTCATCACTTCGGCAATCACACTGAGACTTTTATTACTTTTACATCCTGGATTCACCGTTGGCACCTGTCGTTCTCATTCACCTCACTCCTTAACACACAACCCCCAGAGTGGACTGGCAGCACAAGGCTCTTCTAAGAATGAGCAAGGAATGTCATAAGTCCTGTCTTTTGTCTGCATGTCCGTCCTGTGCCTGTTCTTGTGTTTCAGGAGGAGGCGGGATCTGTCTAACGTGCCCGAGGAGTCCACGACGACCTGAAGGAAGTGTTAGTAGTATTTCTAGGGCTGCTTCTCTTCCCTCCTCATCGTCCCTATGACTGTGCTATAGACTTAATGCAGGGTGAGTCTCCGCCTAAAGGCAAGTTATTCACTTCAGTTCCAGAAAGGGAGGTCATGGAGAAATATATTTCTAATTCTCTCAGGCCAGATTCATTGAATCTCCTTCCTCTTCCTGCGAGCGGGTTCGTGAGAAGACGGTCTTTTGCGACCTTGCTGTCTGATTACCGAGGGTTGGACTAGGACATAGATTTAAAGGAGTACTTATCCTTTTTGCCGTTGATGTCTTCAGCCTTCGAGAGGTTGCAGGGAGCCTCCATCTTCAGGAACTTGGACTTACGTAATGCATATCATTTGGTCCGCATCAGAGAGGGGATGAATCGGAAGACTGCATTTAATACTTCCCCAGGGGACATTTTGAATATTTGGTCATGCCTTTACGAGCTGTACCAGGACTTGCAGCAGTCTTCCAGGCACTTGTCAATGATGTGTTGCGGCATGGTTGGATCGATTCAGTATATGTTTACCTGGATGACATATTGATCTTTTCCTCGTCTCTCCAGGAGCATGTGCAACACGTGAGGCCAGTGCTTCAGAGGTTGCTCAGGAGATGGGCTTTTTGTAGAGGCGGAGAATGCGATTTCATGCACAGTCTGTTCCTTTCTCAGACACATAATGTCGTCTGAGGGAATGAGGGTGGACCCTGACAAGGTTAAGGCTGTGGTAAAATGGCCTAGTGCCCAGATTCCCGTAAGCCCTAAGTTTTCTGGGTTTTGCCAATTTCTATTGGCGGTTCATTCGGGACTACAGCCGACTGGCCTCACGCCTCTCCACGACTGCCTTGACCTCCCAACGGGTAGGTGGTCAGATACAGCCGAGGCTGTGTCTGCCAACCTCAGAGCCGGCTTGGTTTCAGCTCCCATCCTCGTTGCCTCGTTGCCTATCCGGCAGTTCGTGGTGAGACTGGACGCCGTCAAGGTGGGGGGGTCCAGTGCAGTTCTGTGCCCAGCGATCTCCCACAACGACAAGATGCATCCTTGCGCGTTTTTTTCTCATCGTTTGTGCCAGCCCGAACGCAATTCCGACATTTGGTAACAAGAAGTTGTTGGCAGTGATTAGCGTTGGAAGAATGCGACATTGGTTAAGAGGTTCGAGGGTACCCTTTATAGTCTGGACCGATCACAATTTAGAGTACATCAAAACTGCTAAAAGACTCAACTATCAGGCAGGCTCAATTAGGCACTTTTTTGAGTAAACTTATCGTTTTTCTACTCAATACCACCCAGTTTCCAAACATAGAACCCGACTCATTATATTTGGCATTTTTGATTTCGACGCCCGTCTACTCCCGAGTGCATTTTTACACGGAGAGTCTATTTGTCTCCGACACTCGTATGGAGATTTCGAATCGAAAGTCAAGAAGGCTTTAGAAGGGGTACGCCCTCGCCCCATGCCCACCGAATCATTTATTTGTGCCAGAGCGGTTAAGATCAGACGTCATCGGTGGGGTCATTGTTCCAACATAGCTTGTCATCCAGGAGTTAACCGTATGACTAACTCTTCAACCAATGACCGATTCTCTGGTGGCCATGCGTATGGCTCGTGACATTCACAGTTTTGTTTTCACTTACTCGGTCTGTGGCTACCGGTAAGACTTCCGTGAAGGCCCGATGGGCTCCTCCGGCAAGCTACCAAGTCCTGGAGACCCCTGGTCCCATATCGCTCTAGATT